>CM052893.1:20688817-20755933 GCA_028534135.1 Potos flavus | reverse complement strand
TACTCCCCCCCCCCCCCATGTCTTTTTTTTTTTTTTTTAACATATATTATTTGCCCCAGGGTACATGTCTGTGAATCATCAGGCTTACACATTTCACAGCATTTACCATAGCACATACCCTCCCCAATGTCCATAATCCCCCCATGTCTTTTTGCTTTAATTTCATTCTATGCTATAGGTTTTTCAGGGAGATCCACTTAAAGTTGATCCCTGGTATTAGACCCCTTTACAAGAAACATCTACAAATTGATTTGTTAGAATTTTTTTTTTGCATGATACTTCTGTTAACAAAGAGGCTGCATTCCGGTGGCACACTTCTTTGTCAGAAACTTTGTTGCGAGGGACAGAAATACTGTAACAGCCACGGGGTTGTTTCCTGAGACAGCGAAAAAATGGTTATCATTTATATACTAATTAAAATAATCCAGTAAGTTGTTAAGATAAAATGTGTCACTGTAAATCTTGGGACACAGGGAGGTAAAAGGTAGAGATGAGACTGGATAAAGTGGCAAGCAGAGCCATTTATCCTAGCCTAGGGAGAGGAGCAGGGAAGTTAGTGGCAGCAGTTTGGGAGGAATACATATACTAAATAGGTTTTGAAAGATTCTGGTAGTTCTGGGCGGGGCATTCATTGTCTCTAGAAGCTTCAAGAAATCCTATAGTGTAATATGAAATCGTATATATTTTAAAAAAAAAGAAATCCTGTAGTGCGCGCACACACACACACACACACACACACAGAGGAATCCTGTAGCACGTGCAGATTCTAATTCACGCAGTCAAAAAGTGTCCCCATGCCCTTGCCCCTGTGCAGGATTTAAAATAAAATAGCTTTGGTCCCAGAAAATTAGCCAAACATGACTGATTTACCAAACATGGTAAAATTGTTGGGGAAAAAATTACTCTCTCTTGAGGCTTATAACTCTGTTTTGTTTTGTTTTGTTTTGTTTTTGTTATAATGGTTTTAATAGCATTTTACCTGCTTGAATATTGACTGGCTAAATTATTTTGGCAGTTACTTTCTGCTTCCCTTGTGGTTTCAGTTGGATTCAAAATGTATACTTCCTGTCCTAGACTATGTTTCATTGCTTTCTAACAGCTGCTATGTTCTACCTTCCTGGTAGATGAAATAACTGCTGAGCTTTTATTTTGTTTTTAAGGTGCTCCAGTAAGATCTGGACACACTAGTGTAGCAAGTTTCTGGAGGCAATTTTGGGGTAGAGGGTGGTTCAGACTTTAAAAGGGCTAGTTTGTTTTATGATGGATTAATATCGTTTGCAGCCTCCAACTACATCTCTAATCCTGTCTAGCCTTTCAGATTTTCAGATAGTGGCATGAATGAGTACCTAAAAGCTTAGGTGGGTTCATTAACCTAATTGATCTTGTTCAGAGAATAAATTATTAAGCATGTGTCTTTTGGATAGTGGATTGGTCATCTGTATTTGGGTATTTTGGCAGGTGGTCATCACATGTCATTTAAGTTTTACAGTCAAGCTGTATTTTAATTTAGTTATTGAATTGTTGTGAATGGATTTATCAGTGGTCTAGGAGATTGTAACTAAGAAGGGCTAATCAGCAGTTACAGGAATATATAGGGATGGAGTTTTGGCAAACATGTCACAAGGTAAGTGAGAACTTGTAACCAACTCCTTTCTTGTTAACATGTAAGTGGAGCTCCTTAGGAAGGTTGTTTTCACTCCCTTAGACCCAACTTTTAGTCAGTAGGAAGAGTATATGTTTAAGCAGTTGTTTAAGAAAACTTTAGGAGTCTCAAGTAGACTAAGTAGCAATTTTGTTTCAGTTTTTTCCTTCTTTGCTTCATTTAGAGCAGGGTTTCTTAACGGTGGGGCTTAGTGACATTTTGAGTCAGTTCTTTGTTGTGGGGAGCAGTCCTGTGCATCATAGGATGTTTAGTAGCATCCTTGGCCTCTACCCTCTAAATGACAGTATCATACACCTCCATTTGTGAGAACCAAAAATATTTCCACACATTGCCAAATGTTCCTTGTGAGTGCATATCCACTCTCAGTTGAGAACCGCTGATTTAGAAAAAATATGTAAGAAGGTTATAGCATACATGCTCAGCATAAATTCTTTTTCTTGTTTTCTCCTTCTTCAAGCCATAGATTACTTCTTAGGCTTCTCTTAACTGTTTTCTCTTAGGTATAATAGACTAGTTACGATGTTTAGACTTGGTGAAATCTTGTACATATTTTAAATGTATTTTTTAAAGTCTGTTTCATTTTATTGGCATTTAATACTATGTGCAGAGCACAATTATAGGGGCTTTGCCTGTGGGAAACTCAAAGATACTGGAGAAAGACATTTAAGTAACTATAATGGCAGATAAACTAGAAAGTGCTATGATAGAGAAACTGAGGTACTATGTAAATATAGGGAAGAAGAACCTTATTTCATCAGAGGTGGAGGTAGGGTGAAGAAGGTATCTTGGAGGAGGTAAGATTTGATCTGGGTTTTGAAAAATGGATGGGACCTGTAAAAATGAATATTAGGAAAATTGACATCTCAAGCAGGAGGAACATCTCATAGTTCCTTTACTCCGAATAAATTTTTAAATGTTTCATTTACTCTCATTTAATACATGATATTAGTATTCTAGCCAGGCCTTTCTAAATTTTTCTTAGATAGGCTAGGTTGTGGACCGAGAAGTAGAGATGTAGAAATGGTGGTTCTGAACCCATGATGGCAGATGTAGCCGGCTGAAGGGGAAAGCCAGTTTGGTTAGAGTCCTGAAGGATCCCTTCTCCTGTGCACTTGATCATATACCATTTCACCAGAACCTTATTTCAGGTCTTTTGTCTCTCCACTTTTACTTAGTTTATTATTTTAATCTGTTTAAATATTCCCCCTAATCGTCTTTTGTGGACCACTCTCCGTTTTCTCTTAAACATCTTTTCCTGTTCCTGTTTTCCCTCTAGATTCTGTACTTCCTTACCGAAATTTCTTATGGCTAACAATTTCAAGTTTGCCCAATAGTGTTTACTTTTATTTACCATCTGCTTTTCCTTAATCCTTTATAAACCAACTATTTTTCCTTAGCAACTTAATGGAATTAGTATTTCCAGAGGTGGCAAAGAATTTATGGCCAAATTCATCCACTGATTGTTTTTTCTTTCTCACTTATACTGACAGTTCTGTTTTCCTTTTTCTCTGCGACCCTCTCATATGCATCCATTCATCCCTCCCACAAGTAAGCATTCAGTTTGGGCCAAGGTATATATCCCAGGTCCCTGGGGATAAAAAGAGGATCTACTGTCAAGTAGTTTTACCAGGGCCTACAAACAAGTACATAATTATCACATAGTCATAGATGGTAAGGCTTATACACACGGGGCTTTGGGAAGTTCTTGAAGTCTGTTGTTTTCAGCACTGAGATTCCATGATTTTGAATATCCTGCCTTTTATTTTATTTTGTTTTCCTGGTTTGTCTTGCCCCATCAGTGGCAAAAAGAAATGCTTAGCCCTATTTCACTTTTTTCTCTTCTTTCAATGTTTCTTTTCCTCAGATACCACATCTACTTGCTGTCACCACATCATTGTTTAGAATCTATCAAATGTTTTTTTAGTGTAAATCACTGTGTTAAGTCCTGGGGAGACACATGTATTAGGTATCATGTCTAATACAGTTTATAAGCTGTTTATAATGTCTGTTTATAATTAATGTCTAATACAGTTTATAGACTTTAATGAAATAGCCAAAACATAAAATAATACAAAACAAAGTACAGTTGAGTATGCTAGTTTAGAGCATGGTCTCTTGGGCAGAACTGCCTGGATTCAAATCACAGCTCTATCACTTACTGGCTTTGTGACCTCGGACAAGCTCCTTAAGCTTTTTGTGCCACAGTTTCCAGATCTGAAAAGTGGTGATGATAATAATAATCTTTATCTCATAGAGTTATAATGATCAAGCGAGTTAACTTGCAAAGTACTTGATGTGGTTCTGGCACATAGTAAGCACTATGTAGGCTTTAGTTATAGATAATGCCTGAAAATTAGCCTCTGGCACCAACTAATCTGATAATTTTGCGTATCTACCTTCTGGACATTCCTAATTTTAGAAGTCTTTCTGCCATAGCAAACTCAGCACTCTTAAAGGTAAACTGATAATTCTTACTCCTCTCTTCTCACCCTATCCCTCATGTTTCCTCATTTGCTCTTTGGTGCTGCCACTCCCCATCCTCCCATCCAAGTTTAAAGCCTTGCAGTCATCTTTGAGTTCTTCTCCCAGTGTCTTCAGACTATTGCACACCTAAACTGCTTTTGGAAATGATGCCTTCCTGTTGCCTCTGTCTGGCACGGTCAGCTTTATGGCCCTGCTGTTGAGATAAGTCTTCTACCTAATACCTTGCCTACAACTCTTGCAAGTAGCAAGAAGAAAGTGTTGACTTTGGGTTTTTAAACATTGCCTACTAGTCTGTTTTTGAACTAACAACATCTGTGGGTCTTGATTTCTTTCTTGTTAAAATGGAACATTAATCTCATAAAATTGTCATCAGTATTAAACAAAATAATAGAGGTTTATGTGTTTTTAGCAAATTTTGGTTCTCTATCACACTCCACCTGTCCCCCTGCCAGTTGATCTTTTACATTGCTCCTGTATTAATATTCCTGTGAAGCACTGTATGTTGATTTACCTTGCTTAACCTCTTTAGTCTGGCATTCTAGGCCTTCCATAAAATGACCCTTATCTACCTCTGCCACATGATATCTTGTAATGTTTTTTAAGAACTCACAGTGCCAGCCAGAGTAATATAAAAATAAAAATATAAGTATAATATATATATTATATATATATATAAAGGGGATCCAAAAAATTTTGTGCATGTGCACACGTATAGTTTGTGTAAAGTATTTTGAAGCGAAATTTTTGTATTTTAATATCTATCTGTAAAATTGTATTTCTTAAACTCTTATTTTAAATAATTAAGATAATATTTGTTTGAAATAATTGTTACTTTTGCTATGCTTTGTTTTTTAATGGAAAAAGGTCAGAACATTTAAGAAGCATAACTCAAATGTTAAGGCATGTTGGTCATAAGTTCTGGTTTATAGTAGGAAAGGAAAAGCAAATATTAATAGATTAATTGCTTTCTAATTTAAAAAATTTTATTGATTAAATTGTTTGTAACTCATACTCAAGGGTCTTTTTGGTATCCTAAGAAAGCGGGGTGGTGTTGAATGAGCAAAGCCTTTAAATTAAGACTGGCCTAATTTGTGTTTAGATTGTCCTGAGTTCTCATCCCAGCTCTGCTGCACATGGCAATGTAACCCTGAACCTCTCTAGTTTTATTTTTCTACTCTGTATTTTCCTTTCTATTAAATGACAATGATAGAATTCTTAGGATAATTACATGAGAAAATGTGTATATAAAACAGCATAATAAAGAGCCTAATTTATGCATTGTATTCATTTTCTGCACTTCTGAATGTATCAGTATTTAACTTATAAACTTGCTAAGGTAGTTTTAATTGGGCAAGTGCAAATCGTGTCTTACTGGCTATAGGGTGGTCTAGTGATCTTTACTGTGAAGTGGGCTACTTTATTCCTCAAAGGTACTGTCTTAAATTTTATTAGTGCTTTATACTTTACGAAATACTTTTATATAATTGTCTTTTTGAGCCACTGTATACAATAACTTTGTATAGCTCGCTCGATTGGCCTATTGTAGAGAGGGGAAACAATACTTAAGGTACCTAATTAGTGGCAGAGTTGGGATTGCCCTTTGTCTGCTCCTTCTTTGTCCCCTGCACATACTTGGGCAGTGCTCTTAAAAATGAAGTTTCTCTTTTGGTGTCTGTGTTTGCCAGCGATGCTGTCAAATGGTGTAATGTGGGTAATGTAAATGGCTCACAATTAGTGGTTGCAAATTCATATATTAAAAAGCATATTTCCTAAGTTACTTTAATTTTGTAAAATTTCAAATGGTAATGTAGATTTGATTCTTGCCACTTTTAGCATCCAGGGAAGTACTTGTTTGAAATGGAACAAAACTAACCCCAGAAAATTGTAAGAATGATCCCATGACCGTGAAAGAGAGTGCAAATCATTGCTGGGACAATAGGCATAAATCTGGACTGTTCCAGGCACACAGGAATATATGGTTATCCAACCATCCAGAGTTGCGTTGCTTTCCAGTTATTTGTATGTATGTATATTCTTTAATAACTGGGATTGGACTATATTCTGTTTTTGTGACCTGGCTTTTTTTTTCACTTAACATTTTATTAAAGACAGGTTTGTAATTATATATCTACAGCATCATTGGGAACATCAGCATACTGTTCTGTTGTATGGGAATACCATAGCTTTCCAAACTGATTTCCTAAAAGTAAAAATTTGTGTTATTTCCAATACTTTATTGTTATTTTAAAAAGTGCTATGATGAACATCCTTGTACACACATATCCTTGTGTACCCTTATTTGAGTGACAGTGTATGCACATTTAAAAATAATTTGTTAGGTGTAGTAGGCAGAATAGCACCCCCCCCACCCCCGCCAACCCCCAGAATACGTCTACATCCTAATCCCTGGAGTCTGAATATGTTATGTTAACATGGCAAGGGGGAACTAAGGTTTCTAAACAGCTGAGTTTAAAATGAAGAGATTATCATGGATTATTTGGTGGGCCCAATGTAATTACAAGGATCCTGTAAGTATGGAAGAGGGCGATAGAAGGATCTACTGGAGAGAGCATTCTGCTGGAATGGAAGGGGATTACAAGCCAAGGAACGCAGGCAGCCTTGAGAAGTAGGTAAAACCAAAACCCTAGAGTCTCCAGAAAGCAACACCGTTGTGCTGGCACCTTGACTTTAGCCTACTGGGACTCATTTAGGCTTCTGACTTTCAGACCTGTAAGATAATATTTTGTGTCGTTTTAAGCCACTAAATTTGTGGTAATTTGTTACAGCAACAAAAGGGAACTAACAGTACATGGTAGATACTACTAGAAAGTTTGTACTATTTATTCCTGCCCTAACAGTGTTGAAAGTACCTGTTTTCTTGTATCCTCACCAGTACCGAAGGTCTCCTTCATCTCTTTTTTTTCTCTTTTTTTTTTTTGAAGCAGATTCTTTGATGTCTTATTTGTGTTACACATGAGCAAATCTATCCAATACTCTAGTGTTTCCAGAGTGCATTCACTGAACATGAATTGTGTGGAAAATTCATAGGTGTTAGGATTCTCAATGTTTCCAAGGCAAAATAAATTTAGAAATACTGAGTTACACTGGATTCTTTATATGGAAAACAGTTATCTCATGGGATTTACCTTATCAATGGGTTACTTTCCTTTTAAAAGTAGCGCTATGTTCAAAAAAACAGCAGCGCTATGTTATCAGAAAGTTAGCGTGATACTCCAAATAAGAGTATTGGCCAAATATGGCACTGAAAAGTATAGTGGTTTAAGAGTATGGCTTTTATTTCTTACAACCCTGGATTTGAATACTGGATGTATGATCTTGGCTAAGTTACCTGACCTTTTCGATTCCAGTGTTGTCAGTGGTAAGATGGAGATATGTTTCTTATGGTTTGACAAGGAATAAGTAAGATAAAAGAGTAAAAATCTATAACATGCCACCTTATTCCTAGTTTTTTTTTTTTTAAAAAGCAATAAACACAGTTATTATTATATAATACACTCCTACTACCAATATACTATATTGGTAGTAGGAGTGTATTATTTGGTATTTAAAAACCTCACATTCTTATGGAGCAGTTGTGTTATTGTTAATGGATTTCTTCAGTTTTTTTCTTTATTTGAACTTACTGTATATTCCAAGTTTTAGGACTACGATAGAAACACTGGGTCAGGGACAATCCTATGAATACATGTGCGTTTGGTTTATGGCCATTTTACTTTTAATCTTCTCAGAGAACTAGGAATAGAACTTAACTATAGTAATTTATTTAGATGATTACTTTTAAGGAAATTGGGATATGAAGATGCCATAATGGATGTTATAAACTGTCTTAAGGGAAACAATTCCAAGAGCCTTAGAAAATTACTCTGTCACATCATTTCCAACAGAAGGCAAATTTGTTTTCTGAGAGGCATCGTGATTTACGTTAAAAGTATGTGTGGAGGAATGGCAGGACATAGGCTAAAGAGGTGGTCAGGTGAAAGTTTTCAAATTCAGTGCAATTTGAATTTGAGGCAAGTCATAGAAAGATTTTAAAACAGGAAAATGGTAGAATCAGAGGGAGAAAGACCACACTAGTGATTGGAAGAAGTGATTAATTAGGAGGGTCCAGTTGAGAAACACAGGGCCAGACAGACTGACTATCATACTTATTTTATCTTCATACAAGATCCTGTTGAAATAGGTACTTTTCTTGATAAGACATGAGTTACTTTTCTTTGGGTTTAGACCCTATTGTGGACATAATTCTTTCTTTATGTTACTTGGTTCAGATCCCCAGATTCCCAGGTGAGGTAAGATGAAAATGAGAGAACAGTTTAGAACCTGGGAATGGTAGCCATGTAAAGTGAGTTTGAAAGTGATATAATGTGATACCAAGCTAATAAAATAAACCTTCAAGTTTTCTACTTTCCTACATGTTACTTACACTGTTTCTTCTTATGTGAAATGACAGTCTTTCCACTATTTTTGGCAGCTGGATGAAGCTGCAAGTGATGGCGGCACTCAAAAATATGTCACCATGAGTAATTTTCTCTCATTTTTAATGAGAGAAATCGCTTTCTTTTGTGTGAGGTTTTACTTGTTTTTGTGTTACATTTGGGATGTGTGCAATATATTCTGATTTTTGTGGCCATACAAGTATACTTTTTTTTTCTTAAAGATTTTATTTATTTATTAGAGAGAGAGAGATCACAAGTAGGCAGAGAGGCAGACAGAGAGAGAGGGGGAAGCAGGCTCCCCGCTGAGCAGAGAGCCTGATGCAGGGCTCCATCCCAGGTCCCTGAGATCATGACCTGAGCCAAAGGCAGAGGCTTTAACCCACTGAGCCACCCAGGTGCCCCAAGTGTACTTTTTAATATAAATCTTTGTGAAACTTAGGGAATCTTGAGTTAATAGTCTTTATTTTAAATTGTTTTGGTGTGTTATGGTTTTATTATTTTTTATGATTTTATTAAAAATATTTTTAGTAATAATTTGTTTATTGTTTCAGTGGCTTCTTAATGTTTGTGCTCTAGACCCTCTGCTGTATGGATCCTCGATTAGGGCCTGCAGTTTGGCAATGCTAACATTTGTTTTTTCAGTTCTAACATTGAGGCTTGCATAGAGTAGCAGTGAGGTATAATAACTTCATGGAGAGAGGCTGCTGGTTTGTGCATTTGGCATGATTAATAAGACTAAACCAACAATTTCATTTTGTGCCAGGCCCTGCTCCAAACCTTATATATTAACTGGATGCTCCTAGTACCCCCGTGAGGGGTATACTATTGACTTCATTTTATAGAATAGCAGAGAAGCAGAATAGTTAAGCCTGGTGCCATGCGTAAAGTAGCTGAGCCAGGAGTCGGGCTCTAGAATGTTGTTGTTTTTTTTCCCTTGTTTTTTTTTTTCTAGAATGTTTTTAACCATACATTGTATGGACTCTACCTCTATAGTTTTATACTTTTATTTGCTTAGGATTGTAGGATTTTAAAATTTTATTTTTGTTTTGTTTATATATTTGTTATTAGATAATATATTTCTATAAAATGTTTAAAACACATAAGTATATATGTAGTGTATATGATTTGAACAGACTTTTCTCATCAATCTTAAGCTTTCTAATGCAGTTATTTTTTGTAGAATAATAAGGGAGAGGGCAAGGTAGTTTTGCCAGGAAACTTATTAAGGGAAAGAGTTGGGGAGATTGTTTTTCTTTTATTTCTGTAATAAATTAACTTAGACTGCTTTGAACTTACTGACTAGTTGGCCTGCTGTTCTTCTCTCATAGCTGTTCTTCCTACAGTTTCTGCCTTCAGTATGGCTACTTAAATACAGTATATTTTCCAAAACCTTTGGGATATCAAGAACTAGCTACTCTGGGGAAAAACAGTTCTGACCCACCTGGGCTAATAGGACAAGTGGGGAATAACTTGCTAGTTTTATAATTTAAGTACAGAAGATTAAGACTGCTTTTTCCTTATTGCCTTGGTTGACTTATTACACAGAGGTGTTCCGGTATCAGCTTCTGACATTAAGAAATAGAATTTTACATGTATGAAATTCAAATTTTAAGTAATAAGTTGCTTCAGAAGGAAAATTCGGTGTGACTTTTTAAGAGTAACGAATTATTAAAGCTTTCATACGTGGCCTGACATCTTTTAATTTACCATTTTTCTGCTTAAACACATAGCCGATTCTGAGAGAGTGAGACTATGGTTAACTCTAGAGAAGGGACAACCTTCCTGTACTTATCTTAGCTTCTTTTCATATGACTTCACATTGTCCTTGAAAAGTTCCTTTTTCCAGAAAGTCTCTGAATCATCTTAGAATTTTGTCAGATAAATGACCAGATATTTCTCTTTATTCTAAGTACTCTTTCACTGGTTACATTATTTTGTGTTTGATCACCATTTTATTCCCATGTTAGCATTTGAGGGGAGGGCTGTCTCAATTATTGTTGTACAACTTTATTTTATTTATTTTTTAGATTTTATTTCAGACAGAGAGAGTGATGCATGTGCACCAGCAGGGGGAAGGGGCAGAGGGATAAGCAGACTCCTGCTGAGCAGGGAGCCAGACATGGGACTCCATCCCAGGACCCTGGGATCAGGGCCTGAGTGGAAGGCAGAGGCTTAACTGACTGAGCCACCCAGGTGCCCCCGTCTTGGCACAACTTCAAGCAATACTGACAATCAGTAAATGCTGACCAGTAATGTCTATTTATTGCAAACATTTTGAAATATATTAATTTCTCAATCAGAATGCTTGACATATCTTAGTCTTTAAGAGATGGTAAAGTCTGAATAATTAGTATTATTTTCCACTGTGATGTAAACAAAACTGGGCATACCTGACTTAGGCAATGAAAAAAAGCAAAAACTGTGTCATTGTCTTTTTAAGAAATGCAAAGAAGACATCCAAATGGCCAACAGACACATGAAGAAGTACTCAACATCACTTGGCATCGGGGAAATACAGATCAAAACCACAGTGAGATACTACCTCACACCAGTCAGAATGGCTAAAATTAACAAGTCAGGAAACGACAGATGTTGGTGAGGATGCAGAGAAAGGGGAACCCTCCTACACTGTTGGTGGAACGCAAGCTGGTGCAGCCACTCTGGAAAACAGTATGGAGGTTCCTCAGAAAGTTGAAAATAGAGCTACCCTACAATCCAGCAATCGCACTACTGGGTATTTACCCTAAAGATACAAACGTAGTGATCCGAAGGGGCACGTGCACCTGAATGTTTATAGCAGCAATGTCCACAGTAGCCAGATTATGGAAAGAACCTAGATGTCCATCAATAGATGAATGGATAAAGAAGATGTGGTATATACATACAATGGAATACTATGCAACCGTCAAAAAATCTTTGCCATTTGCAACGTCGTGGTTGAACTAGAGGGTATTATGCTAAGCGAAATAAGTCAGAGAAAGACAATTATCATATGGTCTCTCTGATACGAGGAATTTGAGAGGCAGGGCAGAATTTGAGAGGCAGGGCAGGGGGTCATTGGGGGTAGGGAGGGAAAAGCGAAACAAGATGGGACGGGGGAGGGAGACAAACCATAAGAGACTCTTAATCTCAGGAAACAAATTGAGGATTGCTGGGGGGTGGGAGGGGAGGGATAGGGTGGCTGGGTTATGGACATTGGAGAGGGTATGTGCTATGATGATTCACAGACCTGTACCCCTGAAGCAAATAATACATTATATGTTAATTTAAAAAATGCTAATGGGGCGCCTGGGTGGCTTAGTTGATTAAGCATCCGACTCAGCTCAGGTCAGGATCTCGGGGTGGTGAGATCAAGCCCTGTATTGGGCTCCATGTGCAATCGTCTTGAGATTCTCTGTCTCTCTCTCTCTCTCTCTCTCTCTCTCTTCCTCCTCCCCCTCTGCACCTCCCCCACTTGTGTGTGTGCTCACTCGCTCGCTCAAATAAATATTTTTTTTTAAGATTTTATTTATTTATTTGATAGAGATCACAAGATGGCAGAGAGGCAGGCAGAGAGAGAAGGGGAAGCAGGCTCCCCGCTCAGCAGAGAGCCTGATGTGGGGCTTGATCCCAGGACCCTGAGATCATGACCTGAGCCGAAGGCAGAGGCTTTACCCACTGAGCCACCCAGGTGCCTCATCAAATAAATAAATCTTAAAAAAAAAAAATGAAATGCTAGTAGATTATATAGACTTAAGGGTGCAAGAATTAGGGGAGTATATCAGTTATGTGAGCAAGAGAAACAACTGGTTCATTTAAGCATGAAAGGGCTAGAGACCCAGGTTCAACAGCTACTGTAACAAATTACCATAAACTTGGTGACTAAAAACAACACAAATTATTATCTTACTGTTCTAGAGGTCAGAAGTTTGAAATGGGCCCCACTAGGCTAAAATTTAGGTGTCCTTCCTTCTGAAGGTTATAGGGGAGAATCCATTTCCTTGCCTTTTCTAGTTTTTGAAGCTGCTTACATTCTTTGGCTTATGGCCTCCTTCCAGCTTCAAAACCAGTAATCCTATCACTGTACCCTTTGCTTCCTTCATCACATCTCTTCTAACTCTCGTGCTTCTTCCCTCTTTTACTTGTAAGAACCCTTGTGATTATACTGGACACACCCAGGTAATCCAGAATAATCTCTTCTCAAAATCCTTAATCTCATCTGATTTAAAGTAAATCCCTTTTCGTTAGGTAACATATTCACAGGTTGTTGGCATTAGCATATGGGATTTTGGGGAGGCCATTATTCTGACTCCCACGATAGCTGTATAGCCTGAAGTATACAACTTCAAAATTTGCCTGTGAAGATACGCCTGTGTAGGACCTTTATCTCTCCATAATTTATATCCCTGACCCACACTTGACATGCAGGACCACTGATACTGGGAACTGGATTTAGTTGCTCTCGATGTCCTGGGTGGATTTGCCGCAGTATCTCTTCTCTCACTAGCTGTCATTTGTATGTGGTGTTGCTGTGCTCATTGATAAATCTGATTCATCTCTTTGCACCCTAGCTGCAAGGGAAGCTGGTAAATCTATAGTGGAAATTGCTTCTGCCTTCTAAGTTGGGGGATTTCTTAAAAATAGGAGGGGAAATTAAGATGCTGGGCTTCACAAAGAAGAATGCCAACCAGAGAGAGCATGTAAGTACAGTGGAAAGTCATTGGTAATGGGATTCTGTTCATTTGATAAACTCTGTACCAGAGATGCACAGATGAATAAGAGACACGTCTGTTTCTGTTCTCATGGCAGCCAGAGCAGGAATGGAAAGCGATGTGCATGTGCCAGTATCCTAACATAAATTAGTGCCATTTCTCTACCTTATCTGATAGGAAGCCAACTCTGTTTTGTGAAAACTTTTCATTTTCATTTCCATTTCATTCTCTTACCTGCTTATCAGAAATTGCTGTCAGCTGTACCTTTGCCTTTTGAATGGTGACACGGAGGAAGGTAGGCAGCTTTTGAGGCTTTCTTCTTTCAGTCCAGTAGGTTATCAGTAACAGTGGTATTGATGTATACCTGTGCTGTCCAGAATGGTAGCCACTAGGCATATGTAGCTCTTTAAATTTAATTTCATTTAGTGAAATAAAATAAAAAATTTTGTCAGTCATACTAACCACATGTCAAATGCTCATGTGGCTAGTGGCTACTGAATTAGACAGCCCAGGTCCATCCCAGTGGTGTGGCATGTTTTTATTGTATAAGGGTCAATCAGGAAAAAAAAATCAGGGCAGCAAAGCAAGGTTTATTGAGTGATAGCAAAGTGATAGTACAAAGCTCCCAAGAAGGGAGGGGACCCGAAGGGGTTGCTCAAAATGAAATGTTGAATAAGCTCTTTTTTTAATACCTCCAGTAAGTTTTTCCTTTTCATATAATGCTTTAGAGTTCACAGCATTCATTCAGATACATTATATGTTTTACTGATAATGCAAACTGCAAAATAAGCATAATTAACTCTAACTTTTAATATAGGAAATTGAAGCTCAGAGAGACCAGTGAGTCAAACAGCAAAGTTAGAAGGGGTTATATTATTCTTTTGTGTGTGTGTGTGTGTGTGTGTGTGATATCTGATTCTATTCAGTGCAACATAAAGTGTCTAGGGTCCTAAGTACTGTGTTAAATATTAGGATATTAAAAAAGCTAGCTGCTCGGCCCTGGTCTGGGCCTTGTTGTCTGATTCTTGTTGCATTTTTCAGCTTGAGCTGGGTAAGGGATGGCAAATGGAACATTGTGGAGAAGGGGCCTCACACTCCTATGAATGGATCTAACTTTTCTCGTGGAGTCTTCCCCAGACCGATCCCCAGTCAGTTTCACACTGTAACCCCACTAGATTATACATGGATGTGCTTTTCATTTGTTCATTTGCTCATTTGCTCCTCCCACAACCCCTAATACAAAATGTAAATTCCTTGATAGAAGGAACCTTGTGTACTTTCTTCACTGCTATATCCCAGCTCTAGAATAGTGTCTAAGATATAGCAGGCCTGAGATAATAAGAAATCATTGGTATAAATTGTTTTACAGTTGCTTCTATTATTTATTTATTTTTTTAATTTTATTTATTTATTTGACAGAGAGAGAGATCACAAGTAGGCAGAGAGAGTGGGGGAAGCAGGCTCCCTGCTGAGCAGAGAGCCCGATGCGGGGCTCGATCCCAGGACCCTGAGATCATGACCTGAGCTGAAGGCAGAGGCTTTAACCCACTGAGCCACCCAGGCGCCCAGTTGCTTCTATTATTAAGCAAAGTGGTTGCTCTGGAGGGTTTTTCCCCTGCTAAAATCTTAATGGTTTTAGGAGTTAAAAGTCTTGCGTGATATTTCTCTTTCATATTGCTGAAATAATTGATCCTCTTATGAGTGGTTTATACCTGCATGGCCCTGTATAGTAACTGCTAGCCACCTGTGGTTATTGAGCACTTGAAATGTGGCTGGTGTGACTGAGGAGCTGTATTATAATTAAGGATTTTTTTTTTAGAGTGAGAAGAGGTGCAGGGAGGGCCGGTGCGGTGGGGGTGTAGAGAGAGAGAGAGAGAGAGAGAGAGAATCTTAAACAGACACCGCGCCCAGCACAAGCCTAACACAGGGCTCAGTCTCATGACCCTTAGATCATGACTTGAGCCAAAATCAAGAGTCAGACACTTAACCGACTAAGCCACCCAGACACCCCTAAAATTAAAGGGTTTTTTTTAAATGAATATAAATTTTAAGAATTTATGCTTGATTGAGTTGGCAGAACAATTTGGGTCTGTAAATCTACCTTCAACAGTAAAATTTAAGAAATCTAAATGCAGGGATGCCTGGGTTAAATCCTCTGCTTTCAGTCAGGTCATAATCTCAGGGTCCTGGGATGGAACCCCACATTGGGCTCTCTGCTCAGCAGGGAGCCTGCTCCCCCCCCCCCCCCGTCTGCCTCTCTGCCTACTTGTGATCTCTCTCTCTTTGTCAAATAAATAAATAAAATCTCTCTTAAAAAAAATTAAAAAACCTAAATACAGATCAAATAATTCTGATGAAAAAATAGCTACTTAATTGATAGGTGCTGTAATTGTGAAACGTACACCACATTTTTATGACTTAGCATGAAAAAGAACTTGAAATCTTCAATAATTTTTATATTGGCTACATGTTGAAATGCCAATGTTTTCGATATGTTAGATTAAAATAGGGGCGCCTGGGTGGCTCAGTGGGTTAAAGCCTCTGCCTTCGGCTCAGGTCATGATCTCAGGGTCCTGGGATCGAGCCCTGTGTAGGGCTCTCTGCTCAGCAGGGAGCCTGCTTCCCCCTCTCTCTCTGCCTGCCTCTCTGCCTACTTGTGATCTCTCTCTGTTCAATAAATAAATAAATAAATAAATAATAAATAAAATAAAATACATTATTTTCTGCTTTTTACTTTTGCAAGTAAAAAGAAATAGGTTACATATAGTAAATATGTGACTCATATTAGATTTCCTTCTATTGACCATAAGGAGCTTCCATCAAAGGATTTTTACTGTTAAAAATTTTTTTGTGTGAAATCGTATTTGTAGCCTTGAGGTTTTTATTTAATATATACTTTAAAAATATACAAATAATATCTTGTTAACGACATTCATTCAACGTATTTATTCGGGGAAGACTAGATAATAAAGTATTCTTCAAGGAAGTTTTGGGGTTATAGTATGAATCAGATTAATTGAAGAAATAACATGTTAGGATGTAGTATGTGCCATAACAGATATGAATTGAAGGGTTGACTTCATAGAAATATCTTAAAAGGTTTTATGAAAGGCATATCATCTCCCTAAGATAGGAAGAATTTTGTGGTGAACTGGAGAAGGATATTCCAGGCAGAGAAAATGTAATTTAACGATATATATTTATATATGACACACAGGAAGAGTCAGAAGCATCTGGAGCATAGTTCATGAAGGGAGAGGGTTAAGGAGATAAGGTTGGAAGCTAAATTGGGGGATAGTGACTGATAGGCTGCTTAGTTTGAACTTTATGGATAAATGGAAATTAATGTTTTCAATCTGGAAATTGATACGTTTAGAATTTTTGATATATATTAGGGAAGTTTATGCAAGTAAAGTAATGGGAATCATTTGAGAAAACTGCCAAAAATCCAAATTTTCATTGCCAAAAGACAATGAAAGTCTGAATCGGGATACTGAGAAGCATCTATGAGAGATAATACATGAATGTAATCAGTGGGATTTTGGTTACTGATTACATATGAAGGGAGAGAGGGAGAGTCATATTGAAGTTGGCCGTGGAGAAATGGTAGCACTTTTCATAGAAATAGGTAATAAAGTCATGGCTGTTGAAGGGAATATTTAATAAATATCCATGCAGAGATGCCAAATAGGCTGTTGGGATGGGGACATAGTGTGAGCTGGGTTGGAAATGATTGATTTCATAGTTGTCTTCAATAATGGTGACACTTAAATCCACAAGCTGGAAAGTAATGATATAGGTGTATGGGTATCAGGTGAGATCCTTAGGGAACAGATACCAGATGATAATAAGGTCAAGTTCCATTCTTCCTCCCACCTACCTCCCCTCTGGTGACCATCAATTATGTTCTCTATAGTTGAGAGTCTGTTTTTTGGTTTCTCTCTTTTTTTCTTTGTTCGTTTGTTTTGTTTCTTAAATTCCACATAAGAGCGAAATCATAGGGTATTTGTCTTTCTCTGACTTATTTCATTTAGCATTATACTCTCTAGATCCGTCTGTGTTGTTGTAACTGTCAAGGTTCCATTCTTTTTTATGGCTAATATTCCATTGTGTGTATATACGTGTGTATATATATGTGTATGTGTATATATACATACACACGTACACCATATCTTTCTCCATTCATAGACCCTTGGACTATTTCCATAATTTGGCTATTGTAAATAATACTGCAGTAAACATAGAGGTACGTATATCTTTTTGATTTAGTGTTTTAATGTTCTTTAGGTAAATACCCAGTAGTGGAATCACTGGATCATGTGGTAATTTTATTTTTAATTTTTTGAGGAACCGTCATACTGTTTTCCACAGTAACTGCACCAGTGTGCATTCCTACCAACAGTGTATGAGGGTTCCTTTTTTCTCCACATCCTCATCAACACTTCTTGTTTCTTGTGTTTTTGATTTTAGCCTTCTGACAGGTGTGAGGTGCTATCTCATTGTGGTTTTGATTTGCATTTCCCTGATGATTAGGTGTTTCATTTTTGTTTTTAAGATTTTATTTATTTGTTTGACAGAGAGAGAGACAGCAAGAGAGGGAACACAAGCAGGGAGTGGGAGAGGGAGAAGCAGGCTTCCCACCGACAGGGAGCCCCATGTGGGGCTCGATCCCAGGAATCAGGACCTGAGCTGAAGGCAGACACTTAACGACTGAGCCACCTAAGTGCCCCATGGAAAGTTTTAAAGTTTAATAAAGGGGTGGTTTTAATGCAGTAGTTCTCAAAGTGTAGTCCCCAGACCAACAGCATCAGTATCACCTGGGAACTCATTAGGAATACAAAATCTTGTGTCCCATCTCAGACCTGCTGAATCAGAAACTGTGGGGATGAAGTTCAGTAACCATTTTCAGAAGCTTTCAAAGAGATTTTGATACAGTTTGAAGTTTGAGTAAGGGCTAATACACTATAGTTCAGGAAGTATGAGGACTGAGAAAATGCTAAGTTTGGGCAGTCATTGTTAACTCTTGAGAAAATTTGTAGTATTAAATTGCTACCAGTACTGTTCATGCTATTCAGTTTTTTTTTTTTTGAATATAGAATGTGCATTTTATGCAATATGTAGATAATGCATTTTAATCAGATTATGATCATAGGGCATATACTTTTAAATTACATTAGTTGAGGTAATCAAAATGCATTCACTTTAACTGTACAGTTAATGAACTTTTATGAAAATATACCCTTTAACCACCTCCCTGATCAAGATATAGAATACTTCCAAATTCCCCAAAATATTGTCCCAGACTCCTTTGCAGTATGTCTTAACCGTCTATGTGCCTCAGGCAGTCATTGTTCTGATTTGTATCACTATAAATTACTTTTGCTTGTTCTAGAACTTCATAAATGGAATAATACAGTATTTACTCTTTTGTGACTGGAATCTTTTGCTTGACATAATATTTTTTATATCAGTCCACTTTGTTGCATGCATCAGTAGTTTGTTCTCTTTGCTGCTGAGTATTCCATTGTGTGACTATACTACGGTTTATTTATCCCTTCACCTTTTGATGAACCTTTGGGTTGTTTCTCATTTTTTTGCTATTGTGAATAAAGCTTCTAGGAACATTCTGTAAGTCCTCTGTGGACGCATTTGCATTTCTTTTGGTCAATCTGTAGGAATGGAATTGTTGGGTCATATACTAAGGGCATATATTAAGGGCATGTGTAACTCTACAAGAAATTAGCAAACTATTTTCCAAAGCAGTAGTAACATTTAATACTTCACAGCAGTGTAGAAGATTCTAGCTTTTCCACAGCCTCACCTACAACATTTGGTATTGGTAGTCATTTGAGTTTCATCATTCTAGTGAGTATGAATTGGTATTTTATTGTAGATTTACATTTCCAGATGACTGAAGATGTTGAGCTTCTTTCCATGTGCTTAATGGGCCATTCGTGTATCTTCTTTTATAGTGTTTAAATCATTAGCCCATTTTTAAAATTGGATTGCTTTATTCTTGAGTTCTCTTTATATTTTTTCAGTGTAAATCCTTTGTGTTTGTATACACACACATATATCCCAGTCTGGCTTGCCTTTTCACTTTCTTAATTATTTTGAGGAGAAGTTTTAAATTTTAATGAATCCAGTTTATCGGTTTACTTTTTCTTTTATTGACTTTTGTCTGTATGGAATTCTTTATTTGCCCTGGGGCAGTGAAAATTTCCTCCTAGAAATTTTATAGATTTAGGTCTGTGATCCATTTTGAATTAATTTTTTGTGTGTGCTGTGATGTATCATTTAAGGTTAATTTTTTGCAGTTTTTAAATTTTTATCTCCAGTTATACCAGCACTAACATTGAAAACATTTTTCCCCGTTGCAGTGCCAGTGCCTTGACACTTTTGTTAAACATCATTTGGGTGTACACACAGACACATTCATACACATGTACCTACATACATGAGTAAATGAGTCCATTTCTGTACTCCGTTCTGTTCCATTGATCTATATATCTATACTTATACCAATACTATACTGTTTTGATTATCACCGCACTAAATTTTGAAATCCAGTAGTGTAAGTTCTCCCAAGTTTACTATTTTGGAACATCGTTTTGGTTATTCTAGGTTCTTCCATTTCCAGATAAATTTTAGAGCTAACCTGTCAGTTAGTTTCTACCAAAAACAGCCTGCTAGGGTTTTGACTAGAATTATATTCCAACTATAGATTAGTTTGGGGGGAATTATATTGATCTTTTTAAAGTTAGCTTTTATTTGTTTTTTGTTTTCTGCTTTTCGCTTTTCATTATTTTCTTCTACTTAATTTTGGTTTAATATACTCTTTTATTTTTATTTTTTTTAAAGATTTTTTATTTATTTATTTGACAGAGAGAGATCACAAGTAGGCAGAGAGGCAGGCAGAGGGAGAGGAGGAAGCCCGCTCCCTGCTGAGCAGAGAGCCCGATGTGGGGCTCGATCCCAGGACCCTGAGATCATGACCTGAGCTGAAGGCAGAGGCTTTAACCCACTGAGCCACCCAGGCGCCCTAATATACTCTTTTATAGTTTAAGGTAGATGCTAAGATTAATGCTTTTAGACCTTTTTTATTTTCATATAGGCATTTAAAGCTATAAAGAGCTCTCTGAGCGCTGTCTTGTTGCATCCTACACATTACGTTTCCATTTTCATTTGGTTAAAATATTTTCCCATTTCCTCTGATTTCTTCTTTTGCTCCATAATTATTAAGAAACGTATTATTTCATTTCCAAATAGGTGAGGAATTTTCCAGCTCTCTTTTCTGTATTGATTGGTAGTTCCGTGATTTTAATTCTTTTAAATTTCTGGAGATTTATTTTGTGATTCACATATGGTCTTTCTTGCTGAATGGATGTACACTTGAAAAACACGTGTATTCTGTTGGGTAAAATGTTTTAGAAATGCCAGTGAGATGTTTGATTGATAGTATTAGTCTAATTCTACTAGTTTTCTGCCTAGTTTTCTGTCAGTTATTGAGAGAGGAATTTTGATATCTCCAAATAATTGTAGATTTATCTATTTTTCTTTTCTCTTTCCCTGTTTTTATTTTATCTCTTCTATTTATTAGGTATCCTCTGCCTTTTTGGTTTCTCTGGGGTTTACAATATGCATTTTTATATTATACCACTTTAAGTATAATGTAAAATCTTAAGCAGTGTAATTCCATCTTCCTCCCCTTTTGTTTGTACTGTTATTGTCAAACATTTCTATATTTTCTTTTTTTATTTTGTGGGTTTGTTTGTTTTTTGGGGGGGAGGGGCAAAAAGGGAGGGAGAGAGAGAGAATCTTAAGCAGACTCCGTGCCGCCCAGTGCAGAGTCCGATGCAGGCTTCGATCTCACAACCCTGAGATCATGACCTGAGCCAAAGTCAAGAGTCAGATGCTTAACCTGCTGAGCCACCCAGGTGCCCTCTTTTTTATTTTGTTTTAAAGTAATTTATTTTGGGGCACCTGGGTGGCTCAGTGGGTTAAAGCCTCTGCCTTCAGCTCAGGTCATGATCTCAGGGTCCTGGGATCGAGTCCCGCATCGGGCTCTCTGCTCAGCCGGGAGCCTGCTTCCTCTTCTCTCTCTCTGCCTGCCTCTCTGCCTACTTGTGATCTCTCTCTGTCAAATAAATAAAATCTTTAAAAAAATAAAAATAAAAATAAAGTCATTTTTTTTTTTAATTTATTTAGTTTCTTTTTAGTAATCTCTATACCCAGCATGGGGCTTGAACTCATGACCCTGATATCAAGAGTTGCATGCTCTTCCAAGTGGGCCAGCTGGGCACTCCCACCCCCCTTTTTTCCCCCTTTATTTGTTTTAAACCCTAGACTACATGTTATTTTTGTTGAAAAGTTAGTTAACTTTTTTTTTTTTTAAGATTTTATTTATTTATTTGACAGAGAGAGAGACATCGAGAGAGGGACACAAGCCAGGGGAGAGGGGGAGGGAGAAGCAGGTTCCCCGCTGAGCAAGGAGCCCAATGTGGAACTCAATCCCAGTACTCTGGGATCATGACTTGAGCTGAGGGCAGATCCTTAACAGCTGAGCCACCCAGGTGCCCTAAAAGTTAGTTAACTTTTAAGGAAATTAAAAAACAAGGAGAAAACATTATTTTATATTTACTTACATATTTTTCATTTCTGGCATTCCTTATCTCTTTGTGTAATTCCAGGTTTCCATATAGTATCTTTTTTTCCAGCCTCAAGAGCTTCCTTTTTTAAATATTCCTTATGGTATTGATCTGCTGGCATCAAATTTCCTCAGCTTCTGTGTTTTTGAAAATGTCCTTATTTCACCTTCAGTTTTAAAGGATATTTTTGCTGGATATATAATTATAGGTTTGATAAGGGCTTATCCTTCTCACCCTCCCAATATTTTGAAGATATTATTTCATTATCTTCTGGCTTACATTTTTTCTGGGAATTTGAGCATTAGTCTTATCTTTATTCCTCCTTATATAATAGATCCTTTTTCTCTACCTGCTCTGAAAATTTTCTTTTTATCATTGAATTTCAACCATTTGATTACAGTATCTTTGTATGGTCTTCTTTTGTGTTTAAATGCTCAAGGTTTGTTGAGCTTCTTAGATATCTGGGCTTATAACTTTCATCGAATTTGAAAGCTATTCTGTCATTTCTTCAAATATTTTTTATATAATTGATATGAGCCAGCTTTGATATGAACTCTTAACTTGTTGGGGTCTGTTGTCCAGTAAACTGGTAATTTGATTTTGTAAATATGATATAGAGTTGTAAATGTTACTATACATTTAGCAACTAACATATTTTTTTCTTTTTAGCAAAGAACTTAAAAACTAGATTTTGAGTAATGTTGGAATAACAGACCAGGCCATATCTCTGCTTTTTACATTTTAGAGGAGCAGGATGGGAGAGTATAATAAAATTTGTTTGATTTTGCTTTATGTTATATCTAACATAAAGCTTGTATAGAGTGAAGATTTATCCACAAAGATGTCCCTTCCCTTCTTTTTCAATCATATATTCAGGAACTTGGTCTGAGTAACTTGGGTCCTAAGCTATTGGGAATATTACTAGCAGTGATGACTTAGAGTCACTCTCCGGAACATTCTGTTGCCACTGAAGTCTGTGTGCGTTTATTTCTCTTGTATAATTCATGCAAGAAAATACAGTAAACCTGTGTTATCTGGAAGTTGTCCTATTGATCAGAATTTTCTGAAAATTGGGATTTTGGTTTGCATTGTGATGAGGAAGAGAGAGTAGAAAGAACAGCTGAAGAGACTTCTTGGAACAGAACCTGTACTAGCAGTAAAACCAGGAACATTTCCTGGAGAAGAGTTTTTTAGGTTTAAGGGAAAAGATCTGGGTGGGTCTTATGTTGTTAAAAGTGCAAACTCAGAATAAATCATAACAGTAAAATATTCACAATTTAGCCTTGAATATGTGAGCTGTTGAAAATTGAAGTCTGTCATGAATCATGGAATAATGAATTGAAGGTTAGAATCTGGAATTCTGATATACCTGGATTTGAATCCCAGTCCTATCACATACTTAATATCTTTTTGATCTTGGGCAAGTTTCCTAAAATCTCTGAGCCTTATGTATAAATTGGAAAAATAGGGGCACCTGGGTGGCTCAGTCAGTTAAGCATCTGACTCTTGATTTTGGCTCAGGTCATGATCCCAGGGTCATGAGATCCAGCCCTGCTTGAGCTCTCTGCTGGACGTGGAGCCTGCTTAAGATTCTCTCTCCCTCTGCCCATCCCCTCCTGTTCCCCATCCGTCCACGCCATGCTCACACTCTAAGAGAAAAAAAAAAAAAAAAAAAAAGGAAGGAAAAATAGTAGTTATATTGTAGTTATCACAGATTGCTATGAAGATTAAATTGAGAATGGTTTATGTGATTCACTTGTCGTTTTGTGGGTCCCCAATAATTATTAGTTGATTTTCCTTCTCTATATATTCACTTTAAATTTTATTGTTTCACTCATGGACATTTTTTCCTTTTAAATGTACAGTATCTAAACAAGCCCCTATGGCATTCATGAGACTGTTTTCATCTTTTTGCTTTTCTCCCTTGAGTCTTTCCCATGATTATCCCATTCCATCCCATAAAAAACATTTTATGTATCCCATCTTAAAAAACTCTGACCCTCATATCTCCCTCCAGCTACTACCTCTCTTTCCTTGATAAAGATGTCTAAACTCGGTTTTAGTCTCAGTTCCTTTCCTATTTTCTGTTGAAGTCAAACTATAAGCTTATGCCTCCACTTCTCCACCAGAATTTTCTTAACAAGATCCTCAATGGCCTCCACATTACTAAGTCAAATAGTCAGTTCTCAGGCCTCATTTTACCTGAGGCATGAGCAGCACTTATTGATTCTGTCCCCCTCTTGAAGCTCTTTCTTCATTTGGCTTCTAGAACACCACATCCAACAATTATTCCTTTTGGGGCACCTGGCTGACTCAGTCTGTAGAGCATGCAACTCTTGATCTTGGCATTGTAAGTTTGAGCCTCGTGTTGGGTATAGAGATTACTTAAAAATAAAATCTTAAATAGACAAACAAATTTTCCACCTAACTCTCTGGCTGTTAGTTCTCAGTCTTTTTACTGTTCAGTTCCCTTCAGCTTTGGCCTCTCAGGCATACCTCAGAGATATTGTGGGTTCAGTTCCAGACCACCACAATAAAGTGAATATTGCAATAAAGCAAGTCAAATGAATTTTTTGGTTTCATAGTGCATATAAAAGTTATACTTACACTATGCTATAGTTTATTTAGCATGCAGTAGCATTATATCTAAAAAACCAATGTGTACACCTTAATTAAAAAGTACTTTTTTGGTGAAAAATGCATCATCTGAGCTTTCAGTGAGTCGGAATTGTTTTGCTAGTAGAGTATCCCCCCTTGATGTTGATGGCTGCTGGCTGACCAAGGTGGTGGTTGCTGAAGGTTCGGGCTGGCAATTTTTAAAAATAAGGTAATGGAGTTTACCACATCAACTGACTCTTCTTTTCCAAATGAGTTCTCTGTGGCATGCAGTGCTGTTTGATGGCATTTTATCTACAGTAGAACTTCTTCCAAAATTGGAGTCAATCCTCTCAAACTCTGCAGTTTCTTTATCAGCTAAGTTTATGCAATATTCTAAATCCTTTTTTTGTCATTTCAACGGTCTTCAAAGCATCTTCACCAGGAGTAGAGTCCACATCTCAAGAAACTACTTTCTTTGCTCACCCATAAGAAGAAGCTCCTCATCCATTCAAGCTTTATCAGTGGATTATAGCAGTTCACTCACATCTTCAGGCTCCCTGTAATTCTTGTTCTGTTTCCATCATGTCTGCAGTCACTTCCTCCACTGAAGTCTTGAGCTCCTCAAAGTCATCCACGAGGGTTGGAATCAGCTTCTTCCAAATTGCTGTTAATGTTGATATTTTGACCTCTTCAGATGAATCTCAAATGCTCTTAATGGCATCTAGAATTGGGAATCCTTTCCAGAATGTTTTCAGTTGACTTTGCCCAGATCCATCAGAGGAATCACTATCAATGGCAGCTATAGCATTATGAAATAATATTTTTTATTTATTTTTAAGATTTTATTTATTTATCTCACAGAGAGAGCGAGAGAGCACAAGCAGTGGGAGAAGTAGGCTCCCTGCTCAGCAGGGAGCCCAATGCTGGGCTCAGTCCCAGGACCCTGGGATCATGACCTGAATAAAGACAGACACTTAACCAACTGAGCCACCCAGGTGCCCTTGAAATTTATTTTTTAAATACAAAGTCTCAGAAATCTAAATTACTCTTTGATCCATGGGCTACAGAAAAGATGTTGTGTCAGCAGGCATGAAAACATTATTAATCTTGTCCATCTCCATTGGAGTTTTTAGGTGACCAGGTGTATTATCAATGAGCAGTAATATTTTGAGAGGACTCTTTCTTTCTGAGCAGTAGGTCTCAACAGTGATTTAAAATATCAGTAAACCGTGTTGGTAAGCAGATGTGCTGTCATCTAGGCTTTGGTCTTCCATTCATAGAGCACACAGGCAGAGAAGATTTAGCATAGTTCTTAAGGGCCCTAGGGTTTTGGGAATGGGAAATGAGCATCGGCTTCAACTTAAAGTTACCAGCTGAATTATCTCTTAACAAGAGAGTCAGCCTGTACTTTGAAGCTTTGAAACCAGGTATTAACTTCTTCTCTCTAGCTATGAAAGTCCTAGATGGCATCTTCTTCCAATATAAGGCTCTTTTGTCTTCATGGAAAGTCTGTTGTTTCGCCACCTTCACGAATTATCTTAGCTACATCTTCTGGAAAACTTGGTGTAGCTTCTATATCAGCATCTGCTCCTTCACCTTATACTTCTATTTAATGGGGATGGCTTCTCTCCTTAAACGTCATGAACCAACCGCTGCTAGCTTTCATATTTTTCTTTTGCAGATTCCTCACTTCTCTAAGCCTGCGTAGAATCCAAGAGAGTTAAGGCGTTGCTCTGGATTAGGTTTTGGCTTAAGGGAAGATTGTGGCTGGTTTAGACCTCTCAGACTTTCTCCGAATCATCAGTAAGGCTCCTTTTCTTTATCTCTTGTGTCTTCAGTGGAGCAGCACTTCTCATTTCCTTCAAGAACTTGTTGCTTTGAGTGTATAAGTTGGCTGTTTTGTGCAAGAGGCTTTGCATTTTGGACTGTCTAGGCTTTCATTGTACACTACGCTTAATCTTTTCTAGCTTTTGATTTAAAGTAAGAGACATGTGACTCTTTTCACTTGAATACTTAGGAGGCCATTGTAGAGTTATTAATAGGCCTAATTTCAATACTGTGTCTCAGGTAATAGGGAAGCCCAAGGGAGACGGAGAGAGATGGGGCAGTGGCTGGTTGGTGGAGCAGTCAGAACGCACACAACAATCATCGATTAAGTTTGCTGTCTTATATGGGAATGGTTTGTGGTGCCCCCAAACAATTGAAATAGCATCAAAGATCACTGATCATAGAACATCATAACAAATGTAATAATAATATTATGAAAAAGTTTGAAATATGAGAATTACCCAAATGTGACACAGAGACATGAAGTGAGCAATTGCTATTGGAAAAATGGTACCAATAGACTTCCTGGACATAGGGTTGCCACAGACCTTCTATTGTAAAAAATACAGTATCTGTGAAGCACAGTAAAGCAAAGCACAATAAAACAAGGTATGCCTGTATACTGATGACTCCCAAATGAATATCTGTAGTCCAAGACCTTTCCTTTAAACCCCAGACTATAATTACCTGTCAGTTCATTTCTTTGGATGTATAATAATCATCTCAGAATTACCATCGTTATCAAGAACAATAGCAAGAGCTTATATAATACCATGTGCCAAGCACTGTTGTCCCAAAATGGACTCTTCTCCATATACCTACTTGTATCATCTTCCTTTTGTTAGTAAATGGCAAATCCACTCTTCTAGCCGGCCAGGAATCATTTTTTATTTTCTCTCTCTCTCTCTCTCTCTCTCTCTCTCTCTTTTTTTTTCCCATTCACACAATAAAATTTTGTTGGTCAGTCTGATGACAGCCGTCTTTACTGCTGCCTACTGGACCAACCCAGTTAATTATCAATATAGCAGCCAGGTGGAACATGTTAAAATCTAGATTAGATCATGTCACCTCTGCTCAAAATCTGCAAAGGTTTCCCATGTTTCAGACCATCTAGATCAAGTTGAATGACTCAGTCAGCCAGTGGCCCAGCCTGACCTGAATGGCCCAAGACAACCTCACTCAAATGTCTGAACCCTCAACTGAGATGACTGTGATAGGTGGGAAAACTGGGTCTCCTTTTTCCAAGTGGTCTGTTGTCCTTGGCTTTATAACATGATGATGGTGTTAGCAAAAGGGCAGGCTCAAATGCACAAGTGCTTATCAAGCCTCTTTGTGTCATATTTGGTGAAGTCCAGTTGGCCAAAGTAAGTCACGTGGCCAGCCTAGGGTCAATATGTGAAGGGATTAATAAGGATGCAGATACCAGGCGGTGTGTAATTCATTGGGGGCCATTAATATAACAGTCTTCCATATGCCCTCCATGATCTGTATCCAGTTAAATTCCTGGGTTTTAATATACCACCCCTTTCTTCAGTCAGATAGGAAAATAATAAAGAAGGAACATGTCTTGCTAAACCTGATGCCTGGAAGTATGGGCTAAATAATGTTTTTTTGGTAGAAAAATTAGATTTGACTTTTGTATATCTTTTATTTTTTTAATTTCAGAGACTGCGTAGAAGTAGAGAGTACTGTATGTACTATAATAATTTATAGATTTTTTTTTTAAGACTTTATTTATTTGTCAGAGAGCACAAGTAGGGGGAGCAGCAGGCAAAAGGAGAAGGAGGCTCCCCATGAAGCAAGGAGCCCCATGTGGGACTTTTTCCCAGGAACCTGGGATCACGACTCAGCCAAAGGCAGACACTCAACTGAGCCACCCACGCCCACCTAGATTCTTTGATTTAGTTAAGTCAGATGGTATCTTGTTGCTAGCTGAGTTAATTAACTTGTCCATTTGCATATTATCCCCTTATTCCACATCAGGAAGTAGTACTTTACTTTTGCTCAACTTTAACTGATATGGTGTTGTACATTATATAAAGGCTGTTTGCTCTTTTTTTAATCTAATTTTTGTTGCATGTCACCTATCAAAGCATATAGTCACATACTTGTTTTCTTTAAATCAACTCCGTACTTTGTCTTGTCGTGTTGCCCTTATATCATTTTTTTCTCTTATCGTCATTTCCAATGAATCTGGTCTGTTACTACATTTTTATTTTATATTTTATTATATATTATATATTATTATATTTTTATTTATATATTATTTATATATTATTATATTTTATATTTTAATTCTAGTGTCTACTCATATTTTGGCTTTCGTTTTTCTGTCTTTGGAATTCTGTTAACCTCTTACCATTATAAGTATGTGCAAGCATTTACTTTTATTATGTCTTCAAAAGTAGTCTTACCTGATTTTTTATATTTTCAGATGCTAATTTTATTAAAAATTGCTTTTCTTTTGGGCACGTGGGTGTCACAGTCCATTGAGCATCCTGCTCTCAGTTTCAGCTCGGTTGTGATCTCAGCGTTGTGAGATGAAGCTCCGCGTTGGGCTCTATGCTCAGTGTTGAGTCTGCCAGAGGTTCTGTCTCCCTCTTCCTCTGCCCCTCCCACTCATGCTCTCTCTCTCTCAAATAAATAAATAAACCTTTTTTAAAAATTGCTTTCCTTTATTGTCTCTTTTTTTACCCTAACAGACATTTCATTTTCATTTTTTCCGTATTAAATAAATAGTATAATATTATCTTGTGTTTTATTTCCAGAAGGTACAGAGTTGTTACATAGAATGCATTTTTTTTTTCTTCAAAGGCATTGGGTTCGGTAAAGTTGAAAACCATTGTCTTGGCATACCTCATCTAATGTAAAAATTGAGATGAGGGGGAAATAGCCTTCCAATTGTTGATGGTTTAATCTAAATTTCTTTTTTTTTAAATTTTATTTATTTATTTGTCAGAGAGAGAGAGAGAGCACAAGCAGGTAGAGTGTCAGGCAGAGGCATAGGGGGAAGCAGGCTCCCTGCCGAGCAAGGAGCCTGATGCGGGACTCAATCCCAGGACCCTGGGATCATGACCTGAGCTGAAGGCAGTTGCTTAACCAGCTGAGCCACCCAGGTGTCCCTTTTTTTTTAATTTAAATTCAGTTAGCCTTAACCTAAATTTCTTGTTTAACTCACTTGGGTTATTGAATTTATCCATATTCTGTGGAGTTTCAAATTTTATATATTTTTTTCCTTTAAGATTTTATTTATTTGAGAGAGAGCACATGCGTGCATTAGCAACAGAGGGGGCAGAGGGAGAAGCAGACTCCCCTAGAGCGCAGAGCCAGATTCCGGGTTTGATCCCAGGATCCTGAGATCGTGACCTGAGCTGAAATCAAGAGTCAGATGCTTAACCAACTGAGCCACCCAGGCGTGTCTCAAATTTTGTATTTCTATAGAGATATGTAGTATATTGTATGTACTATATAGATTCCAGTGTGCAGAAAACAATCTGAATTTCAGATAGCCAAGTAAATGATCATCCACTTCTCTAACTGTATAAAATGATAGATTTTCTGAACTTAGAAGTATGTTATTCCTGGTTATCAGATAAAAAAAAAACCTTTGAAATTGTTTTCCTGGAAGACTTTTGAGACAACCGTCAGTTTTGAGAAACTGAATTTTTAGTGTCTTGGCCTTTTGAGAGACCATGTAGTCCAAATTAACATAAATTTGCTTGATACACTTTAGTTTGGCAGGCATAGTTAGGCACCGGGTATACAAAGTTGCACGGAATAGTCTCTAGTGGAGGAAATAACTTCATCCTAGTGCTGAGTGCTGAGATAGAGGTGGGTGTTAAGATGCACTGGGAGTGGGGCGCCTGGGTGGCTCAGTGGGTTAAAGCCTCTGCCTTCGGCTCAGGTCATGATCTCAGGGTCCTGGGATCGAGCCCCACATCGGGCTCTCTGCTCAGCGGGGAGCCTGCTTCCCCCTCTCTCTCTGCCTGCCTCTTTGCCTGCTTGTGATCTCTCTCTGTCAAATAAATGAATCTTAAAAAAAAAAAAAAAATTAAAAAAAAAAAAAAAAAAAAAAAAAAAAAGATGCACTGGGAGTGCTTGGCCAAGCTAAAGCCCTCATATAAAAGTCGCTGAGTTTTAAATAAGAGAAGGGGTTAACCAGATGAGGGAAGAAGGAAGGCATTCCAGGTTGAGTGAAAGAGCATGAATAGAGATACTGAAGAACAAAATAGCTAAGAACTAAAAATAATTTAGTTTTATTAGGTCATAAAGTATAAAGTGGGGAGCTGTGGGACCTCACATGCTATAAGGAGCTTGGGTTTTATCATGTATTTTCTCAATCTTCCACTAAAATACAACTAAAGTCACTGGAGATTGAACACATGCTTTCGAAGTAAGGGGACAAAGTCCACATGTACCTCCTGCGTGTTTGAAATTTCTCTTAAGACTGGTGTTCTATTGTTAAATATTATGAATAACCTTGTCTTTTATTCTAGAATTGATTAGTGTGAGTTATTAGCTTCAATTTCCTAATTTATAGAATGAGAATAATAATAGCACATTTTAGGGTTCTTGGGAGGACTAATAACTATAATGATAACAATGACAAAATACCTAATATTTTTTGAGGGCTTACGAGAAACAGTCCTAAGTGCTTTATTTTCTGTTACCTCATTTAAATCCTCAGAACATCTCAATGAGGTAGGTACATTTATCTCCTTCTTACTTCTAACAAAACTGGGGCATAAAGAAATGATTTTCCTGAGGTTACACAGCTAGTTTTTGGCAGAGCTTGGTTTGAAAGCACAGTCTGAATACAAGACACTTAACTACTACATTATACTCCCATTCTTTGAGATCATGTGTATAGAGCATTTAGCACAGAATCTGCCCCATCATAATTGTAAATGTAAGCAATTATCAGCAGCCAATAATACTTACTTAACTTTGTTCATTTCTTTGAGTTAGATTGATGTCCCTAAGAAATTTTGCTGTTTATCTGTGGCTTGACTTACTCCCAGCATGCCATTAAATGCAGACTGTGTGACACACACACCCATGCTTTTAACCACTACACTTTATTGCCTCCTCCTTCCTTGTGGATCTGTGTCCACATTATATTTTAAATCCATGGAAGGGACCATATTTGTTTGGTTCATCATTGTATACCCAGTCCTTCACACTATATCTAGTACATAAACATGACTAAATCATTGTTCAGTGAGTGAATAAAGATCTAAAAACCTGACATTTTTAGTTGATCTTAGAATTTAAACATCATTTCATACCACCTATAATTGTGGTTTAATTGCTTTACATGTTTTTCCATTGGTAAACAGTATAGTTCGCACCAACCATCTGCTCCTGTGTTCTACAGGGCACTCTCACCTTGGAACTACAAAAACCCTGCTGGGTAACTGGTATTTGTTTGCGTTATAGAGATCAGTCAGCTTTCAGAGAGAGAGGGAGATTAGATAATACTTTGATCTAAAACTAGAATGTTAGAAATATATAAAGCAGCATTTTAAAATGTGTATTCTAAGTAACTTAATACAGAAAGAAAAAGTGTTTTTCATTTGCCTTTGACATTAAGTCATTTCAAATAAAGAGAAAATAATTTAAATTTTTTTTCAAAGGAGTTCTCTGTTATTGTGGGTTAACTCATATTTTCCTCCTCTCCTCTATCTAGAATGTCTTAAACCATTCTACCTTATGAGAAATTGGATGTTCTTGCAGATAGTCATTGTGGGAGAAAACGTTTCATTTAAGTCCCAGATGAGGACCGGAAACTTGAAATCAGAGGAGCATCTGAAATCAAGTAATATTAGGTAGGATAAAAATTACAAGGGATTTCTACATGTTTGTATTCCTTTTAGAGATGTATGTTAAAGTATGTATATTCTATGAGCACTAATGGAAGAGTTAGAGACTTTGTGAAGCATTTGCTATTGGCCAGGATGGGAGACGGGAATGCTAAGATTTTTTTTTTTTTTTTTTTTTTTTTTTTTTTTTTTTTTACTTATGTGGCTTCATGAGAACTTTGGCATATGTTTACTTTGTCATGAGCGTTTATATCTTGTAGTTGAAGGAAATTTTTAAAACATTTACTAACATAAATCTAAGACATTTTTATGTTTATATATGAGGTCTCTGAATATTCATGATAAGTGTAGGGTCATTAGGGTCATTTGATCCATCTTATAGATTGTCCTTTAGTATGAAAATTCCTATGTTTTTGGTTACATATATAACAATTCATTTGAGTGCAAGGAGCATCAGCTCTTACTTAGTTCTCTCTGTCTATGTGGATACAGTCCAGCCTCCCAGATGCCTATAGAAATAGGTGTATGATTGCATGCTAGAGAAGCCCTCTCTAACCACATGATGAGTTAGAAACTGTTGTCACAGCAGCTTGTAATGACAGTTATAACAACAGAATGTGTGAAGGTGTCTGATCTCAGAGATGTGGCTTTTAAATGAGAAGTGGTAGTTGTCCCTAGAAGTTGATAACCATGGACAATGACACCTATAGCCAGTCCATTCCAGAAGACTTGCTTTGCTGTGCAGTGCTTGAGAACTCTGGAACCAGACTGTAGGTGGAACCTAAGCTCTGCCACTTTCTAGTTGTGTGACTTTCGCCAGGTTATTTAACCTCTCTGTGCTTCTGTTACCTTGTCCAATATGGGGATAAGCTTACTACTTACCCAATAGATTTGTTGTGTGAATTAAAGATTTAATAAAATATGAAAGCATGTAAACAGGACCTAGCAAATACTAAATGATCAAGCTCTATTATTATTAAGCTATTGTTAATTCTTTTTTTTTTCTATTAGTTAATTCTTTATGGGAGTTTAGAGTCTATAATCAATTATCATAACATTTCCGTATTTTATAATTTGCTTGACCTATTATCAGGTCCAGTATTTAAAACGTACTTAAGTTATGTAATCAAAACTGCTGTTTGGAGAAAAGCAAAAAAAGCTGTTTTGTAACTTTGATCTATCTCCCTCCGGTTTCATTTTCTGTACATACTAAGAACTTGGTCATCATGATATATAGTTTCTCTTTCTATTGTCCTTTAGCATTGTATGGCAAATGACAGTAGATGACAGGATTTTTGACCCCCATCTTGGAATGTTGTCTTCTTCAACCCCGTGTTCTGCTTCAGAAAGGATCCTATGTCCTTTCTGAAGTGTTGGTGTTATAATCAGATTATAGTCTTCCCTCTTGGAGTTTTCAGTTAGATTCTTTTATGTAACTTACTGGTTGTCTTGTTTATTTCTCATGGCTGCTCTGAAAGGGAGTTTGTTTCCCTGTTCTATAGATGAGGAAATTGAAATTTCTTGGAAAGAAGCTCCAGCATACCACTACTAATATGTAGAAAACCCACATTCAGACCTTTTTTATTCTGTATCACTTTTCATTGCAGAAAATTGCCTCTTGTATGATGCACATTTTACCATTAATTTAACAAAATTTTAGTGAACAGCTCTACGTGTTAGGGATACAGCCCTGCACACCATCTTCTCCCTCATTCCCATGGGCTCTTCTCTTTCTCTAGTTGTACTGTAAGCGTATATCTTTATCCTTGTACTCAACCATAGCGTATTTGAAATCATCTGTATGTCTTTTATCTTCCACCTTATCTTGAGTTCCTTACAAGTAAGTAGGACCTGCCATCATTAAGGTTAGCTGTATTTTCATATTAATTTTTCCATTGTGTCTAATCCATATGGCTCACACAACTTTTTCTCAGTTATTTTCTTTGCCTTTGGTAGGGTTCCCTTTCCTATTCATTTTGTAATTATCCCAGATATTCACCATTCTCTTCAGTTTATCTACTTCTTATGTTCAGACACTAACCTGATTTCCTACTTTATCTCTGAAAGTGATGTAGTGAGTGTAGCTGTGAATTCTCTTGATATCTCTTCACCTCACACTACTCCCAGCTTCTTTTAGCACCTTTCCATCTAACCTTACCTCCCTCTAGTTTCATCCTACCTCTTGTTCAAAGGCAGTCTTGCGTCCTATTAATCACATTCTCATTTCCTTCCATGTCTTCCAGAACCATGCTCTGTCAGTTTTGGTCTCACTTTCTTAAGTCTTCAAACTGTTCCATTCTCCTGGCTTCATTTCTTCATTTTAAACATGTTTAAGGCTCTACTATTATAAAAAAGAAACTTCTCTTTATCATGGCCCTATTCCCTTTTTCCTCACTGCCTAGCATTTTAATTGACCCAAAGTTCTCTTTTTTTTTTTTTTTTTGAGAATGGGGACAGAGCCCAAGAGTGCAGGATGAGGGGCAGAAGGAGAGAGAATGTTTTAAGCAGGCTCCACAATAATCGTGGAGCCTGACTTGGGGCTTAATCTCATGACCCAGAGATCATAACCTGAGCCAAGATCAGGAGAGTTGGACACTTAAACAACTGAGCCACTCAGGCACCCCTGAACTTCTCTTTCTTATTTGTTTCCTAGTCCCCTGCAATTTGACTTTGCCTTTTTTCTGGCAGGGCTATCGTTGACCCTTATTTCACCAAATCCAACCCACTTTCTAGTCCTTATAGTTATCTGCCCCTTAAAAATGAATGTAGGTCTTTCTCTGTCTGACTTCACTTAGCATGCTATCCTTTAGGTACATCCGTGTTGGATGACTCCAACAACAAGATCTCATCCTTTTTTATGGCTGCATGGTATTCCATTGTGTATACATGCCACATCTTTATCCATTCATCTATGGATGGATACTTGGTTGCTTCCATTTCTTGGCTATTGTAAATAATGATGCAGTAAACATAGGGTACATATATCTTTTTGAATTAGTGTTTTAATTGTCTTTGGGTACATACTCAGGAATTGGATTACGTGGTATTTCTGTTTTCATTTTTTGAGGAACCAAGGAACCATGTGATTTCACTTATATGTAGAATCCAAAAAACAAAACAAAACAAATGAATAAACAAAAAGCAGAATCAGGCCTATAAATAGATGGTTGCCAGAAGAAAAGGGGATGGGGGAACAGGCAAAATGGATGAAGGGGAGAGAGTGATACAGGTTTCTAATAATGGAATGAGTAAGCCACAGGAATAAAAGGTACAACATAGGGAATCTGGTCAGTGTATTGTAATAGTGTTATATAGTGACAGTAGGTACTCCTGTGGTGAGCATAGCAGAACAAATAGAGGTATCGAATCACTGTGTTGTACACCTGAAACTAATGTAACATTGTGTATCAACTATGCTCAAAAAAATGATCATCGAAAACTAGCTTTTCTCTTCTCCCATCTGGGAAATTACATTTTCTCTTATGGTTTTAACTATCATCAATGTCCTGTCACTCCAGTACTATATCCCTAGTCTTGATGGCTCCTCTGTGCTTGATACTTACCTCTAAGTTCCTGCTTATACACCTGTATTTTCTCATATACCCAGCTGTCCAAGCTAACAAACTGGGAATGATTTGGACTGTTTTCTCTGCTTTAGCTTTCCTTCCGCTGATTTTGCTTCCAGGTATTTCTTGAATCTAGGTTTTTCTGTCCATCTGTCACTTCCTTTCTTCCAGTCTCACCCTTTTAAAATCCATCTTTCAAGCATGTTGTTGTAATCTTTTAAAAATGAAATTCCGACAATGCTGTGCTCCTGCTTAAAACTCAGCACTGGTTTCCTATTACTTAAAAGATAGAATCTGAGCTCTTTAATGGGTCATGCAGGCTCTCAGAATCTGCTCTCTGCCTTGGTTCTCCAGCTCATCTCCTGTGGCTTTCTACCTTATATTTTATGTTCCAGTCTCCCACCTTCACTGATTTAGCTTAGCTTTTATTATTGTGCCACTTTCTCTGCCTGGAAGAAGAATTCCTTCTTACCTTTGATATTTCCAGATGGGGGCTGTCCCTTAATAAAACTAGATGCACATTTTCAAATAATAGAAGCTGTAGAATAAATGTTATAGTATAGAGCATTGGATAATGTCAGGAGACTTAAATTCATGACAAACTGTTAAGTGCCATAGAGAGAAAGCAAATTAGTGTTTCTGTAATTTCTTACTAGAAGAGCTCCTTCAGGAGCAGCATCTTCCCTAGGTGTTCTTTTCTAAGTGAAATTCAACAGTAGAGTGATATGATTTTTCTTTTTTTTATTAATACCATGAGACTTGGGGATATCTTAGAGATCTATAGATTGTGTATTTCTGTGCCTGTATGTGTAGGCTCTCACTCACCTTAAGTATGTGGCCTGCTGTTTTGCACAAATGATTATGATTAGCTTATTATATTTATGATTATAATTAATGAATACTTTTATTATCCCAAGTACTCCTTAGTACTCTATGAAAATAAGTAAACAAATTAACTTGAAATAAAACCTGCTGTGGCTTTTATTTAAATTTCAAAAAAAAATATTCTAGCCTCACCTCCCAAAACAAAAGAAGCTGATTCACCTTTCTTTCGCAACTGTGAGTTTAGAAGATGTTGGCTTATTTTCCTGTGTTCTGCTCATAGAAGAAACGGACTTGGGAGTTCAGGTAGAAGGAATCTTCTACCGTATCTGCATCAAAACAGATGTATCTGTTTTGGAGCTATCATATATTTTATTTTATTTATTTATTTATTTATTTTAAAGATTTATTTATTTTAAAGAGAAAGAGAGCGTGGGGGGAGGGACAGAAGAAGAGGGAGAGAGAGAATCTCAACCAAGACTCCCCACAGTGCTTGATCCTAGGACCCTGAAATCATGACCTGAGCTGAAATCAAGAGTTAGATGCTTAACCAACTGAGCTACCTGGGGGTCCTTAGAGATAGATATCTTATATTTTAAACCACAAACCTTAATGTGTGTTCTTAAGGAAGATTACTCTATGTGTTACCTTGCATTGTTATGTAAGTGATGTGTATAATCCAGGTATTTGTTAAAGAAGGTAAACATTAATTTTAGTATTTTTTCTCTAATGACATTATAAAAATGATTGCAAAATGTTTAAATATTGATAGCCCTAGTTCTGTGGGTTATTACTATCAAACATTCCAGATTTTGTTTTTCTTGCTGTCTTGTATAAGAGGAACTATGGTGTCATGGTTAGGAGTTAGGCTCTGGAACTAAACTGATTGAGGAGTTCAAATGCTACCTTTACTACTTACTAACTTGATGACCTAAGACGTGTAACTTAACTTCTAGTTCCATGGGTTTCTTCATCTATGAAGTGGGGGTAATAATAGTTCATATTATGGATTAAATAATTTACATAAAGCCCTTAGAACAGTGTCTGACAGTAGTAAGTACTATATAGACTATTGGCTATTTCAGTACCTAGTGCATTAGAATACATTGGATATATTTATAGATTCTGATGATCATGTTGTCTCCAAGAATATTGTTTCAGGTTGTTAGCTTTCAGTGCATTGCTTATCACTGAATGTTTCAGATTTTATTCCATCTTTTAATGACTTTCTTTTTTATTGCTTGATAGAAGTGCTTAATTTCTCTTTTAAAGAAGTGACAGAATGTATTTAATACTTTGAAAGCTCTATATTTTGTGACTATTTAATAGTGCTATTTTATTATTGAAGGCATGATGATTTTTCATTTTTGAATTCTTGGTTCATTCATTGTTTTCATTAATTCCTTCAGATTTAAAGTAAGAATAAAAAGGAACTCATGTTGCCAAAATCTTCTACCAAGAGAAAACATTTAAAAACTCTCTCTCTTGGGCGCCTGGGTGGCTCAGTGGGTTAAAGCCTCTGCCTTCGGCTCAGGTCATGATCTCAGGGTCCTGGGATCGAGCCCCGCATCAGGCTCTCTGCTCAGCAGGAAGCCTATTTCCCCCTCTCTCTCTGCCTGCCTCTCTGCCTACTTGTGATCTCTCTCTGTCAAATAAATAAATAAAGCCTTAAAAAAAAACTCTCTCTCTTTATATAAGCTTTGGCTATAAACTATAAGATTAGACTTTAACATTATTGGTCTTTAACAAAACCAATAGGTCAGTTGAGGTGTAGTAGTTTTTCTTTATGAAATAATTAAGATAGCCAATTATGTACTAATATTTATGAAAGCAGTTGCTATAAGATCACATATCTGTTGATTTGATTTCCTGTTTATTATACACTATTAAAAAAAAGTAAATTGTGGGGCACCTGATGGCTCAGTCAGTTAAGCGTCCTACTCTTGATTTCAGCTCAGGTCATGATCTTAGAGTGGTGAGATCAAACCCTGTGTCAGGCTTGGAGCCTACTGAAGATTTCTCTCTCCTCCTGCCCCTCCCCCCTCTGAAAAGAAAAAAAGAAAAGATTGTGTAGTGGTGAGGGATAGGGATTTGTCTTCTTGTGAGATGATAATTCTCAGTTTAACCCTCTCACCTGTCTAAATGGGTATTTTTGGTACACAGGAAAAAGGAAGAGTTAGTAGGTAATAGTATATAACCCTAATGGCGTTTTAAGCGTTTATAGATTAAGTCCATCAAAAAAATAGCATGGCCTACACATAATAACTTTACTGTTTGTTATGTGACACTGTATTTTTTAATATAGTTCTCTTTGTGGTAGGATTACTATATTAATAAAAATAGATCATTTCTCTGAGGAAACTATTATAGGGGAAAACTATTTGGTTTGGGAACTTATACATACTTTACTTCTCATTTTTTGATCAAGTACTCCCTAGAGCAGGAGAGGCAAAGTTTACTGTAAAGGAGCCAGACAATAAATATTTGTGGCTTGGTGGGCCATGTGGTCATTGTCTCAACTACTCAGCTCTGTCTTTGCAGCAGAAAGCAGCCGTAGACAGTACATAAATGAAGGGGCTTGACTGTGTTCCAGTAAAATTTATTTATGAAAATAGATTCAGGGTGAAGGAAGGAATTTCACCCATAGGCTGGCCACTGTACTAGAATATGAATTTTACTTCGTGTGGTCTTTTTGATTAAAAATCTCAGGTAGAATTTATTTTCTATTTGAACAAATCTTTTAATTCAGGCTTGGTGACTTAAATGTTAGTGTTTAGTTGACAGAATCTGTGTTAGCTTTTTAAGTCATTTTTTTATTCTAATTTGAAAGAAGTAGAAATGACTGGACTTTGGAGTCGGAAAGAGCTAAGCTTGTACTTAATTGTACCTAATTACTTTGTGACTGTAGATAAATTGACATTTAAGAGCTTAAATTTCCTTGTTTATAGAAGAGGAATAATACTAGATAGATGCCTTCAGGTTGTTATGTTTTCCATTTAGCTGTCTTTTCATCAATTCAATTTAGCAAGATTATTTTTGTCATTAATGTGTGTCTTTCAGAATCTAGGAGAGAACGAACAGTGCAGAGAATGAGCACCTCTACTCTTGTCATACTGAGGAATCAAAACTCGAATTTCAAAATGCTTTAACATTTATGTCAGATAGTTTTTATTACATTTTTGCTCTTTTGGTAGTACTTGAATTTTTAGTTTTTCTAAAAATTCTTAGATTATGGTATGTAAAAATATAAAGTAAAATTTTGATCTTTGTTTATCAATAGAAGCCTACTGCAGAATTGGCTAGACATGAGATGTTATTAGACTTACATTATCTTGTCTTACTGACAGCCTACAGGGGAAGCAGATTATTTGTAATTTGTAAATAGTTCCTATTATATGCTCAATAAAATTTTTTGACAGGAAGTTGGTGTCCTCATTAGGCAGATCTTAGCATACTGAAATGGTATTTGTTCATTTTTATAAGCAAATCTTGCTTGGAATGAGAAAACAACCTTTAGACACATGATTCTAAGTATAAGATATCTTGTATAGGGGCGCTTGGGTGGCTCAGTGGATTAAAGCCTCTGCCTTCGGCTCAGGTCATGATCTCAGGGTCCTGGGATCGAGCCCCGCATCGGGCTCTCTGCTCAGCAGGGAGCCTGCTTCCCCCTCTCTCTCTGCCTGCCTCTCTGCCTACTTGTGATCTCTCTGTCAAATAAATAAAATCTTAAAAAAAGATATCTTGTATATACTTGTATGAATTTTTTAACTAATATATGGGAGCACGGTAAAATATATTCTTTGTAACTTTGCAGCTCAGGGACACAATGAAAATGTTGAGTCTAGTGAAAATGCATAATTAGCACTGGCTTTCTCAGTATAAGGTTCATAAATAATGCTCCAGGAGGATTTTTTTGTTTTTTTGGAGGGGTGTGCTGTTTTGACACCGGTAGGATAGGATATATGGCTTTCTTCTTTTTTTTTTTTAAGGTTTTATTTTAATTCCAGTATAGTTAACATAGATTGTTATATTAGTTTCAGTTATACAATATAGTGATTCAACACTTCTGTACATTACTCAGTGCTCATCATAAGTGTATTCTTAACCCCTATCACCTATTTCACCCATCCCCCCATCCACCTCCTCTCTGATGACCATCAGTTCTCTGTAGTTAACAGTCTGTTTCTTGGTTTGTTTTGCTCTGTTTTTCTTTCCTTTGCTGATTTGTTTTGTTTCTTAAATTCCACATGTGAGTGAAATCACATGGTATTCGTCTTTCTACGACTGACTTAGTTCGCTTAGCATCGTACTCTCTACCTCCATCCATGTTGCAAATGGTGAGAGTTCATTCTTTTTTTTATGGCTGAATAATATTCCATTATATATTATATTATACCACATCTTCTTTCTCCATTCATCTTACCAGTGGACACCTGGACTGCTTCCATAATTTGGCTTTCATAAATAATACCGTAATAAACAGAGAGGTACATGTATCCCTTTGAATTAGCTTTTTTGTATTTTTTGGATAAATACCCAGTATTGCGATTACTGAATTATAGAGTAGTTCTTTTTTTTAACTTTTTGAGGAACCTCCATATTGTTTTCCACAGTGGCTGCATCAGTTTACATTACCACCAACAGTGCAGGAGGGTTCTCCACATTGTTGCCAACGCTTGTTATTTCTTGTGTTTTTTATTTTAGCCATTCTGAAACATGTGAAGTAATATCTCATTGTGGTTTTGATTTGCATTTCCCTGATGAGGAGTGATATTGAGCATCTTTTCGTGTGTCTGATGGCCCTCTGTGTGTCTTCCTTGAAGAAATGTCTGTTCATGTCTTCTGCCCATTTTTTATAGGATGATTTGTTTTTTGGGTGTTGAGTTGTATAAGTTCTCTATATATTTTGGATACTAACCCTGTATTAGATATGACATTTGCAGATATCTTCTTCCATTTAATAGGTTGTCTTTTAGTTTTGTTGATCGTTTCCTTTGCTGTGCAGAAGCGTTTTACTTCGATGTAGTACCAGTCATTTATTTTTGCTTTTATTTCCCTTGCCTCAGAAGCTATATCTAGAAAAATGTTGCTGTGGCTGATGTCAGAGAACTTACTGCCTGTGCCATCTTCTAGGATTTTAGGTCTTTAATCTATTTTGAATTCATTTTTGTATATGGTGTAAGGAACTAGCTTCATTGTTCTGGTGTTGGTGTTTCCCAAAACCATTTGTTGAAGAGAGACTGTCTTTTTCCCATTGTGTATTCTTTCCTCCTTTGTTGAAGATTAATTGACTTTATAATTGTGGGTTTATTTCTGGGTTTTCTATTCTGTTCTGTTGATGTGTGTCTGTTTTTGTGCCAGTACCATACTGTTTTGATTATGGCATCTTTGTAGTCTATCTTGAAATCTGGAATTTTGATAACCTCCAGTTTTGTTTTTCTTTTTCAAGGTTTCTTTGGCTATTTGGTGTCTTTTGTGGTTCCATACAAATTTTAGGATTGTTTTAGTTCTGTGAAAAATACTGTTGGTATTTTGATAGGGATTGCATTAAATCTGTAGAATGCTTTGGGTAGTACAAACATTTTAACAATATTTTTTCTTCCAATCCCTGAGCATGGGATGTCTTTCCATTTCTTTGTGTCAACTTCAGTTTCTTTCATTAATGTTTGATAGTTTTCAGAGTACAGGTTTTTCGCCGCTTTGGTTAGGTTTATTTGCAGGTATTTTATTATTTGGTGCAGTTGTAAATGGAATTGTTTTCTTAATTTCTCTTTTTGCTACTTCATTATTAGTATATAGAGATAAAACAGGTTTCCATATATTGACTTTGTAGCCTGAGACTTTAATGAATTCATTCATCACTTCTATTATTTTTTTGGTGGAGTCTTTAGGGTTTTCTATATATGGTATCATGTCATCTGCAAACAATGCAGAGAGTTTTACTTCTTCCTTACCAATTTGGATGCCTTTTATTTCTTTTTGTTGTCTGATTGCTGTGGCTAGGACTTCCAGTGCTATGCTGAATAAGAGTGGTGAGAGTGGATATCCTTGTCTTGTTCCTGACCTTAGAGGAAAGGCTCTCATTTTTCCCCCATTGAATATATTGTTCATTGTGGGTTTTTACTATATGGCCTTTGTTATATTGAGGTATGTTCCCTCTCAACCTACTTTGTTGGGGGATTTTATCATGAATGGATGTTGTACTTTGTCAAAGGCTTTTTCTGCATCTGTTGAAATGATCACATGGTATTTATCCTTTTTCTTATTGATGTGATGTATCACATTAATTGATTTGTGAATATTGAACCACCCTTGCGTCCCAAGAATAAATCTCACTCAATTGTGATGAATGATTTTTTTAATGTATTGGTGGCAATGGTTTCACTAGTATTTTGTTGAGGATTGTCGCATCTATATTCATCAAAGATATTGGCTTTATCTGGTTTTGGTATCAGGAATGAATAGAATGAATGAATTTGGAGGTTTCAAATAGAACGAATTTGGAAAGTTTTCCTCCTTCTTCTGCTTTTTGGAATAGCTTGAGAAGAATAGATATTAACTCTTCAAATGTTTGTTTGGTAGAGTTCCCCTGTGAAGCTATCTGGTCCTAGACTTTTGTTTGTTGGGAGGTTTTTTGTTTTGTTTTGTTTTGTTTTTTATTGATTCAGTTTCTTTGCTGGTAATCTCGGTCTGTTTAAATTTTCTGTTTCACCCTGCTTCAGTTTTGGTAGGTTATGTGTTTCCAGGAATTTAACCATTACTTCCAGTTTGTCCAGTTTTGGCATGTAATTTTCCATAATATCTCTTACGATTGTTTGTATTTCTGTGGTGTTGGTTGTTACTTCTCTTCTTTCGTTAGTGATTTTGTTTATATGAGTCCTCTCTCTTTTGATGAGTCTAGCTAGAGGCTTATCAATTTTATTGCTCTTTTCAGGGAACCACCTTCTGATTTTATCGGTGTGTTTTATTGGGGTTTTTTTAGTTTCAATATATATTCATTTCTGTTTTAATCTTTATTCCTTCCTTCCTTCTGCTGGTTTTGAGTTTTGTTGTTGTTCTAGTTCCTGTAAGTGTAAAGTTAGGTTGTTTATTTGAGATTTGTCTTGTTTCTTGAAGTAGGCCTGTATTATTATAAACTTCCCTCTTAGGACTGCTTTTTTCTGTATCCCAAAGATTTTGGACCATGGTATTTTCATTTTCATTTGTTTCCAGGTAATTTTTTTATTTTTTCTTTGATTTCTTGATTGACCCATTCATTGTTCAGTAGTATGTTATTTGACCTCCATTTATTTGTGCTCTTTCCAGATTTTTTCTTGTGGCTGTTTTCTAGTTTCATAGCATTGTGGTCAGAAAAGATGCACGGTATGACTTCAATCTTTTTTAGTTTGTTGAGATTTGTTTTATCGCCTAATATATGATCTGTTTAGAAAATATTCCATGTTGGGGCGCCTGGGTGGCTCAGTGGGTTAAAGCCTCTGCCTTCGGCTCAGGTCATGGTCTCAGGGTACTGGGATCGAGCCCCGCATCTCTGCTCAGCAGGGAGCCTGCTTCCCCCTCTCTGCCTGCCTCTCTGCCTACTTGTGATCTCTCTCTCTCTCTGTCAAATAAATAAATAAAATCTTTAAAAAATGTGCGCTTGAAAAGAATGTGTATTCTGCTATTTTAGGGTGAACTTTTCTGAATATATGTTAAATCCATCCAGTCCAGTGGGTCATTCAGAACATTGTTTCCTTGTTGATTTTTTGGTTGGATGAATTGTCTATCAGTGTAAGTGTTAAAGCCCCTACTATTATTGTATTACTATTGATTAATTCCTTTATGCTTGCTATTAACCGTTTTATGTAAGGGGGTGCTCCCATGTTGGGTATATAAATAATTACGATTTTTATATCTTGTTGGATTATCCCTTTTATTATTATACAGTGTCATCCTTTGTCTCTTGTTACAGTCTTTGTTTTGTTTTTTTTTTAAGATTTTATTTATTTGGCAGAGAGAGATCACAAGCAGGCAGAGAGGCAGGCAGAGAGAGGAGGAAGCAGGCTCCCCGCTTGAGCAGAGAGCCTGATGTGGGACTCGATCCCAGGACCCTGAGATCATGACCTGAGCCGAAGGCAGAGGCTTTAACCCACTGAGCCACCCAGGCGCCCTACAGTCTTTGTTTTAAAGTCTCTTTTGTCTGATACAAGTATTGCTACCCCGGCTTTCTTTTGACATCCATCTGTATGATAAATGTTTCTCCATCCCTGTACTTCCAATCTGCAGGTGTCTTTAGGTCTGAAATGAGTCTCTTTCATAGGTGGCATATAGATGGGTCTTGTTTTTTTATTCACTCTGCTACTCTGTGTCTTTTGATTGAAGTATTTAATTTATTTACATTCAGAGTAGTTACTGATAGATATATATTTATTGCCATTTTACTTGTTTCGTGGTTGTTTTTGTAGTTTTTTTCTGATCCTTCTCTTTCTCTCTTTCATAGTTTGCTGGCTTTTTTTTTTTTTTTTTTAAGTGATATACTTGGATTCCTTTCTCTATTTATTCTTTGGATTTACTGGTTTTTGATTTGTGGTTGCTGTTAGGTTTGTATGTAACCTCTTGTGCAGGATATATGGTATTCTTTATTAAATTTTATGATCTTAAGAGGTTTTAATGGTATAAGCCAACAAACTTTGTGAAAGTTGTTTGTTTGTTTTAATGGCAAAAGTTTAACAACCAAAGGAAACAGTGAAGCTAGGTTATAGAGTAAAGGAATTTGAAGTGATGTTACAGTTGAGGATAAAGTATGGCTATTTATTTATATTGTTTATACTGGTAGTTCTCATAGCGTGCTGTTATGATTCTCTTGTTTGAAAGCTTAATTTTAAAAATATATTTTTTAAAAGCTAAGAAATGAAAAATTTTATCTTTTGACGAAACTAAAATTCACAACTGATATTAAGTACATACATGTACAGTAAAAATTTTAGAATCTCTGAATATTCTCTAGCTTTCATGTCATATTTTGTTTTTAGACATGGAAATCTTGGGGTGCCTGGGTGGCTCAGTTGGTTAAGCATCTGACTTTGGCTCATCTCATGATTCCAGAGTCCTGGAATGGAGTGCCACCCTGGGCTTTCTGCTCAGTGGGCAGTCTGCTTCTCCCTCTGCCCCTCCCCTTACTCGTGCTCACTCTCTCTCTTGCTCACTCTCTCAAATTAATAAAATCTTAAAAAAAGACAGGGGAATCTCCTAAGTTTATATACATACTTTTTTATAGTATATGAACATGATGTATCCTTTTCCTTTCTTCACTTAAAAGATATTTATTGGATGCCTAGTATATGCTAGGCACATGTGCTAATAGGTTGTGATGATGAGCATTCTTAAAATCTGTGATATGTACTATGATGAAAAAATGAGTGCTTTAAGAACATAAAATAAGAATATCCTTCATATATCAAGTGAGATTTTATTTTTATTTATTTATTTATTTTTTGACAGAGAGAGAGATCACAAGTAGGCAGAGAGGCAAGCAGAGAGAGGAGGGAAGCAGGCTCCCTGCTGAGCAGAGAGCCCGATGTGGGGCTCGATCCCAGGACCCTGGGATCATGACCTGAGCCGAAGGCAGAGGCTTTAACCCACTGAGCCACCCAGGTGCCCCTATCAAGTGAGATTTGAGAAAATAGTATCTCCGACTCAGACAAAGGATGAGTAGTAATTAATCAAAGGAGGCGGGGTTAGGAATTCCTAGGGAAGGGATTCTTCTTTACAAAGACCCTGAATGTGAAGAGAGCAAAGCATATTGCAGAAACCGGAAGTCCAGTAACTGGAGCACAGAGATCAAGGAGAGAAGAGAGTAATGGTAGAAGGAGAGTGCAGACTCTAAGTTTTAGAGTGCAGGGAACCTTGTAGGATGCTTTAGTAAAGATTATAGTTTTTACCCTAAACCATTAAAGTGTCTTATTTGGGCAGTTTGTAAGATCAGATTTATATTTTTATTTTTTTTTATTAGAGGTGGGGGAAGGGCAGAGGGAGAGCTAGAATCTGAAGCAGGCTCTACACCCAGTGCAGAGCGCAAGGTGGGGCTTGATTCTATGACCCTGAGATCATGAACACTTAACCAACTGAGCCACCCTGGCGCCCCTCAGATTTGTATTTTTAAAAGATCCCTCAGATAGCAGCAGACAGTATGAAATAGGGCAAGAGTAAAATGGAGAAAACAATTTTGGTGGCTTTGCCTTAGTCCAGGGAAGAGATGGTTCAGAACTTGAGTGAGAGTAGCTAAAGAAGTAGTAATGGGAAATCAACAGATTCAAGATATATTTAGTTGGTAGAATTCTTTGGAGTTGATAGATTACCTTGGGATTGGGAAAACGTTGTCATGGGTGACTTCCAGGTGTCTGCCTCTCACAACTGGAAAGCAGTGATACATTTGGTAAGGTGAAAACACCAGAAAGAGTCCCCATTCCTGCAGGTGGGTCACAAGTTCACTTTTGGACCTCTTGAAGAATTTGAGAGAGAGAAAAGAAGCAGCAGAGAGAGGAGGATAATCTAGGACAGAAAGGTGGTTTTGAAAAACTTGTGGAAGACTTGGGCATGTTTAAAATACTGAAGAAAAGGATCACCTAGACAGGGAAGTTTTCAAAATTACTGAGAGAGGGAGGGGATAATTAAAGGAGCAGAAGTCCTTAATAAAGGCTAGGAAGAGCCTACCTACGTGGAATTACTGGTCTTAAATAAGAGTTGCAGTGCCTCTAGTGTTTTAATAAGAGAAAGAAAGAAGAGGGCTGTGTGAATGTAGGGTTTAGCAGCTGGGCATTGTTTTTGCTGAGATGTGGGGCTAGCCTTATGAAGACATCAGAAATCAACATCGCAGGAGAGTGGGGGATTTGAAATAGGTACAGTGATTAGTGAATTGAGAAACATAGGATTTCCTAACTGCTTTGAGGGAATTTTTTTTGTTTAATGCGTGTCATTTAATGTTATCTTAAATATATCAGATTTGGAGGAAAACCGCAAGAACGTGAGCTCTGCTCATAGAATTCATGTATACTTTTAAGTAATGGCATCATTTGCCAAGACCTAGGCTGCCCTGGATACAAAAGCAGGGACACTTAACATATGAAGATGCTATACATCTTTATGCAGTATATGATTTCACTTAACTTTTAACTTTCAGTGTTATTTGTGTTGAATAGGCCTAGTTTGTTTCTAATTGATGTTCTTTTTTCCCTTTTTTTAGGCAGGCAGAAGTCCTGAAGGCTGACATGACAGGTATTGGCTGGCTTATTTGTTTTTCACACTTAGTTTATACCATTAAATTAAGGGAAGGGTGTCATCTTTCCTGTATTGTTGCACTGTCGTAGTTGCCAAAAGGAATGATAACTTACTATTTGTTTTAATAATTATTGTTTTTGAACTTTGAATTCTTACTTAGATGATCAAGAATTTTATATAATCTACTACATCAAATTAAATATTAGCTAATTTAATGTATATAATTTAATTTTTATGAACTGTTTATCATCAATTTAAGACATAGAAGAAAGAATTCATATACCATATTAAAAATACCTTAAGGTATTAGGTTCATGTCTTCCTGTTTATATTCCCCAAACTTGAATAGTAATTAGATCTTGAGAAAAAATATTTGTAGGAAAACTACTAAAAGTCCTTGAAATTGAGTGAGCTGCCTTGCCACCTTTCTTTTTTCCCTTGTCTTTTTTGTTTTGAATAAATATCCAAGGTGTTTTGAAAGAATAACTGGAAACCACTAGAAGGAGCAGATGATTTTAACTTTCCAAAATTGGGAAATATATGACAATGACTATGTAGTGGTCACTGTGCTCTCTATAGCAACATATGCTGTCCTAAAATGTAAAAATGTGAAAATGGATCTCATTCTAATTTTTGAGAACTTTAGTTCTGAAGTGAAATCCACAAAGAAGAGTTAAACTTTTACAACCAGTATTCTGGCCAAAATTTACAATCAAGAAGGAATAGGATCTTTGATGTCTTTTTCTCAACATTGCAGTCTAATGTTAATGTTAATGTTGATACTATTGTTTTAAGAATTGATGGGTAACATCATTATCCTCTTGTTCAAGGAAAAGAGGGGAAAAAAAGCTAAAAGTACTTTTAACAGGTTTACTTAATATAGTACCTCAGTTCTTCCCATTATTAACTTGACTGTCATCATCTTCCATACTATGGGTATTAGTGTCAGCTCTAAGCTACTGTATTATGCTTTTGTATTGTCCTGTTAGGCATAATATGCATTATGTGACAAAAATTATACTTGGAGCAATATTAAGCTAGCTATACCTTTTACTTTTTCTTAAATATTGAATACCTTCAGTAAGTAGGCTTAGAGTTTGGCTTTTATAAGGAATATTTGACTGCCCAAGAACATTAACTTGGATATTAAGTAATTTAAATGATAGTCTGTCTGATAGATTAGAGTTACTTATCCCTTATAATCCTTTCCCTGCCATCGATGAATCGAAACAAGATTGAGTAAATCTGTAAATCTGTTTACTTAGTCATTAAAAACCTAATAAGGGACCAAGAAACTGATATTACACCCTATTTTTTTGTAGCCAGCAAACTCTTTTGAGGATTAATTCAAATATCCAGATTTTATTTGCAGACTTAAAGAAGAGTAAAAACTATGCCATTGTGCTGCAGCAAAATATTAAATGTAACCAGAAGCCTAATTGAAAAATCTGTCATTAGGTTCTATTGAGGCAGCTCACTGTCAATTATTGCGCTCATAAGCCTAGTAATCAGAAAAGCTAACGTGTCTTGCAGGACTCTGGCAGACAATATGGCCCCAGTTGGGTATTACATTTAGTCATAGCCTGACTTCCTTTCATCTTGCACCCAGTCTCTCATTGGCCTCTTGAGCAGTTCAATCAGTGTCTGCTATGAATTCTCATTTACATGAAATTGCTCACAAATTTTGATGAATTTGTGAATTCATGTGTATGAATTGCTCACAAAATTTCTTGGCAAGCAATTTACCAATCATTAAAATAACCCTCACTGTTTTGGCTTTACTGGGTTGACATATAGAGAGTAGGAATAACAGCAGAATGTGTAAACAACTGCTGCATTGTGAGCAGACATGAAGATTCTGTAAGGACAGTTATGAGAATGATTCAAAATAAAAAAGCTGCTTTGGAGAAAGAGATACATCTATGAGAGTAAACAGACCATTTTGGCAGTCCCATCATTTTAAATGGGGTGACTTCTGAGGCCTATGACTTCCTCTGATATGAATACATAGAAGTCCAAACTAAAGCAAAGGGTACATTATTCATTTTTTTTTCCACCTTTTTCATGTCATGGTGTTACTTCAAAGCTAAAAGACAAATGCAGAAACATTTCGAACCAGATTTAGTCATTAGCCAAAAGGTGAAAGTTATATAGTAGTATAAAACTTCTGCAGCAATCTGTGGTATCTACTTAAAGCAGGTGTTTGCTTTGGGAAATGGAGAGGGAAGGAGTCATTGGTATGGTATAAGGCTTTTAACTATCTGTTTTTTCTGTCTATCTACTGTTTTGTCTGTTTTGTTACTCAGATTCTAAGCTGGGTCCAGCCGAGGTCTGGACATCCAGGCAGGCTCTGCAGGACCTGTACCAGAAAATGCTAGTTACTGATTTGGAATACGCTTTAGACAAGAAAGTAGAACAGGATCTGTAAGTATTATCATTTGGGATGTCCTGTAAGATCAAGAGTATCACCAAGACTTTAGGATAGAAAAGAGCAATTTGGTTATTTCTTCTTAACCTATCTCAGAGTAAGCTCTTTCAATGAAAAAAGAAACTCTAATGCTTGTAATACTTTTGGGTTTTTTGAACAAAATATTTAACCATTCATATTAGTTCAGATAGTCTTCGGTGGCAAGAGAAGTGCTTGGAGTTGAATGTTTTTAACGTCTTAAGGGCATATCGTAAAAACAAATCTATCTATATATATATATATTTCAAGTACTAAGAGACAGTGTTTGGATTCTCTGTATGTGTTCAGTCCTGCATTTAAGCCATGACTTAAAAAAGAAATTCAATAATGAGCTTTAGATATATCTTCTTTGGTAAATTTGATTCTCAAAATTTCTCCCAAAGGAAAATGTGTTTTCATTTTAAGGGAAGTACTTCCTTTTATAAAATAAGTAGGTATTTCCTTCCCCTCCCCCCCCCCAATAAGACTAAAGAAAGATTTTGTATATTTAGGCTATTCCACTTGTTCTTTCTATGAGAGGTGAAATGACAGATGACCAGATTCCCAAGTGAGTAAATAAATGCCTTTTGTGGAAGGCCTTGCCTTATAAATTGGAACAGGGATATTAGGCTGATGGAAAATTAAAAATCAGTTAAGAATATTCTATTCAGAAATGACTATTACCCTAAGTTGTGGTGAAAATTAGTTTTTCCTATCTTTTACAACTTTCTTAGATACTTTATATTTTTAGGAGTTCTAGTAATAAGAGAACTTAATCACACCCACTCAAAATCCATTTCCATGATATAGAGTCAAGGATAAAATGTCATCAAAAACACTGAGGGAGTGATTGTCCTCATAAACCATTAAGAAAACCCAGTGCTCTTGAGTCTCAAAGTTGATGTTGATAAAGAATTAGGTACTTTCCAGGTAGGTTGTAGACCTCTTATCTGTGTTTGCTTCCTTTAATCAAGGCAATTCTAGTATTCTCCTTCCATCCTAGTTCTGTTTTCCCTCCCTGTGGTTTCCAAGTTAAGGAATGACTATATTTCACCATAACTGAATTTAAAATGATTATACAGCTTGATTAATGAAAGACATTTTATAATAGGATTTTGGTATGCCATATTTCAACATTGTGTTTTTTCCTATTTTAAATAGCCAGAATTGAAATGTCAAAAAATGAGCTTATATTTCAAGCTTCCAAGAAAGTTCTAACCCCAAGAGGAATAAAAGTATTAAATAGAATTACAACAGAGTGCTGTGAGAAATAGATTTTATGGAAATAAGAGATATGGCTTAATATTTTCAAAAAGAATTTTAAAAAATAATTATTTCTTCGCATAATGTATGACAATTCGTTAATAGCTTACTTTTACTCTGGTCTTGCCACTGTAGTTCTGATTTTGTACTGGGATTCCTAAATAGGCTCTAACTCTAGTAGCTCTAAAAGATTAATAACTGAAGCCACAGTCTGATTATTCGAACATTGGTAAGTATTTACTAAGGTCAGTTGGATTCTATTGCATGTGTAGTCTTGCTCAAAGAGGAGCATAAAGTTATTTAAATAAGTGAATAACTTTAATGCAGGTTTACTGTCTAGTGTGTTATAACAAACAGTTCTTTCTTGTTCTCAGGGGGACCAGTGTCTGCCCAGTGAGTCACTGCTATACCAAATAGAATTACATTTTGTTTTCAGCTGGAATCATGCCTTTAAGAATCAGATCACAACACTACAAGGCCAGGCAAAGAATCGAGCAAACCCGAATCGGAGTGAAGTTCAGGCAAACCTTTCTCTGTTCCTAGAGGCAGCTAGTGGCTTCTATACTCAGGTGAGTTCTGCATTTATACCAATTCTTCTAGAATTAGTTATGAATGTTCTTTGTACATGTCTTGTTGTCTGTATAAACACTTTTTGTTACCACTGTGTGGGCCATCCAGGAGTTGATCACCTATAATCTGACATGAATAAAAATATCCCCAGTTGTTTACCATAAGACTTTTCAAACAATAAAGATTCAACCAAAAGTCGATGTTTTGGCTTAAAGGTTGGATATATAATTGTGTGAGTAGAAAAAGGGTAATGAGTAGAAAAACCATGTCTTAGTGAAACAGCAGAAGTAGTCAGTTATAAGTGGTATTAGAGCAAATGTGAATTTATGAGTATGGGTATAGTCATTATGAAAGTAACAGGTGTGTTGTGCCAGGCAAGAAATCATCAAAATTTGTGATATCAAGTGAGTTTTCATAGTATTATATGTTCAGTAGAATTTATCTGGGGCTTTAAATGCTATTAAACTACTTAAGAAATGGAGTAGATTTTTCTCCACTTTAATAATAAGCCATTATTTATCGTCCTCAGAGACTTAACTTGTCCTTGGTTACATCCTGCTATAACTTCTAAGTCAGGCAAGGTGAAAGAATAAATAAATCTTCGGGGTGCCTCAGTGGCTCAGTCAATTAAGCGTCTGCCTTCAGCTCAGGTCATGATCTCAGGGTCCTGGGATTGAGCCCCGCATAGGGCTTCCTGCTCAGCGGGGAGTCTGCTTCTTACTATCACTCTCTTCTCCTCCCCATCACTCATTCTCTCTCAAATAAATAAATAAAATCTTCTTTAAAAAAAGAATAAGTCTTTCTGAGTAGTGAATTTTCTTTAAGCAGAATCTTTTAGAAAACTTCCATCTTATCCATTTGTAGTAGCGTTCATAATTTATTTAATAAAATATGTATAAACTCTCATCCTAGAATGATGAGCTGAGGTTTTGAAGATCTTGGACTAATCTTTGGCCATGCTCTGTTGCTTCTTGACCATTGCTACCTGTATTTTGGCTCCGTTTTGGTTATATCATTTCTTTGAATGAAGGAAAAGAAAAGACTTTGTGTTGGAAATTGTCCCATAGTTAGCCATCATCTTATAGAGATTATTTGTTTTACTTAGACTAAAACATTCTTCACAGTTAATTATTGAAACAACTCAAGTATGGTTCTTAGTCTTAAAATTCATTTTCAAATTTATGACAGCTTCTAACAGAAGTCGACGTTTCTGGAGAGAAGGATTGTGGTATGCCACTAACTAGTCCTTAAAGTAGATGTTAAAGATTAATTCATTCCACAAGTAGCTTTTAAAAGCCTGCTCTTTGTAAAGCACAATACAGATACTGAGGATATGGAGGGGAAAGAGTCTTCCTTTAAGGGAACATCTAGTCTAAATGAAGAGGTGGACACATTAATAAATAACTCTTTTTGCTTTCTGATTATAAAAATAATGCATACTAATTTGAAGAAATTTGGAAATTACACAAAAATAAAATTATTTTAATTAATTTTCCCATTCAGGATAAATTACTATTTTAGTATATATCCTTCTGGTGTTTTAGTAATTTTGTACATAGTTGTATATATCCAGTCTTATATCTGCTTTATAAACATAATGTAAATTTCCCATTGTATTGTTAAACAGTTTGATAAACATCTTTGTGTATAAAGCATTTTCTCTAATATAGATTATTTCATGATAACCAGTTCTTCACTGGATGATGAATGAAATCACTGGATGAATGAAATTTTAAAACTGTTGATACACATTGTTTTCCCAAAAGATTATCGTTTATATTTTTGTATTTCCATCAGCAGTATATGCAAGTGTCTGTCTTGATGCATGTTGCCAGCGTTAGGGGTTTTCAGTAAAAGTAAATGAATGATTAAATGAATAACTCATATTTAATAAATGGAAAATAACTTTCATCTAAAGTTAAATATCTGAATCGCTAGTATTGAACTGCCTTCATATTTTATTAGATATTTGTATTTTATATAAATCATCTATTTACTTTTCCTATTCATTGCTTGGACCCTGTTTTTTCCAAAGCTCTTTATACATGAGAGATATTAATTTTTTCTGTTATTTTTGGCAAATATCTCCAGTTTCTTCTTTTGTTTTTTTCATTTTATTTAGAGCTTCCTAACGCTACCAGGTTTGTTTCTTTATTTTCTTTTTTTGTAATGTAGTCTTTTCTTTGTCCATAGATCAGTGAATATTTAATAAGGACAATAATATTTATATGTAAAGGAACAAATAGATACTATAATTTAAATCATAAAATTTGAAAAAACACCAATATCTTACAATAGAGTAATGATCAAATAAATTATGGCATATCTGTAAAATGGAAATTTATGAAACTCTTACAAGTGATACTTATGAAGATTTTTTTTAAATGATGAAAAAATTAGGGCATTATTGAGTGGAAAATCATATAAAATTATGTATACAGTTTGACTCGATATGTTAATCGAGGAGTCTCAGCTCAGAGTATTAACCAAAATGTTGTCTTGGGGCGCCTGGGTGGCTCAGTGGGTTAAGCCTCTGCCTTCGGCTCAGGTCATGATCTCAGGCCCCTGGGATCGAGCCCCGCATGAGCCCCATGAGCCCCGCATCGGACTCTCTGCTCAGCAGGGAGCCTGCTTCCTCCTCTCTCTCTGCCTGCCTCTCTGCCTACTTGTGATCTCTCTGTCAAATAAATAAATAAAATCTTAAAAAAAAAATGTCCCTTCCTCCCTCCCTCCATCACTACTTTCAGCTGTGCTTTGTTGAGTTCCAGATTTCCATCATAACTTCTTAGAAAGATTCCATAACATTCTGGTTGACTACGTTTTTGAAACATAGCCTAGTTTTTAAACTCCAGTCTCGTTTCTGATTCAGATCTGTTTTCTTTCCCCTCCCTATGCAGTAGAAACTAGAATTGTGAATGAACACAGCTGAAATAGAGGGAGCAGTAGGGACTCCAAGCAGCTGGCCCTGGTGGAGGGAGAGGGAAGGTATTCACATGTTACAGTACGTTTTTATAATAGCCATTGTAGAGATTGGTTTGTCACCTTGAAACATGATTCTTGACCTTACTTAAGATGTAATATATATGTAGCACATTTCCAAAGCTTTAATCGCACATTGATGAAGCAAATCTGCAAGGAAGGAAAGCAAGAATCATCATTTTTATTAAGGGAGCATGATATTTGTAAAAAAAAAGATTATGGGCAGGTGAATAAGAAAATCATTCAAATTATTTTATAAGGAAAATATATGAGTCATCTAATTTTGAAATTTTTTTTTCAATTTTTATAGTCATTGATTTTCTCCACCTGCTTTCCTTAGGCAGTGGTTGAGCAATTACAATAATTGTAGAAGGAGCATTAATAAGCTTTTTCAGATATTAGCATTAATAGGACTTTTTACTTGCATTTTTTTTAAAGATTTTATTTATTTATTTGACAGAAAGAGATCACAAGTAGGCAGAGAGGCAGGCAGAGAGAGGTGGGGGAGCAGAGAGCCCAATTGGGTGTTCGATCCCAGGACCCTGAGATCATGACCTGAGCCGAAGGCAGAGGCTTTAACCCACTGAGCCACCCAGGCGCCCTTTACTTGCATTTTTATGTTGTCTTGGTTTGATCATTGAAACAGTTAATGGTGTTGCTAACATTTTATATATTTTTCTTGATTACGTGCAGTGCAGATTAAGCCACCAGATTGAGGGAATAGACCAAGTCCACATCATTGTACAACCTTACAGGGCAAGATGAGTTTTTGAATTTATTCTTTAAGTATAGTTGCAAGTCATTGGAAAGGAGGCCAGGGAGTAACATGATAAAGTTTGCATTTTTAAAAGATTATCCTGGCTGTTGTATGGAGGATGAGTTAGTGGGAGTCAGGAATGGAAGCTAATTAGGATGCCCCTATGGTAATGGAAAGAAATTGATGGATTTTTGAAGAATAGCCAATAGACTTGCCAGTGGATCAGATTGGATATGTGGAATCAGGGTAGGGGAAGAATTATCAGGTGACTTGAGGTATCAGATTGAGCAGCTAGATTACTGGTTGTACCATTCACTGAGATGGGGAGTACTGTAGAGAAAGCGGCTATGTTTGTGTTAAATGAGATAGCCTATTTGAGATCTAAGTGCAGATGTCAAATCGGAAATTAGATAAACTTGGAGCTCAGTAAAAAGGTCAGGGCTGGAGTAAATTTTATGATTACAATAAAGAATCCTGACTTAGTCTGACATTAGTGTTTGGTATTTAAAACCACAGGACTAACAAACAGTAATTCAAAGGGGCACATGCACCCCAATGTCTATACCAGCAATGTCCATGATAGCCAAAATATGGAAAGAGCCCAGATGTCCATCAACAGATGAATGGGTAAATAAGATGTGGCATATATATGTATATAATGGAATATTTCTGCCGTCAAAAAGAATGAAATCTTGCCATTTGCAACGACGTGGATGGAACTAGAGGGTATTATGCTAAGCAAAATAAGTCAGTCAGAGAAAGATACCATGTAATTTCACTCATGTGGAGTTTAAGAAACAAAACAGATGAACATAGGGAAAGGGAAGGAAAAATAAAAGAAGATGAAAATTGAGAGGGAGGCAAACCATAAGAGACGATGAACTCCAGGAAACAAACTGAGGGTTGCTGGAGGGCTGAGGGATCAGGGGTGGGGTAATTGGGTGATGGGCATTACGGAGGACACGTAATGTAATGAGCATTGGGTGTTACATGCAAACTGATGAGTCACTAAATTCTACCTCTGAAACTAACTAAATAAATAAATTTTAAAAACCACAGGACTAGGTGAGAATAGGTTAGCACAAGTGGAGCCACCATCGCAATAGTAGAAAATCAGACACTGGTGACTTAGAAGCCAAGAGAAAAGCATTTCAGTAAGGAGTAAAAATGATCAAATCTGTTGAGTGCTGCCGAGAAGTCAAGTAAGATGATTAATAAGTGACCAGTTAGATTTGACAACATGGAAGTCACTGGTGACATTAACAAATACTGTATTTCTTCATTTCTAAAATATTTTTCACATTTTAGCATCTCTAAAACAGGAATAAGTTCAGAAAAGATTGTAAGTCACTGTTCAATTGGCAGTGGTTTTTTTTTTCTCTCAATGTGATAATAGTTTATCTTATAATTTATGGTATCTTGGATTTGATGCAATGTGACTTTGGTAAAGTGGTGGAGATAGAAATCTAATTGAATTGAGAAGAGAGTGATACATGTCATCCTCTTTATATTTTCTGTGAAGATGGTCATTTTGTGAGCCATTGAAAGCATGGTACCTCAAGCCAGAACGAAATTCTCAAACTAAAGATGTAACATTCTGCTATAGGTTTTTCGAAAACATCAAAGAACTGAACAAATAGTTGTTAATCCAAGAAAGTGGGAGCCAAAAGGAAAGTATTATTAAGTTTCTGTAGTAATTTAAAAGGTGATATTCTGTACCTTCATCATTAGTTCTCCATTCTTAGCATAGGGTGAAGAGCTAAGGAGCAGTGGAATAGTTTAATACAGAGTTTTCACAGATTAATTGCCAAATACAGTTCTGCTCAACTTATAAAACATCTGTTTCTCTTCTTCAGTACCACCTTGTTTCTGCATCTAAACCCACTAGAGATCTCTCACCCAGAATCTTTGACTCAGCAGGAACTTTTCTGGTATCTTCCTCTGCAGCCCCTGGGTTCAGGCAAAAATTTTATTAGATTAGGCATTCCACATGATGCTCCAGCCATGTTTGATTTACTTTTCGTGAACGTCCTTTTTTCTTCTTGGTAGATGTTCGGTCTTGCCTAATTTTCTAGTCTGTTCTTTCATTACCAATCGAACTTTGTTCTCTACCATCTGTCATGTTTCTTCTTGTCATCTTCTACAGTCATCTGGTTTTGTTGCGTTTTTTTTTCCCCCCGTTTTTTTGTTCCTTTCTATACTTCTCACCTTTTATATTTCCTGACTAACCATTCTGGGCTTTAACTTGTTTACCTAATTTTATGTCAGCAAATTTCTTGCCTATAACAAATGTATAGGTGTAAGTAGAGCTGAAGTAGATAATTTCTGTGCTTAGTAAGAAAGGGTACACAGAACTTGTATTTGGTTACAAAAGTGGTTTTTAACTTAGGAAAAATGTGGGACATTTCAAACCCTGAGTGGGGTCCTCAGGATGTCTTACTTTATATTTTGAATTCCACACGTTAGAAGGAGTGGTGATAGAATAAAAGTATTTCTAATTCTGTAACTTTAGTCAAATCACTTGATATTTCTGTTGCTTTCGTATCCTCATCTGAAAAAATGGAGCTTTATAACTACATATACTATATTGTTACTAATTTATCACAAGGAAAAGTGAGACAAATATATCAAATAACCTAGGGAATAACGTTGACTATAAATGTAGGTTATTTTGTTAGCTTATGCTCACTGTCATGTTTGATATCCCTTGGTGCTCTCTGCCCCTTCCCTTCCCCACCCCCATTTTATTTACCTGTCTTGCTCATTTGGTTGTGAGCTCTTTAAGAAGGTAGGTTTTCTTACTCCTCTCTATTGCTTACCCACAGTGTCTGATACGGTAACCAAATATTTGAATGAATATATTTATAAGTAAATATTTGAATAAATGAGAGTAGAATGCAAAGAGCTCTGTGGGGGCCAAGAATGAAACCCTTGGGGAGCAAGGTAGGGAGAGAAAAGTCTTTGAATAAAGGGGACTGAGAAGGAATGATTGGTAAGACAAAACAAAACAGCTAGCAAAGCCCAGTGATCAGTCATAAGGTCAGCTGTTTTAAATGCAACAAAGAGGGGCGCCTGGGTGGCTCAGTCATTGAGCAGCTGCCTTCAGCTCAGCTCATGATCTCAGGGTCCTGGGATCAAGCCCCACATCAGGTTCACTGCTCGGCAGGAAGCCTGCTTCTCCCGCTTTCACCCCCTGCTTGTGTTCCCTCACTCATTGTGTCTCTCTCTGTCAAGTAAATAAATAAAATCTTTTTAAAAAATAAATAAATAAATGCAGCAAAGAGGTCCAATAAGATGATGACTGGAAGTGTCCATTGTATTTGCTTATTAGATAACTGGCTGTCATAGGGACAGCAGTTTCAGTAGGGTGGTGGTAGGTGGTGGGATGGGAAGAGGGTTTGTGTGAAGGCAAATCATAATGGAATAAGGAGTAACTAGGAATTGAAAAAGCAGATAGCACACATGTGGATTCCTTTGAAGGAGTTTGGTAAGAAAAAGAGACATTAGAAGGTTGCTGGAGAAGGAATATAAGGTCAAGGGGGAGAGTGTTTTGGTTTGGGGATTTTATTATTATTGTTTTCTGTAGGGGACGCTTGATATTTGTAGATAACAGCAAAGAAGCATAAGTTGAAAGTAGATATAAGAGTGAGGGAATGATAGGCCAGAGGCAGACAAGAATGAAATAGGTATGCTTAGGCAGAGGAGTTCATTCTGACCAGGAGGAGGTACCTTTAATAGTGAGACTAAAGGAAAAAGGAGGAAAAAATGGGTGGTCTATATAATGTCAAAAGTCCCTTCCAGACTGTAATACCATTAGATCTGTTATGTAGGCAAAGATATGAACTGACCTAGGGCTTAAGAAAGTAAATCTCAAGGGGGCACCTGGGTGGCTCAGTCGGTTAAGCAGCAGACTCTTGATCTTAACTCAGGTCTTCATATCAGGGTCACGAGTTCAAACCCCACATTGGGCTCCATGCTAGGTGTGGAACCTACTTAAAAAATCTGTCTTTCTGTCTCAAGGAACTCCCAAAGTCTGACAAATATGTCAGCTCGCATTTAAGTCATATTTGTAACCACCCAGTCTTTAATGTTTGTGTGTGTGTGTGTGTTTCTTTTCTTTTTTTTAAACAATTATTTGAGAGTGAGAGGAAGGGAGAGGGAGAGTGGTAACCATAAGCAGGAGGGCTAGGGAGAGGGAGAGAGAATCTCTAGCAGACTTTTCACTGAGTGAGGAACCTGAGATGGGGCTTGATCTCATGACCCTGAGATTACGACCTGAGCTGAAACCAAGAGTTGGTCACTTAACCGACTGCGCCACCCAGGAGCCCTGGTTTTTATGTTTCTAAGAGGAATAGTAGATAGGTAATTTCTTGGAGTTGCTTGCTAAATGTGAATGAATACCCTATTTAGGTAAAGTCTTTTTTAATAATGTTTCTGTTCCTTTTATTTATTTTTTTAAAGATTTATTTATTCATTATTTTAGGAGGGGGGTAGGGACAGAGTGTGAGAGAGAAAGAGAATCCCAGGCAGACTTCCCTCTTAGGGCAGGGCCTACCACTGGGCCCATCTCAGGACCACTGAAATCACTACCTGAGTCAAAATCAAGAGCCAGATACTTACCTGACTGAGCCACCAAGGTGCTCCGCTTTTCCTTCTATTTATTTGTTTATTTTTATTATTTTAAAGATCTTATTTATTTATTTGAGAGAAAGAGGGAGGGACATAGGGAGAGAAGCAGACTCCCTGCTGAGTGTGGAGCCCAACTCTTGGGCTTGATCCCAAGACTCTGAGATGACTGGAGCCAAAATCAAGTCAGATGCTTAACTGACTGAGCCACCCAGGCGTTCCCTCTCTGTTCCTTTTAGAGGCACATCCTAGATTGCTCTAATACTTGAGAATTTAAAATATAAGATTTATAATGAATGTTACTAGTTATCCTATCCTATTTTCTTCAGTCTTTGCTCAGGTCTCAATTGTATATAATATTAGATACACACGTTAAAGTATATAAACTTTACTGTTAGAACACTTCTGACTTACCAGTTCTCGCTTATCACTAAATCTTGTTCATGTTTTCCTTGTAGTTATTACAAGAACTATGTACAGTGTTTAATGTAGATTTACCATGCCGTGTGAAGTCTTCCCAACTGGGAATTATCAGCAATAAACAGACGCATACCAGCGCCATAGTGAAGCCACAGTCTAGCTCCTGTTCCTATATCTGCCAGCACTGCCTCGTCCACCTTGGAGACATTGGTGAGCCTTTGGTGTGAAGGAATTGCTAATACGTTCATCCTTTTCTTTGGAGTAGTCATAGAAAGAAACTCTTTTCCTTCAAACTGAGGATTGCACACAATTTAGATGGTAATAAGAGGAAACTGTAAAATGAAAATTAAAGAACTTAAGTTTTCTCAATATTTTGGAATTGTCAACAGATCTTGAAGGTGTCAACTTCTATAGTAAGATTTAAGTTTTCTTCAGACTCATGCAGTTGTAGGCAAATGAATAGCAAAAATGTAATCAAAGCTAATTTTTCAAAGTGGTATTGTAATGTCTTCTAAATTGAAAGTCTGTCCTCTTGGAATTTGTTACTCCTGAAGCTAGATTGTCTTCTTCCTATCAGTTTATTACAACCTCTTTTTAAATTGTTTCCTTTTTACAGTTCAATTTGTATCTCTGTATATTTTATCTGGGAGTGTTCTGTAACTTATCCTTGTTCATCCCTTTAAGGTTAACCTAAAAAGCTTGTAAAACAAATTAACTATGGGATTATGTTTCAACTGTCCTCAAATAACAAGGAATGGAGAACATTACTGCTCAAAGTTCAAAGATTTTTAGATTTCTTGATATCATAAATCATTGACCTCCATGAGGGGTCACATCAGAGTAAACACCAAGTTTTGCACGGAGAATCAGTGAATAGTGTAGTTAGGTTGTTTTTGCTTTCAGTGTATTCTGTGCACACACATACTTAATATTGCAATAGGTATGAGGCATTTTTCAAAATCACTTTATAAGATATTGAATACATAATTTTCAGATCATATTGTATAGTGTTTTTTATTTTGTTTTGTTTTTAAGTGCCATATAACTCACCCCTTCTTGTGGGCCGGCTCCAGGTCACCAGCATAGTCCATAGTGGGAGCTGGTGATGCATGACACTGGAGGACCTGAAAATGGGGGCTAGGTAAGCTTTAAAATTGGTTACATGATGAATGTCCCAAATAGGGAAGGCCAGATGGACACTTAACACATAATCCTATAGTTAATTTGTTTTAAAGTATTTTCTGTCTTTAATGATCTTAAATTAATTTTAATGTGTTAATTATCTTTAGAATTGAAAACTATAGTTGCTTTGGAAATATTACCCTACTAGTTTTTTATTCATTTGTTTGCTTGTTTTTAAACTAAGTTTTCTTTTTTCTCCTCTCAGCTCGATACAGAAACCAGACCAGCCAGGCAGAGTCCTACTATAGGCATGCAGCTCAGCTTGTCCCCTCTAATGGTGAGTGGGCATCTTACGTCAACTTGTGGATGACTATGAAACTTTAAAACAATATGGAAAATAACTCAAGGCTCATCTTCCAAGTTTTGTGAAAGCAAGAGGTCTCGGAGTTTTGGTTTTGAGTTTCGGGGATTTGGTATTGATTGATTTGGAGTTTTGGTCATATTTTTTCTTTTAATTGTATATTCTGTATAACCAGAAATTAATTTTTAAGATAAGATTATTCTCAGTAAACCAGTATAAATAGAATATCTCCCAATATGATCTAAAATTGTTTCAACAAGTTAACTTTGGCTTCCTTAATTACTTATAGAATAATTATCTCTTAATACCACCATTTCCTTACTAGAAAAATTATTTTTTAATACCTAAAAGACAGGGCTTTTGTCTTTTGATTACCTCAGAATCGGAATTAGCAAGTGATTCTCGTTTGGTGATCCAAGTCATTCTTGTTAAGCCACGTTGAAATTCTTGATTCTGAAAGGAGCCCCTTTGAAGCAGAGGTGGCGGTGCGCACATGGTTTCCTACTGGCTATGGCTGCGTTCCCGCTACAGTGGCCATAGAGACTCTTAAGCCCGTAAAGCCAAAAAGATTTGCTGTCTAGCCCTTTCTAAAGTCTTATTTAAACTTAATAGTACTCTCGTCCCTTATTGTGTGCTTTTTAACCTAAACGTAGTATGCGCTGTCATGGGAGTGTGCTATTTTAAATTATACCCATTTGTAATGAGGTAGTCATGAGATTTAGTTTATAAAATACTCTGCATTATTAACTTAAAGGTTTAAAAACTGATCATCTGTATTCTGATAGCAAGACTGTGCATCTTGGGTTACTTTAGAATCTTCACTTTCTCCTCTAGGTCAGCCTTATAATCAGTTGGCTATCTTAGCTTCTTCCAAAGGAGACCATCTGACCACAATTTTCTACTACTGCAGAAGCATCGCTGTGAAGTTCCCTTTCCCAGCTGCCTCCACTAATCTACAAAAAGCACTTTCTAAAGCACTGGAAAGGTAGGGTTGACTTTTCCAACAGGAGTTGGTGTAATCTGGTAGCCTTCACCTGTCAAATTTGGGCATGCATGAACTAATAGTTACCTGTGTTGCTCTTCTGTTTGCCTGATTTCTAAAAACACAGATATATTTTAATAGTTTTGCATGTAGTTGCTGAGTTTCAAGCAATCTGCATCTGATTTGTTCCTAGTAGAGGAGTACAGGCCGCTGAATACTGATGACTCCTCTGCGTGTGTTGCAGATGAAAAGTTAGATGCAGAATCCTCTCCTTGTGTATCAGGTGCTCAAATAATGTGTTTTTTGCAGACTGAACCTCTGTTAAGAGATTTTAGCCATTTTGCTGCTTAAGATTCATGGAAATTTTTCTTTCATTTCAGCCGAGATGAGGTGAAAACCAAATGGGGTGTTTCTGACTTCATCAAGGCCTTTATTAAATTCCACGGTCATGTGTACCTGAGTAAGAGCTTGGAAAAGTTGAGCCCTCTTCGAGAGAAATTGGAAGAACAGTTTAAGGTTAGATTTTAAAAATGGAGAGTTTTGTTGTCTTGTCTAAATCAGGAAGCATAAAATTTGGGGGAAGCTGACTTCCAGTTTTTATGTCATTACTTAACTATGAACTGTTGGTAAAAATTAAATTTGAAGCATGTGGAATTCTCGCATCCGGCATCCCCTCAATTTAAACAAAGATACCATCTATAGAGAAACATAGCAGCAGTGTTTTCACTAAGTAGCTGCCATTTGGCAGAAAGTACCAAAGTGGGGAAAAACAACTCCTCCTTCCTTCCTTCTCAGATCAAGCACCTTTCTTTGTTTTGAAAGTACACTTTTGATGGTTTTTTTATTCTTAGGTAGGATTCTGGTACCTACTTTATAATATTTCCATTCTGCAAACCTAGTTCTTTATTCTCATGTGCTTTGATCCCTTGGGATTTGTGGTAGTTCAAAGGAAAGGAATGAGAATTTCATTCAACAGGACTATATTTTACCAATTTGTGTAAGGAGATAAAATGAAGTAACCTTTGTTCATATGAAAATGATCTTTTATTAGTATATTAAATTAGCAGTTTAGATGTATATATATAAAGTATGGGAGGAGTCAAGATTAAATATTAACTTTGTTTTTAATTCATTTATTCAACAAATATTTGACTGCTGTTATGTCAGTCACTGTTTTAGTCACTAGGATCAACAGAAACAGGACAGTCTAAAGAACATTTTATATTTCTTGGTTACTTCTGGGTATCTAAACACTTGGGGAATTATCTGTAACTTCCTTACAGTTTTATAAGTATTATAAAAGTAACACATTCCAGAAATTGTAGAACTTAGATACTTAAGAGACATAAATTAGCAAAATATAGTCAATGCGAAGTAGTTTTTACAGATGATCATTTTTTATTGATACTTTTTATGTACAGAGATTGTACTAAATGACTATAATAGAAATAGTTTGTTTTAAAATAAGCTTCTAGAGTCCCCTGCTCTTTTCTGCTACTTTTGGTGGCCTATTTAAACTTTTAACCCATGATTTATAGAGTCGGGTGCGTGAAAGGAACAGCTAATTTTTATGCCCTAAACTGTCCTGTCTGGACAGAACAAACAAGCCTAAAAAGTTTCATTTGAAGTGTTCAGATAGATGAAGGATTATTATTTTTTTTTTAAGATTTATTTATTTATTTATTTGACAGAGAGGAGAGAGATCACAAGTAGGCAGAGAGGCAGGCAGAGAGAGAGGGGGAAGCAGGCTCCCTGCTGAGCAGAGAACCCGATGCGGGGCTCGATCCCAGGACCCTGAGATCATGACCTGAGCCGAAGGCAGAGGCTTTAACCCACTGAGCCACTCAGGCGCCTGATGAAGGATTATTTTAAGATAACTTATCTTTGTCTTTTTTGAAGTCAGGCCTGAAATTAAATCTTAAATCTTAAAAAAAAGTTCTGTAGCGGGTTGCTGGGGATTCTCTCTTTCGAGAGTTTATAAGTCAGGTTGACGGCCATCTTTCTTGGATGGTTTAGGTACAGTTCTGTAAAATAGCAGGGGATTGGACCAGATGACTTCTTGAGATTGCTGCTAGCTCTGTGTCTATGAAAAATATATTCCCTAAGTGGGGAGAGAGGGGGAACCTACCTTAATGAGATCTTCTCTGTAAGTTATTCTGGTCTAGAATCTAGTCATTTGCATTTGATTCAACCTCAGACACCGATATTCTCTTCAAATATATATATATAAAGATTTTATTTATTTATTTGAGAGAGAGCATGCACACACTTGAGCTGGGGGAAGGGGCAGGGACAAGTGACTCTGCCCTGAGCAACAGTGGAGCCCAGTTTAGGGCTCAATCACAGGACCCTGAGATCATGATCTGAGCCAAAACTAAGAGTCCAACACTTAACTGACTGAGCCGCCAAGGCGCCCCTCAAATATCTATTTCTGTATATAAAATTGTGGGGGGTTATGTGGGCAATTGTAAATATACTTTGAAGAATCATTCCAACGCTCTTAAGTTAAACATAATATGAGGCAGATCTATTTTAAACTTTACTCATTTCTGAAACATCAGAAGAACGTTGTTGGAATGTAATTTTAGCATAGTTGAGTAAATACTCAAAAGTGTTTCTAAAGCATATGTAGATCATTAGTATCATCTACATGTAAACTTCAGTGTGTCGGTGTAACTAGCAATCTTTAGCTCCTAAATTGAGGATTATTGAAAGATTTAAGGCCTGGGGTTTAGGAAACGAGACAACAAGGCTTTTTGTATATGTTCACTATCTGCTGTTTTTTCATGGTATTTAGCTCAGTATATTCCCAATTGCTCTTGAAGGCATCTTTGAGTAACAATGTGTCAGTTCCAATCTGATTTTGTTCCTGGTGAGGCACTCTACTTACTACAGTGCAATCTAAATTTTATGAAATTACAACGAAATAGTTACACATTTACTTATAAAGGTGTGGGTTGTGCCTTCACTAAGTATACTGAGTACCTACTGTGTACCATACACTTTTCTGGGCTCTTAGGGATAGAAAGAAGAGCAAAACAATGTGTGCTTTCGTGAAAATTCAGCGTTATCATTTGCTAGTACTTAGGCTGTACTCATATGCGTTAATATTTCTGTGCATACATTAGAAAATCCCTTAAAGGGCTGTGATTGTCTTCTATTGGGTATTGTCATCTAAAATAATGCCAGTGGATTAATAGATACATTGTTAAATTTTACTCATAAGAAAAAATGCTTTTTGAAAAATAAAAGCTAATATTCTCATTTTATTCCAATATTATATATTTGTGTAAATGGTCAGTTTAAAAGGTTGGATGTAGAGATTGAAGGAGAACTTCTATGGGAGAAATATGAAGAAGAGATACAAATTTCAGGATGGTTTGAAGAAAGGAAAGAAAAATGCTTGATGCCTTTGGAAAAGGAATAAGCATTCTTTAGATGTATATACTGGAATGGCAGATGGCAAGGAGGCTGAGAGAGAGAGTAGTTTAAGTGGAATTGAATTGTACTTTTCTGCCATGATACTGTAAAAGACCTTGCTAACAGAATCATTAAACTTACTCTGGATATTTCGGATTCTTTATATAAATAGAAAAAGAAAATCTTTGGAGCTGAGTAAAGGCAGCTCTAAATTTCTGAGATTGTAGGATCTCTCGTCATTGCTGTTAGAACTGTAAATAAGGTTATCTGTTTCCCACCATAAGCCAAGTGACAGTGAATCCCCACTTGTATCCATTTCCTGAGAGGGACAAAGTTGGC
>CM052893.1:20635024-20688317 GCA_028534135.1 Potos flavus | reverse complement strand
AAAAAAAAGTTTCTATCAGTAAATAAGATCTGATGACCTAATGTGTAACAAAAAATAAATAAATAAATAACCTGGTTAGCAGATTGCTATGAACAACACATAGTTATTAAGTAAAAGAAATTTGATGATAAAGAACATGCATGTGCTTTTCTAATAGGGGAAAATGTCAGTGTTATAATTTGTAGAAGTTGCCTGTAACACATTATTTATTGTTTTAGTATATCATTTACCCTGTGTTCCAAAGTAGGTTCTTGTTACCTACCCCATTTATAAGTAAGTTTCTTTAAATGTGTCAAGCCTTTGAAAGAGTAAATTTTATGACAAATTTTGGAAGTCATACTTTATGTATAACTTATAAACGTATGATCAACAGTTCAAAACATTTTTTAGTCTTTTAGTCTGAAATTTTCCTTTTTACTGTGTACATCTACTTTCTAGTCATTGGTTCCAACTTAATATTTTACTATGTATGCATCTCTTACAAAACCACTTCTAATGGATTAAGATGTATACATTTATTGATTGATTCCCAAAACTTTTTTCTCATCATATTAAAAAACACAGTTTATAGGGGAAAAAAGTATTGGGAAAAACAGCTCAAAGAGCTCTGTGGTGTCTGGGCTAATTCCTTTCAAGGTAAAGAGTCAGCAGGAGAAACATCAGACCACATCGGACTCCATTAAAATCCTGGGATTAAGGGTGGAGACATTTACTTATCTGTATCTCTGTTAGTCATGTGACTTGAAATGCAGACCACCAGTTTAATTCTTGTGTGGAAGGTGGCTCCTGTTCTTGATAATATAGGCAGTATTTCTGTCATCTTTTACAGAGGCTGCTATTCCAAAAAGCTTTCAACTCTCAGCAGTTAGTTCACGTCACTGTCATTAACCTGTTTCAACTTCATCACCTTCGTGACTTTAGCAATGAAACGGAGCAGCATAGTTATAGCCAAGATGAGCAGCTGTGTTGGACACAGTTGCTGGCCCTCTTTAGTAAGTATTAAATCATTTAATTTTCTGTGCTGTCTTCTTTGGAAAGCATAATCTTAGGCATTTTCATCATTGTAGCAGAGTACTAGTAACATATGAAAATGTGTCTTATGTTTCCTAATACTGAACCTGGAGACTTAAACCCTAAGTTCTATCCTTTTATCTACTCACATTCCCCTCATTAACTATATCTGTAACATTTTTTTTAAGATTTTATTTATTATTTGACAGAGAGAGTGAGTGAGTGCATAAGCAAGGAGAGCAGCAGAGGGAGAGAGAGAAGCAGGCTTCCCGCTGAGCAGGGGGCCCAATGTGGGGCTCAGTCCCAGGACCCTGGGATTATGACCTGATATGAAGGCAGACGCTTAACTGACTGAGCCACCCAGGTGCCCTTGTAACATTTTTTTTTTTTAAGATTTTATTTTTAAGTAATTTCCACACCCAGCATGGGGCTCAACCTCACAACTCTGAGATCAAGACTCGCATTCTCTACTGACTGAGCCAACCAGGCACCCCTGTAACATTTTTAACGTGGGGAAAAAAGGCCTTTTTAGAAAAAAGCTATGAGGTATTTGTGTTAAGTAGAATATAGCAAAAGGCTCATAATGGTAGTTTAATTTGGACTGGTACATAGTTTCAAATATCTTATGCTTTCTGAATACATTTTTCCTTTTAAGTGTCTTTTCTTGGCATCCTGTGCAAGTGTCCTCTCCAGAACAAGTCTCAGGAGGAGTCCTACAATGCCTATCCCCTTCCTGCAGTCAAGGTCTCCATGGACTGGCTGAGACTCAGACCCAGGGTCTTTCAGGAGGCAGTGGTAGATGAAAGACAGTAGTAAGTATCTTAGAATTTCATGTTAGCTTGTGTGCTTTTTTTGTTTGATAGTCATAGATATGTAGAAACCGCCTCCTAAAACACAACATTTGAACAATGGAAGACTTTGTATTTTCCACTTACTCTCTGGAAATTGAACTGAAGACCTCTTTGTGTGTTTTTTATTTATTTGTTTGAATTTCTCGTGTGAGGCACAATCTTAAGGATTTCTGGCTCCCTGTGTGTTTCCCCCCATTCCTGGCTGCCATCGTGGGGAAGAAACGTTTTTCACATTCAAAATGAAATTGAACTAAAACCAGTTTGTTTCTTACCTATTACAGTATGCTCCAATTCTCTGTTTAGAAGTTGAAGAGAAGTGATTTTTTTTTCTTTTTCCATTATTTTCTGTTTGATACTGTTGACACTGCCTTAGAGTAACACCCAATTTAAGTTATATTTGCTTGTTTTGAGCATAGAAGATTGGAAATTATTTTGGCTCTCACCATTTTCTCTGTAATCTCTACTCAGAATAATTCTGATATTTCTTAGGAGCTTTTGATTTTATGGTGACAGATGAAAGCTTTCAGTTTACCTTGATATTTTTACAATATGTGGACTTTTTTGTATCTTAAAGAAAAAGGCATATTCATCACCTTTGAACAGAGAATGTAATTTGTCTATGGTATACCCATACCTGTCACAAATTAAGAACTAGCAATGGGCTCCATAACTGATAAACGTATATGACAGCTCTTTCACAACATAGTATGTTGTTTCTCTAGTCAGTGTGTTCTCAGTATCAGTTATCAGTGTTTAACAAATTATTTTCACTAATTGTTAAATTAGGAGCCTGGGAAATGATCTGCAGTAGTAGGTCTCTGTTGTGCATCTTTGACCCTTCTTTTGTATCTTTTATCTAGACATCTTTGAAAATAGGTTTTAAGAAATCATGCAGCCTTCAAAATGCTGAAGCAAGGGAAAAAGTACATAAAGTCTAGGCCCTATAAATAGCACTGTGATGGCTTATTAGTGTTTTGGTTTCTCTATTTTAAACAAAGTCTGAAATGTCTCTTTAATTTACAGCATTTGGCCCTGGCTAATTTCTCTCCTAAATAGTTTCCATCCCCATGAAGAAGATCTTTCAAGTACTAATGGTAAGAGCTACCTTAATCTTATGTTATTGACATTGTTCTATATCACCAATACTAGGCTTAAGGCCAGAGAAAAAACAGGCTTTTGTTGTTAAGTGTTTAACTTACTGACTTTAAGTTCAGTATCTCAGAAGTGACTTTGAACTCTATACCCATCGTGATTAAGAGGATGAAAATAGAGGTAATGTTCTTCCATTTCTTCCAGCAGCATATTCTCCTATTTAGCTACATTTGAATAGGAGTCCAAAGAGTACAATACCTTTTTTTTTTTTAAGATTTTATTTATTTATTTGAGAGAGAGAGAGACACAGCAAGAGAGGGAACACAAGCAGGGGGAATAGGAGAGGGAGAAGCCGGCTTCCCGCTGAGCAGAGAGCCCAATGCAGGGCTCAATCCCAGGACCCTGGGATCTGAAGGCAGACGCTTAACAACTGAGCCACCCAGGCGCCCTGAGTACAATACCTGAAGGCAGACGCTTAACAACTGAGCCACCCAGGCGCCCTGAGTACAATACCTTTAAATTCTTTCTGTCTTCTTCCCTTCCTCCCCATTCTTACTATTTTTTTTTAAAAAAGGAGCTAATGTGAACAGCATTACTCCGTTAAAGTAATACCTGCTTATTATAGAACATCTGGGACATTCAGACATTAAGAACAGGAGTCACCCATGGTTCTCTCATACAAAGATACTTTGTAAGATTCATGTGATAGTGTGTTTTTTCTTGGGACATTTTTCTTTGTGTACATATGCGTGCCTGTGATTGCTTTCAGATACAGCTTTGGGCCTGCTTTTTAAAATTAACATTATATTGTTAGCATTTTCCTTTGCTGTTTAAACATTTTTGAAACATGATTTTTACGGCTGCATAATATTCTGCCTTGTAGATATGCCATCATGTATTTAATCATAGTCTATTTCCTTTAAAATTTTCCCCATTATAAATAATTCTGCACTGAACAATCTGTAGTTGACTCCTTTCTGATTATTTTACTTTACTCCTGTCAGATCAGTGCTTCTCAAGTGTTAATTTGCAATGAATCACCTGGGATTTTGTTAAAATGCAATTTATGATGACTCATAAACTGGTAGGTTTGAGGTGGTGCCTAAGATTCTACATTTCTTAGCTCCTGGGTGATGTCGGTGTTGTTATTCAACACTTTGAGTAAAACAAGGAGATAATCTAAACAATGGGATTACTGGATCTGAGGCTATGAAGTTTTAAGGCTGCTAGGGAAAAAAGGTCCCATTGTTTCCATCCTCTCAGCACTGAGTAGTGGGTAAGTAATAGGGGACAATGTCAAGGACCCAGAGGCAACCCATAGGGTTGAGTTCTGTTATCAGGATTACTATAGAGAAGAGCAGAGAACTCTGAGCATTATAGATAGCGTTTTTTCTATATAGAAGATTGTCATTTTCTTCATTTAGTGAACAACATTCTGCTGAATAACAATTTTTTTTTTTTATTTTATTTATTTATTTATTTATTTATATTAACATATAATGTATTATTTGCCCCAGGGGTACAGGTCTGTGAATCATCAGGCTTACACATTTCACAGCACTCACCATAGCACATACCCTCCCCAGTGTCCATAACTTAGCCACCCTAAGAATAACAGTTTTTAAATTAAAATGTTTACAAATCTTGCTTTCTACCTTTCTGTAGCTACACCACTTCCAGAGGAGTTTGAGTTACAAGGATTCTTGGCTTTGAGACCTTCTTTCAGGTGAGTGGCAGCTGAAGGAGGTTTATTTCATTACCAGTGATTACAGTATTAAAATGAGAAATCCAACTTGGGTGTAGAAGAACCTTTGATCTGTCCTAACTTTGTCTTATTTTTCTAACAGCAACTAAATGCAGAAGTTTTTTGATATGGAACGGATTTGTATATGTCATGCTTTTAACTGCTGTGTAATACACAGCTAAGTGCTTTTACAAATATGGGGAAAAGGAAAGAAAAAGAAAATTGCTTCTCCCAAGTGATATTTATACACTGAATTTTTTTTTATACTTTATTGAAATTAGAGGGGAAGTCTCAAAAATGAGAACTAAATGTAAACCAAAGGATATTGCTTGACATTTTTCATATCAATAAAGATGATAAAGCGGTTTGTTTTTACAGTCATTCTTGTCTCTTCTCCTTTCAGAGGAATAACTTCTTACTCCTTTTCAAGTCTAACTCTTTCATCTGTGTCCTTGATCCTATCCCTTCCTGCCTCCCCACCTGTTACCCTCTCTCCGTGTTGTATTTTTAGTATCTTTTTTTTTTTTTAAGATTTTATTTATTTATTTGACAGAGAGAGAGAGATTACAAGTAGGCAGAGAGAGAGGGGGAAGCAGGCTCCCCGCTGAGCAGAGAGCCCGATGCGGGGCTCGATCCCCGGACCCTGAGATCATGACCTGAGCCAAAGGCAGAGGCTTTAACCCACTGAGCCACCCAGGCGCCCCTCTAGTATCTTTTTTTTTTAACAACCAGTTATTTCCTTTAGCCTAGTAACATTAAGTATACCTTGTTTTTTTTAAAAAAGTAAAATTCATCATCAGACTTTTTAAAAGGGTAGTTAGTGTGTGCTAACCTTACTGACCCTACTTCACTCCCGGTCATTTCTCTGCCTCCTGCAACTTAAAACTATTAGTGCCTTCCTGGTTACCAGACTCCATTGACTTTATAATTTTCTTCCTATTCAGTTTTCTCTAGCATTGAGTCTATTGATCCCATTCCTTCATGAAGCCTCCTTTTTTTTAGATCTGCCATCATATTCCATCTCTTTGACTTTCTTCTGTACCACATGCCTCAGAGTATTATTCTCCAGAGTTCTTCCCTCCCCTTCCCTTCCCACCTTTTGCCTTCTCCCTGGTGATCAGATCCATCCTTTTGTCTTGAGCTTTCATCTCTTGGATAGTAAGTCCAAGATTTTCAGTTCTAACTTTTTTTTTTTTGGAGTTTAGACTCCTTTTTTAACAATCTGGTCTCCCTTATACATTTCAAAGTTTAATATGACACAAAATGGCTCTTATTTTCCTATCTGGTCAGCAAAAAATGATCTTTCTATATTTATCTGTGTGCCATTATCCACCTACATGAACTCTTTAAAAAAAACCCTTATTTCCATTCATCTTTCTCACCAAGTCTTTGTAATTCTGTGTTTAAAATGTCTTTTAGATCCAACTCCTCCCATTTATTTCCCTTTAGTTCAGGCTTTTATCACCATTAACCTCAAGTATAAAAAGCTTCCTAATCAACCTCCCTACTAAGAGTCCCTCTCCTTCTATAAGTCATTTCTGCCATGCTTCCGTGATTATATTTTAAATATAGACCTGTTAATGTCCCATTACTAATACAAAGACTTCAATTCACTCACCCCCAGTGGTTCCAATATCTTTTTTAAAGCTTCATGTACAAGTGCTTGATTTTTCAGCCATATTTTCTGCCATCTCCACCCTCCTTTCCCCTAATACTAATATACTATACATTCCCTGTGTCCCATTTTTGAGTAATTCTGTTTGTATTCCTACAAGACTTTGTTTATGCCTAGAACAGTCCATTTTCCTCCTCTGCCCTTCTCTTACCAACCTGTATGCGCTTACCACACCTGTCAAAGTCCAGTTCTGATAACAGTCTGTGAAACCTTTTCAGAGCTTATCAGAAGGAAGAAGCCCCCCTATTGCTGTGCTTAGTCTTTGCATAGTTTTTATTGTAATACTCATCAAATTGATTCACAGTCTCTTATTTCATCCTTATGACAGAAACTATTTCTCTTTCTCATTTATCTTTGTGTATGCGGCATCTAGACTACTATCTGGCAATGCTTAGATGCTTTTAAAAAAAAATGCTGCATTTAATGAGGAGAAATCTGAAAAATCCTTATTTTTTTCAGGTTTATTTACCTTTCTAATGTTAAAGAGATTATACTCTATGATATGTATACATTTTTCTGATTTAGGGCCACCTAAAATGCATAGATTAACACTTTGTTAGAATAGGCATGCTCAGAAACCCCTAGCATTGCAATGGTCATTTCAAACAAATTACATAGAATGCAAGGTAAGTGTTAATGAAAACTTTTACAGTAAAAGTACCTTTCCTAATAAAAGATTGTGATTTATTTGAGCTCCTCATTTATAAAGTAAAATCTAAATTAAAAGTATGTTAGTGTATTGAATTTTCATGTTATCTTTTTTGCTTTGGTTGTACGTAAAATCTTTGGGAGCTTATATTCAAATGCAGTTGATTACATCAAGTACCTAGTCTGTATGTAAAAATCTGAAACCATTTCAGTTAAATAGGTGAACTTGGTTGCCTGGGAAATCTCTTTAGAAGTTTAATTTTGTATAATTTGCTTATATCAATTTTAGGAACTTGGATTTTTCCAAAGGCCACCAGGGTATTACAGGAGACAAAGAAGGTCAGCAACGACAAATACGGCAGCAGCGTTTGATCTCTATAGGCAAATGGATTGCCGATAATCAGCCAAGGTATTTCTTATCAGATACACTTACACACTCTGCATGTGTTTCAGGCTCTGTTATAATGCTATTATTATAAACTCTTAAGTCAAAATGTTGGTAACACAACATCAAATTATGACCCTGGTGATCCTGAGTATACTCCACTTAATCTCTGTTCTCCCCATTAACACTGCCTAATGTAGAGAACTAGGCTTTGTCTCCCTTGTTAATCATGAGCTTCTGCTCTAATTTATAAACATCTGTGTAAATCTTAACTAACTGGTGTGTTCATAGGTATGGTGATTTGTATTGACAGGGGCATGGTGGTCAGTTTTAGTCAGGACAGCTCAGAGTCAGATAAGTTTCTAGTTCTGCCACTTCCCTAGGTGTGTTTCCTTAGGATCTCCCTAGTTGATTATAACCTTTCCAAAGTCAGTAACTGTTTCATATTCATTTCTGTACTCAGGCTCCTGTCACACTGTAAGCACTTAAATGGTTGCATGTCTGAATAAACTTAGTCCTTTTGAGCTCTAGTTTTTACACCTATAAAAGAGGAATTATAGATTGCCACTTCAAGGGCCTAGTCTAGTGCCTTGTACTTAAGACATGCTCAGTAAATGTAACTGTAATTAGTACAAGACATTAAAAGGACATGGGAATGTGATGGGATTGCTAAGCAATAATGAGAATCTAAATTTTTCTGTAACTACTTTTTATGTTATATAAAAATAGATATGTTACACTGTGATACTCCACTGTCTCCAAGTCTTTGGGACTGGGGATGTACTGTCTGTTGGGTCCAGACGCAGTTCCACTGTTCGTGTTTTTTAGGTTTGTGGTTTTCATATATGGATTTATTTTTACTTTTTTAGGCTGATTCAATGTGAAAATGAGGTAGGGAAATTGTTGTTTATCACAGAAATCCCAGAGTTAATACTGGAAGACCCCAGTGAAGCCAAAGAGAACCTCATTCTGCAAGAACCATCCATGATAGAGTCACTGGCTGCGGACGGGAACCCAGGACTGAAATCAGTGCTGTCCACGGGCCGTAATCTAAGCAACAACTGTGACCCAGGAGAGAAACCAATGGTCACCTTCAAAGAGAACATTAAGCCGCGAGAAGTGAACAGAGACCAAGGAAGAAGTTTTCCTCCCAAAGAGGTGAGAAGGGACTATAGCAAAGGAATTACTGTAACTAAGAATGATGGAAAGAAGGACAACAGCAAGAGGAAAACAGAAACCAAGAAATGCACCTTAGAAAAGTTACAGGAAACAGGAAAGCAGAGTGTGGCAGTGCAGGTAAGCTGTATTTGAACTATAACGCAGGTAGAGGAAGGCTCACACAAAAGGCAAGATTTTCATTTTGTTCCTAAAGCCTTGAGAATTGGCTCTTCTGGAAGCTTGAATGCATTCTTTGAATGCCACCTAGTAAGGTCACGTAAGAGCTATGGTAGGTGGTTACTCCAACTCTTGAAATTATAATGTGAGTGAAAAAAAAAATCAACGTGATTTGACATTTTTGTCAATCCTCTCCAATTTAAGTGGTTTGAAATGACCAGTTGCAGACCTGTTAACTACATGAAGAATTCTATTTTCTTTGGAAAGTGTAACTGCCATTTGTTAATGTTATACTGGGAAATTTGTGGTCTTTTATAGATCCAGTAGAACCAAGAACATATTAAGGCTTATAGTTTGTTTGTTTGTTTGTTTTCTTAATTCACTGTAAGAAGTAAAAGATATTCTTGGAAAAAGATGAGGTTCTTTTTCTTGGCATTTATACCTGTCCCAGCCAGTAGCGTTATATCACTTCAGTGTTATCCTGACTCATGGGAATTTGTAAAGCAAGAATTTAAATCTCCTGCCGGGGAAAGGTAAACATTGCTCAGTTATTTGTGACTTTGTTTTTCTTAAACCTTTCCAAGGAGATACAGACTATTACATATAAACAGAAAAGGTCTTTGCTCTGTGGTTTCATTAATACCATTAACGTTTGAACAAAGACCTAACTAGCCATTTGATTTGTTAGCACATTTTGGCAAATGTGTTTGCAGTAGGCATGAGGACGCTTACGTTATTGAAGGCTGCTTGCAAAGTAATAGTACCTTCAGTGTATTTCACCTATAGAGTTTTTTTGGGAAACAGAGAAATAACATAATAGTTGCATTTTAAGATTAGTAGTAGGGGGAGAAAAACATGGTAGAAATTGAAAAAGACGTGGGGAGAGAGGTGCTGGAGAAAAGCGAAGAACAAATCAAATGAACTATAAAGCCAAAGGACCAGTGTTTTAGGGATGAGTCCAGTATTTCTTGCATGCTCTGCCTCCATTCTCTGCAACTGCCTCCCAACAAGCCCGACTGAAAATCTCCTTTCTGGTCTCTCTTCCCTCTTAAATCTGCTTCTACATGATTAAAGAAAGCCTGACAGGAGTCAATATATCTGTACCTCATCCTAAGGTCTTTGTAAATGTCACCTGTTTTCTTTCATTTTACTCGTTTTGAGCAACGCATATGACATCATATTCTCTGTAGCTCATTGTGTAGGATCTCAGGGCCTGTTCCTTACTGCTGAAAATATCCTTATTCTAAAGAGGTGTCAGCATGGAGGGTGGATGCCTGACTGGTATGCTTAAGGCTGCCCAGATGAAATTAAACTGAGGTCCAAAGTATGTCCCTTGTGGGTTAATAATCATCATTATTAAGTCATAATTCATGTATGTTGTTTAATGAATTCAAATATAAAGGGCCATGAGGCCCATAATAGGTGGCTTAAGATTATAGGCAAGTTTTTTAACCTGTTGGCAAGACGTGTCTCCTTTGTAAAACAAATGAACTCTCAGGTGCTTTCTGTGTTTAGTATTTTTATGATTTTGTGAAAGGAAAATAATTAGACTAGTAAGACTAAGCCCTTATATCTTTTATTGACAAATAATCTGTTTTGACTTTTCTCATTTTTAATTTAGGAAAATTTAAATACCTTCATAGGCTTTTTTTTTTTTAACATAGCGGGTTTTAAATACTTTCTTAGAGTGGGTGCTTCTTTCTGACACATTTTAGTTTCAGATTATAGTTTCGCTTCTGTTGGTCATAGGTAAAATCCCAGACAGAACTAAGAAAGACTCCAGTGTCCGAAGCCAGGAAAACACCTGTAACTCAAACCCCAAGTCAAGCAAGTAACTCCCAGTTCATCCCCATTCATCACCCTGGAGCCTTCCCTCCTCTTCCCAGCCGGCCAGGTAATACACGTTTTATACTTCGTTCTACTTAATCTCATCTGCGTGTGAGTTTCTGCTCATTAATTAATTCATACTCTACTAGAGTTATATTACTAAACCATAATGTTAAAAGGTGGAAGGAAGTTCTCTTTTCTCTAATGCTTATGAAGTTATTTTTGAGCCATTTCTCTAGTTTATATACAAATGCATGTTTGTTACCATGAAAGAATTTCCATCGCTAAACCTAGCATTTAAGAAACCACCTTTAGAATACTCCAGTTGCCTCAATGGGTAGAAGTAGCAGCCCCCACTACTCTAATTTCATTCTTGAAATCAAGTTAAAGGTTGATGCTTGATCAGTCTCACTTGATGGTTGATCCCTGTTCTTTTATAATTTATTAGAGGACTTCTTCTCTACCCTACCCCATGTCCCCCTCAGATGACTTATTTTTGCCTTTCTTTTGCTAAATGCCTTTAGAACTAAAGCTGCTGTGTTCTTCTATTTTGAAGGGTTCCCGCCCCCCACATATGTTATTCCCCCTCCTGTGGCATTTTCTATGGGCTCAGGTTACACCTTCCCAGCTGGTGTTTCTGTCCCAGGAACCTTTCTTCAGCCTACAGCTCACTCTCCAGCAGGAAACCAGGTGCAAGCTGGGAAACAGTCCCACATTCCTTACAGCCAGCAACGGCCCTCTGGACCAGGGCCAATGAACCAGGGACCTCAACAACCACAGCCACCTTCCCAGCAACCCCTTACATCTCTACCAGCTCAGCCAACAGCACAGTCTACAAGCCAGTTGCAGGTTCAAGCTCTAGCTCAACAACAATCCCCCACAAAAGCTGTGCCGGCTTTGGGGAAAAGCCCTCCTCACCACTCTGGATTCCAGCAGGTAAGTTGGAGTCATGTGTACTGCGCAGCTGAAATTATTCAGTGTTTGGTTAATTAGAAATACTGGTTAAGTTTCAGATGCTTTGCTGTGTAAGGATTATGGAAATGCAAAAATATTCTCTTTGCTGTTTAGGAAAGTTCAAATGTTTTCCTTTCTCTTGTAAAGGAGAATAGATCTTAAGTACCATTCTTTGCTGCTACTTGTCAGCTTTGTAGAAAAGAACTTCGTATAAATAATTCTCTCCTATTTGAACATAAACTACAGAAGGGAAATAGAATCATAATCTTAGTGAGGTGTTAAGGATAGGACACCATTCTTAAAAATGGCAACTTGAGGCAGGAAGGGGGAACACACACACACACACAAGCACACTCATTTGTTCATTAAACGTCATAAATAATTGAATTGAAAGAGAACATGAGTTCAGTGCCCATCATCTGTTCCCAGAAAGCTCTGTGCATTGAAAAACCTAAAAGGTAAAGGACTGCTGAGTTTTGCTAGTAGTAAGATCTCTCAAGTTCATTCTGTGATTTCCTGAGTATTGAATATAACATTGCATTTTATCTTCATCTTGATGACAAGCATCTCTTTTTCAGTATCAACAGGCAGATGCCTCCAAACAGCTGTGGAATCCCCCTCAGGTTCAAGGCGCATTAGGGAAAATCATGCCTGTGAAACAGTCCTACTACCTTCAGTCCCAAGACCCCATAAAACTGTTTGAGCCGTCATTGCAACCTCCTGTAATGCAGCAGCAGCCTCTAGAGAAAAAAATGAAGCCTTTTCCCATGGAGCCATATAACCATAATCCCTCAGAAGTCAAGGTCCCAGAATTCTACTGGGATTCTTCTTACAGCATGGCTGATAACAGAGCTGTAATGGCACAGCAAGCAACTATGGACCGCAGGGGCAAACGGTCACCAGGAGTCTTCCGTCCAGAGCAGGATCCTGTGCCCAGGATGCCATTTGAGGTGCGTGTCCTTTCCTGTCACCAAACATGACAGAGCTAGGTCTGGGGCTGCTTATTTTTTGACTTTGTCAAGTAGGCATTTGTAAAGGCCACTCTGATTCATTAGTGCTCTAGCATGCTGCCGAGTAACTGGTGTGGCTCTTGGTCACCTCCTCACAATTGCACAGTATAATTTGATCTGGGGGAGCAGAAGAATTCCGTTACTCATGTGGAACTGTGATGGTCTGGCAGAGAGAGGGTGCAGAAATCTCTAACACAGCATGTTAGAGAATTCTGAAACAAAGCTCCTCTCAGTTGGGCTGAATCATCTAAGTTTAAAAATAGGTTTACTGTGTATTTAAACAAATTGCTTTCTGAGAGGAACAAAGTCAGCCAGTTATCTTTGATAGTGGAGTTCCCCTTCCTTTCTCTCTTAATTCATGAGAAACAGGTGTGTTTGTAATTTTTTAAAAGAGCTGTTTCTCTGTTAGCCCAAGATATGCTAATCCCTTTGCTCCACTGCATTGTTTTACTCACAAGCCTCATTAACCTTTTATGTTCTGCTCTGTTTGTCAGTGTTTTTTTGCTTCTTTTGTCTTGATCTTTTGCACCCTTGTCCTTGTGTCACTCTACTTTTGTTTCAGAGCCTTTTCTTCTTTGCATAATACTGTCTGCTATAATTCTTCTCCTTGACTTTAGTTGCTTTTATGCCCCTAATCATGCTACTACTCCTTTGTGCTTTTGTCATCCCTTATTGCATCTCACTGTGATCCTTTCTGTCACTAGGACCCCAAGGGCTCCCCTCTGCTTCCTCCGGACCTGTTAAAGAGTCTGGCTGCCTTGGAGGAAGAGGAAGAGCTGATTTTTTCTAACCCTCCTGATCTTTACCCAGCTTTGCTGGGGCCTCTCGCCTCTCTTCCTGGACGGAGCCTCTTTGTATGTATTTGACATAATTCTCCTTGCTCTAACCCCAGCTTCTTTCCCGAGATCTTGGAGTCCTCGGAATAGATGATTTCTTTTTTTCTGGAGCTTTCGTTTTTTACCAAATTGTACCATTTGTTTCCTTACTGCCCAGACTAACCTTCAAATGGTAGTAGAACATGGGAAAACATTTCTGATCCATAGTTGTAAATCTCAGAGTCATAGCTTTGTGTTATATGTGTTATCCAGAAGCATCCTTCAGGGCTGGTCCCACAGGATGCAGTGCTGGCAAATTAACTTACTTTTTAGGTGGCACTTCCATCTAAACCCAGAAATTTCAGGGATCGTTTGATACTGCTTAGGAGCAGTGAGATTTTTCCTCATGTACTCAAAATATGAAATGAAATATGTTCTAGATTTTGTAGTGACATTATTGAACGGTATGATATGGCTCTTTTCTGTTTGGTTAACTGAGAGCCCTGATCTAAATTCAGAGTGAGATTCAGAAACAGAATGAATAAAAATGAAAAGAATTCTATTTATAAACATTGTTGGAGTACCATAGATGTGTGAATATAGAGATAAAGAACTAGGATGATATGAAATAAAGTCTTAAGTATTGATTAGTGGCATCTTTTTAAACTAGCCCTCTAGAAATCACTCTGCATTTCAAAGGATGGCGTTCTATATTCTCGTCAGTGTTTACATTATATTTTGCTGAGGTGGGGGAACATGAAAAGACGTATGCTATGAAGTTTTCCCCTCCCTTTACTCCATCTTAACAAAACATAAAACAATTCTGAATTTTACTTTTTTACTGTTTTTTGTGAGGCAAGAAAACATTCATAAGATTAAAATGCATTAATTTTAGTATTAGAAGAAATACAATTGTATGGCTCTCATAACAGAAGCTGCCATCCCTGGCACTTGAAGTTCCCGTAAGAATTTGCCTGGGTGAGTGGCCAGAGAGACCTCCCACATTTTCCCCCAAGTTAGAGTAATAAAAGATCCCCTAGAAACTTCAACTACAAGAGTGCAGTGACAGCACCTTAGGGTTGTGGAAAGCCTAATTGCGAAACTGTTGGCTCCCTGTGTTTGCCTTTCTTGCTGCTTCTCTGCTGGTGTGGCTCGAGGCCAGGGGGCAGTGCCTCTCTCTCCACTCCTTTCCTACTCCCTTACTTCTTGCTCTGCTTGTCCCTCCTCCACTCAACATGGAGCTGATGGTGGAACAAGTGTTCCTGGAGGGGCAGTGTTTTAGGGTTGTTGTTTTTTTTTCATGTTCACAAAAAAACCTTAACTGTAATCCTTTCTGTATTTAACATCGTTAATGATATAATGTGTGTGAAAGTGCCTTGCATGTAGTAGGTGTTTAGTAAATGCTTTGTTGACCAACTATTCAATGACTGAGCATCAGAGATTCAGCTTTTTTTCCTGGTAATTTTCTTAAGGCCAGTAAATATAAGTTCAACTTTAGCAACTATTTTAATACATACCACAAATAGACCTGCTTAGGAACCATGTTGACAAACCCAGTTCTGTTGTCAAATGGATTTGAAAGGCTTTAAGTCATTAACGTGAGTGTTTGAAAATTGGGGAGAGGGGGTGGATATGGACTGCCAGATTAGCTCAGCATCTTGTTTTGAGAGTATTTTAAATGCAACTCTTGATAAGGGTATTCCTGAAGGTTCCTGCTAGTAAATACTCAGAATTGCCATTTTTCAGGATCCCTGGTCCTTGCCAGGGTATCTGTACTAGATGAGAAGTATTGACCCAGGAGCATTGTGTCTGACTTGCCTGTGGCACCTGGCACTTAGCTGGTACCATGATATTAACATTTAATTCACGTCTTCGAAGCCTTATATTTGTACATGATGGGTATGTACAAGTATGCTTAAATGGTGGTCTTCTACTTTGATTGTTCAGTGTCTTAAGCTTAATATTAAGAAAAAAAAAAGATTAATATTAAGAAAACGGAAGGCATAATTTAACTACCTTTTTTTCCGGGACTGTGAAGAAATCCTTGTTGGAGAAGCCCTCGGAGCTCATGTCCCATTCCTCTTCTTTCTTGTCCCTCACCGGATTTTCTCTCAATCAGGTGGGTAGATGGTGAAGAATCCTGCTTTGTGCTTTTATAGTAGGCTAGTATATCCTTTCCCATTCTATTTCCATACCCCTATTTTTCTCTTCCTTTCTCTTCCATATATTGGTGTCTTCCAGACATTTTATTTTATCCTCTGTCCCTCTGATTTGGGTATATGAGACACTTGTGTGTTTTAAGTTTGAACCCTTTAACTTCTCATTAGTATGGAAATCCTCAGGGCTCTGTCGTTCAGCCAAGTGAATTAGTCATACTTTTAAATTTGGGTGGTATACATAGATGGAGGGAAAGCAAATTAAGGGAAAATGAATTTAACAGGAAAACCAGAAGAAACTGAGATAAAAGCCTTGAAAATTTGTCTTGTTAAGAAAAGCTCCATACACTTAAGATGCTTAAGCATCCAAGAACATGAACATTACATTTTCTGAAATCTTTTCATTGGAGTGAGTTTATAACTTGATTGTCATTGTCTTTCAGGAAAGATACCCAAATAACAGTGTGTTCAATGAGGTATATGGGAAAAACCTGACAACCAGCTCCAAAACAGAACTTAATCCTTCGCTGGCCCCCCAGGAGACATCACTGTACTCCCTCTTTGAAGGGACTCCCTGGTCTCCATCACTTCCTGCCAGTTCAGGTATTGACTAGTCTTTAAATTACAGACCTTGCATTTCCTATTCACTCCGATTGATGATGAATTAGTATGATTTTGTGACTATAAATGTTTTTCTTAAGTAGTTTCTGAAAGAAAATAGGAAAAAAACCTAATGAGTCAGTTCACATAAGTGCCACTGAAAAAGCTTTTTTACATCCTCAGTAACCAGCAGAGTTGTAAGAGAGAATATGGGTTTGTTTGTTTTTTTTTAAGATTTTATTTATTTGACAGAGAGAGAGAGATCACAAGTAGGCAGAGAGGCAGGCAGAGAGAGGGGGAGGGGGGGAAGCAGGCTCCCTGCTGAGCAGAGAGCCTGACATGGAGCTCGATCCCAGGACCCTGAGATCATGACCTGAGCCGAAGGCAGAGGCTTTAACCCACTGAGCCACCCAGGCGCCCCAAGAATATGGGTTCTATCTTTTAAGATTTCCAGCTGTTCTTTAGTTGTGTTTGTAGATACTCATTCTTTGCAGGAAAAGTTGCACTCCTTAAAATAGAGATTTTTTTTTAATCTCTATTTTATAAATGGAGTTTGATTTAATAGTAATTCTTAAGATTAGGCAATTCCGTTTCTGGTAGAGAGGACCAGTAGATATTTACCTGCAACAGGCATGCCAAAATAGTGCATGCACAAAATTGTCTGTTTGGTTTTGCTTTTTTTTTTTAAAGCAAGGACTATGCCTTATATATGAGCAGTAAGACAAACTAGCACATCTGGCAGAATCCCTTTGGGGGCCCTTACTCTGCCTTTCTACCAAAGCCCCGCAGTTATCTTTAGTAGAATTTAAGTGAGCAGATCTATAGGAAACTCTAGTTCTTGATTTGTTTGTGAAAGATCTAGTAATGTCTTGTGTTGTTGTGATTTAATAGATCATTCAACACCAGCCAGCCAATCTCCTCATTCCTCTAACCCAAGCAGCCTGCCAAGCTCCCCTCCAACACACAACCATAATTCTGTTCCATTCTCCAACTTTGGACCCATTGGAACTCCAGATAACAGGGATAGGCGAACTGCAGATCGGTGGAAAACTGATAAGCCAGGTGAGATCCAGACTTCATTGCCCAGTGAAAGTGAATCACTTACTCTGTCCTTGTCTGGTTTTGGTATTTAGCGATGATAGAACATCTTGAATTCTTCTTTCTCTTTGCATCCTTAGCCATGGGTGGGTTTGGCATTGACTATCTCTCAGCGACATCATCCTCTGAGAGCAGTTGGCATCAGGCCAGCACTCCAAGTGGCACCTGGACAGGCCATGGCCCCTCCATGGAGGATTCCTCTGCTGTCCTCATGGAAAGCCTAAAGGTAAGTGAGTTTTGGGAACAAGAACCACAAGAGATGCGGTTCTGCTTTTGTTACTGTAAATAGCCAGGCTTATTCCTTAGACCCTTAGAGTTGATCAGTTCATAGCACGTATCTAGCAAAGTCCTAGAAACATGGTCTACCTTACAAGATTCTTGAATAAGAGTTTTGTTTTTTAATTTGTGAACTCACTAGTGATAAAGAGTTATCTTCAAGAGGGACAGAAAAAAGGTTTTAGTTGCATTGTAAGGTTAAGATGATTCTGATTCATTTAGGAACGTTTGATTTAAGCCTTTGTGAATAAATAAAAGAAAGGTATCTAATTTTAGAGATGTTTTGTTTGCCTAAAATCCTTATTATAAATATTCTGTGGTCCCACGTGGCACTGAGTTTTAGTACAAAGTATTTCACCTTTTCTGGTTTAAAATAATCTTAGTGGGAACTAACTGGTCTTGAAGATAGTCCTACAACAGCTTTGTCTAATAGCTGGGTACTTTGGGGGCAGGGATCTTGGGACATATATGCCTTTATATTTGGCGAGGATTGAGAAACAAATCCCTTTCAGACATCCAGGCATTTGACCTCTGCTGACAAGCTCTGGGCTGTTTTTCAGTCTATCTGGTCCAGTTCCATGATGCATCCTGGACCTTCCGCTCTGGAGCAGCTGTTAATGCAGCAGAAGCAGAAACAGCAGCGGGGACAAGGCACCATGAACCCTCCACACTGAGGCCAAAGTGGCAACCGTGGGAATGAAGGCTCCATAAACCATGGCATGTTGGGTTTGCAGGACTGGCCCATACAGTCCTCTGCAGGTGGCAGCCCTCTTTTCTGTTTCTTGCTGTCGAGAGGGTGTAAGCGTTCCACCGGCGTGCTGAGTGTGCACGAAATGTCCGCAGTGCAACAAAAAGAAAAAACCATCAGGAACTCTCCGTCCCCCTGGGGCCTTCCGGAGGGAGAGAGGAACTGCTGTTTGTCTCACTCAGTTACCTGATATCACCGCCTCTCACCTTCTCCATCGTGCATGTCCCCAGCCGCAAGGGAAGTGAAAGCTGAGAAGGGGAGGCAGATGGGAGAAGCCAATGGGAACTTCTCAGTCCTTTTTTCCTCTTTGGGGAATAAAATAGGAATCCATTAATGATTGCTTTGCTGACTGAGAATGTAGTTGAAATTATTCCTGAACATCTTTTATTATTGTTATTACTCTCAGTAGTAAAATATCACACTGAATTCTTCCACACACAGATGTGCTTCTTCTAGTCAGTGTGTAGCAAGGAAAGCCCCGTCCACTGCTCCTGTGAGAGGTTGGTGGTGACAGGATGGGGAAGCTGACCTCCTCAGCCAGTGGAAGTGTTCCATGAGGGAGCGTCCAAGGCCTCAACTTTCACTCAGAAGGTTCTGGCAGGCCCTCTTCTGGCCTGGAGACTCCAGCAGGAAATGCCCTTCACTCTGTAGGTGCTCGAGCCCCAATCGAGGATGCAGTGTGGGTGGCGGTGCTGGGCTGGACTGGCGGATGACTGCTGTAGGATTTTAAATTAATGTTTTTGATTCCTGTACATTTTACAGTAGCATAGCAAGCAGTCTCACAGAAGGCAGGCTGGTCCATTCGTGGCCTGACACATTTTAATAGATAGAAGCTTTCAGTGTGGTTATTTTTTGTTTGGTTTTTGTGACCCCCATCCTGCTTACCACCCACCTCCTCTTGTCCCTACCTCCATCCCTTTCCTACCCTATGCTGTCTGCTAGTAATTGTTTCTATTCCTAATGTGTACAACATCTCGCCAAGAAGCAACAGCATGGGGTCCAGCAGTTGGGGCCCAAAAGACAGTCTGAGGAGGAAGGAAGCAGCGGCGTCTGCATAGCGCACGACAGGCCCGGCCCCTGCCCAGCTGCGTCTCCCGACCTCCACTTTGAGAGTGAAATTCAAGGCAACACGGACACGTGTGCAGCATGCACAGAAGAAAACAACGAAGTCCATTCTGGAAAAGGCGAAAGAAAGGAAGATAAACTTTTATTTGGTATTTATTAGAAGGAAAGAGGACTGAAAATTTTCTTGCATAGAAACAGAAGGACAGCATTTCTGTTAGTCAGTTCCTGGAAAAGTAATATTTTAAGGGGAAATTATGGAAACAATCTAAATGTCCAATTGCTGTGCTAGTGGTAAGGTCTATTTCGGGGAGGTCTCTCCTGTGTGTGTGTGTGTGTGTACGTGTGTATGTGTGTGTGTGTGCGCACGCATGCACACACCCAGCTGCTCTCCCTGGGGGAGGGGGAGTGTGTGTGAGTGTGTGGAGTCAGTGTGGGACTTACAAACTGGAAGACAGCTGCAGAGCAAAGCACATCCAGGAGCCCCGGTTGTCACTCGAGTCTGGGCAACCCCAGCAATGGAAGGGGTGAGATTAATGCTCGTTGCTCTTCAGAGAGAGTGGTTGGAGCCCCGTATGCTTACATTATTGCTCTTTTAAGTTTGACATGGTGTTTGGGGTTTTTTGTTTTCGTTTTGTTTCTTTTTGTTGTTGTTGTTGTTGTTGTTTTGAAAGGTCTGAAAGGGTGAAGGCCCCCCACCCAATGGCAATATGAAACCCTTTGTGCTTCTCTCCAGCCCCTTCCCTGTGTCTCCCACCCTCTCCCTTCCAAGCCTCCTTCCCCACTGCCTTGACCCACTTTGTGTGTTTGAGCTCTGCATTCAGGCAGCTGCAACATTCCAGTGTTTGAGCTGTCCCTGATTCTTGCACCCTAGACGAGCTAGCCAGGTTCACAGTCTCACTCCCGGTACTGCCCACGTCCCATCTACAGCCCTGTTTCTGCATGAGAATTTGGTGTTTGGAATGTTTTCTGACTCTTGGGGCGGGGTTCCTCGCCTTATCATCCTCAGTGTGGAGTAATGAGGAGGGAGAGGAGAATCTTCATCAGAAACTGGTTTTGTATAGTAAACTTTCTCTTGTGTTTGTTTTTTTGTTTTGTTTTGTTTTGTTTTTTTGTTTTGTTTTGGTCTGTCTGTGCAAGACCTGCAGCTGCTGAAATCAGCTTTGCCTTTAATTAAACCATGTTCTCTCCAACCAGATCTGTGTGTACGTTGTTTCTTTTCTAACCTAAAAGAATATCCTACTTTAAAAAACAAGTATTTATCACAGACCTGTACCCCTGAAGCAAATAATACATTATATGTTAATAAAAACAAAAACAAAAAACCAAGTATTTAAGCTACTTATAAGTCATCTAGGGGAAAGCAGAGATGGTCAGAAATTGAATATGCTTTAGGGTTATTTATGCTTTTAGTAGCATTCCAAACCAGTGTGCATTTTTATGGAAAGGGATGGGTAGAAAGAAATTGTCAAAATTCTTTTATCTAATAAATAAAGATTGGCTTATGCAAAGAAGTTAACAACCCTCCATTTTTATCCCTATTTTTACTGTCAGTGGGACAATGCAGAGCTAAGTTTCTCTTTCTGGTCTAAAAATCACGAAGTCAAAGTCTCGTCAGCCCCAACAGTAATTAGTGTTCTTAGCTTTGAGGTTGCATTTCTTTGAGTTGTGTCCAGAGTTTCCAGTAGTAGCCTGCCGGGCCTGCAGAGGTCAGTGCCATGGCCTGCCAGTGTGTGTGTTCACGCTGGTCAGCAAGCCTCTCACTTCTGTGTTGATTCCGTCTACAGTTCATTTCCTAACTGCTTCTCACAAGCACCTGTACACTTGAATGGTTACAAAACCATACATACTGTACAAGAAGGAGGGAGGGAGGGAAATGAAGGCTAGGTTCTAAAGTCTAGTATTTGTTAACCCCAAGTTAACCCTAAAAAATCAAGCCATTTGGTTAAATGATAACCAAAATAAAACCATGGCATTCTGTCATGTATATTGGTATAGTCCATCTTATAAAATGTTAACTAACAGGATAGTCCTGACCAAGTGGCTTCCTGAATGTGGCTTCTTTGTGTCACTCAGGTGGTAGTGGCACATACTCAGTATTGAACTCTTAACAAATGTCCCTCCCTGAGAAGGTATGAAGGGATGTGATTCTAGTATTTTAATTCTCTATGGAATTGAAAACTAAGTCTAGATTCTCTTCAAGCAAAGAGACTTTGAGTAAAGGAAAGTTAATTTTGTGTGTCTCTGCCATCTGAATTGCCCATAAATTTACTTCAGGCTCTAGGAGTCTGTGACTGTCATGGTACAGGAATAGGGGTATTTATACTTTAGCCTTGGGCCTGCACTCTGTGTGTCTTGTTTTTGTAATTTTTTTATTGAGGCACCAATAATAAGTGTACAGCTCAGTGAACTTTTACAAAGTGAACACATTTGGCTAGCCAGCATTCCGAGCAAGAAACACTATTAGCACCCTAGAAGACCCCCCTCATGCCCTTCCAGACATTTCCACCCACTTACCCACCCCACCATCCAGGGTCATCATCATGATAAGGCCTCACATCATTGTGTAATAGGTTAAGTTTTCAGAGGGAAAAGTAGATTAGTTAACACTTTGCACAGTGATGGCTCCCTACAGTGTACTGCAGGTGCATGCTAAACCTCACGAATAATTATAATCACTTTTCTCCAACTCTGTAGGTTATGGAACATCCTAGACTCCTCTAGGGGAGCTTTCCAAATCTGTGGTTGCATGTTCTTCAACAAACGCTTTGGGGAAAATGCCAATCTTCCCTTTGCACTCTCCTTCCAGCCAGTCTTCATTCACTGATAAAAGGAAATGTACACATCAATTTCTAAAACCAGTACAGGAGAATTATGTCATCTGGATATTCCACACAGATCTTTGGCAGTCCTTCACCCCCAATCGTGCTAACAGGGAAAAGTCTATATTGGAAAGTGATTTGAGGGAAAAGTGAACATAGGACTTCCACCATCTTACTGGTCTCTGTCTTATAATGGAGGAGTAAAATACAGAAAATCAATTAGATTTTTCAAAAAGTTGCCAGAAAAATAAGATAAAAGAAATTAAACAATACATCTTGAGATAGGGTATATTTTTTTAAAGATTTTATTTGACAGAGATCACAAGTAGGCAGAGAGGCAGGCAGAGAGAGAGAGGGGAAGCAGGCTCCCTGCTGAGCAGAGAGGCCGATGTGGGACTCGATCCCAGGACCCTGAGATCATGACCTGAGCCGAAGGCAGAGGCTTTAACCCACTGAGCCACTCAGGTGCCCCAAGATAGGATATTTTTTAATAATCGAAGAGTTTTATCTGATCTCTGTTAGGAATCTTTATTCTGACTGCATGGAAATCTTTATCTGACTGCAATAATTAGATACAGTTAGTTGATCTTTGGGGCACATGGGTGGCTCAGTCGGTTAAGCATCCGACTCTTGATTTCAGCTCAGGTCATAATCTCAGGGTTGTGAAATTAAGCCCTGCATCGGGCTCTGCACTGAGCGTGGAGCCTGCTTAAGATTCTCTCTCCAGGACGCCTGGGTGGCTTAGTCCCTTAAGCATTTGCCTTTGGCTCAGATCATGATCCCAGGACCCTAGGATCAAGTCCCACATCGGGCTCCTTCTTCAGCAGGGAGCCTGCCACTCCCCCTGCTTGTTCTCGCGCGCACACTCTCTCTCTCTGACAAATAAGTAAATACAGTCTTTAAAAAAGATCTCTCCTTTCCCTCTGTACCTACCCCTGTTCACTCTCTCTCAAAAAAAATTAAAAAAAATACAGTTGATCTTTGAACAATACAAGTTTGAACTGTGAGGGTCTACTTATACATGGATTTTTTGATATAGCACAGTGCTCCAAAAGTATTTTCCTTATGATTTCTTTTTAAGATTGATTTATTTTAGAGAGCATGGGGTGGGGGTGGCAGAGGGAGAGAAATGTAGGAGACTCCCGCAGAGCATGGAGCCCAAGACAGGGCTAGATCCCAGGACTCCGAGATCATGACCTGAGCTGAAATCAAGAGTCAGACATAGTAAGGAATATGCCACCTTTTTTCTCTCCATATCTATCCAAAAGGTTTTTCTCCAAACACTGGACAGTGTAGCTGGTTGGTTGATATTGACACTTAAAAAAATGGTGCTGGGAGTTACTAAGTCTTAATGTCCCCTGCTAGAAGATAGGCACTGCCAGGGGACCCTGCTTCTTTATTTCATTACTCATATTTTGAGTTAATTGCCTCGCAATTGTATACTCTCTACCCCATTAACTTTAAAATCTAATTTCTCAATCTGTTGGATTTTCTGTCATAACTGGTAATGGTGTTTGTTTTCACTACTCTGCATTGCTAGTGAACATTTCTGCTGTTTGAACAAAGCTTTTGATGGGACTCTTGAAGTAGAGAAATAAGATAGGTCAAACTGAGTTAGAATGGTGCTTCTCTGGTCAGGAGATCAGCATCACACTGGGAGCGTGTTAGAAATGTAAATTTGTGGGGCCCACCCCAGGCCTGAATCAAAATCTGGTTGCTGGGCCGAGGAATTTAACTCTCAAACAGGTGCTTGAGCATACTGAAGTTTGAGAAGCGCTAAATTAGAACTCCCTACTTAATACTGTTTCAGTTTTTAATGTGTTTAATTCCTAACAGGATCAGGAAAGTCACCAGAGACACAAAGCAATGTTGAGTAGCTTCTTTTAAGGCAAAATCTACCCAATTCTTCCCTCATCTATAGAAAGTACATCAATTCAAAGAACTATGGTTTATAGAAAAGTATCCTATGGCTTGGTGCAAAGACAAAATGATTCCAGCCACCTTCCAATTGGTTCACTCTAGGAATGAGAATGCATGGCTTCCAAAACAGCCATCTTTTTTTTTTTTTTTTTTTAAGATTTTATTTATTTACTCGAGAGACAGCAAGAGAGAGCACAAGGGGCTGGGGGCTGGGGGGGGGGGGCAGAGAGAGGGGCCCCAGGATCATGACCTGAGTCGAAGGCAGGCACTTAACCAACTGAGCCACCCAGGCCCCCCTAAAACAGGCATCTTTAATGATCAAAATGTCAGCTGAGTCTGTCATTTGTTGCTTCGCTCCCCATTGGAACAACAGATGGAACGGCTGAGCGCTCCATTCTGCTCCCTCCCGCTGAAAGCTAGGAAGGAGATTGAAACCACTGGCTAAAGTTTGGCTTGTAGGTTATTAATGTTTCTTCCTCTTCCCTTGGACTTATTGGTGCTCACATGGAAATTAGTTTCTATGATCCAGGAGTAGTACTTACCCATTGATATAATCTGGATTATGTCCCCTTCCTGAAACTCCAGGTCTTCCGGCTGGGTGGCCTCATAACTGAAGAGTGCTATCACTTGGCCTCCTTCCTTAAGCTGTGGTTCTGTTATCTGGTTATTAGCTGCAGATTTTTCACTTTCCTTGGGTTCATCTGGAAAGCCTTGGTCACCCTGAAATAATAAAAGGCCTGTTAGTTTTCCCAACTTCTTGGCCAGTGAACATTGAACATCACTAAAGGTATCTGTGAAATGTCAGTGTAGCACCTGGGATATAAACTCATGAAGGCCAAGTCTGTGATCAGTCCCTAGTACAGACCTAACGTGTACTTTAGGAATACAGGATGGTTGGATAAATGAACCCAAAAGGTCTGCAGGACCATAGGTGGCTTAAAATCTTGCAGAACCCTTACAGTAATCTTGAGAAAGAATAGGTACTACTGTTACTTCTTCGCAGATGGAAAAACAGAGATGGAGTCACAAGTAACCGACAGGACCCAAAGTCAAACCTGGGTTTCTAACTCCAAATCCAACACCCTCTCCCCAGCACCCACGTTAGAAACATAAATTTCTGGCCCCATCCCAAACCTATCAAATCATAAACTTGCTGCATGTGGGACCCAGCAATCTGCATTTTAATAAGCCCTCTAGGTGAGTCTCATACTTGCTAAAGTTTGAGAAACACTGCAGAGCATCATATCGTCTTTCTAAGGCCATGAAAAAAGGCATTGTTTTCTGATCCATGTAACTATACACCTTAGTTACTATTGTGGTTGTTTTTGATCCACAAATGTTGAAAAGAAAAAGGGTGCAGTTTTCTAGAGATGTGAATCATAGGATTTAACAAACCCGCATTAGAAACCCTGTGAGGTCAAGTGCTTTAGAGTGTTCAAAGTTCTTACTTCCTAATGTCGAATGTTTCAGCCCTGGCAGATCCCTTTTATTGGAAGGCAGTAGAGTGCGATGGAAATGGCTGTAAGGAGTCTAAAAAGCCTGGGTTTGTATCCCAGCTCCCCTGCTCACTGGCTGTGTGTCCCTGAGCAAGTGGTGTAACCTCTCTGAACTTCAGTTTCCTCACCTGAAATAGAGGCTAGAAGAATGAAATGATATTCTGTAGAATAGTAATAGCTGACAATTGGGGTTTTTTTTAAGATTTTATTCATTTATTTGAGAGAGAGCACATGTGCATGTGTGAGCAGGGGAGGGGCAGAGGGAGAGGGGAAGGCAGAGAACCCTAAGCAGGCTCCACGCTGAGCTGGCGGTGCGGGGAGCTTGACGCAGGGCTCCATCCCACCACCCTGAGACCACGACCTGAGCCGAAACCAAGAGTCGGACGCTTAACTGCATCACCCAGGCGCCCCTAGCTGACAATTATTAAACTCTCTGTGAGAGTCCTAGTCTCAATATATACATATGTATTTTTTTAAACTTGATTAATGGTAAGTGTTCCTGCACTGAGTAGATACTTAATAAATGATCGTTCCTTTTCCTGCTCTTCTAGCAAATGAATGAGAACATCCTGACTTGCTGCCTCCAAGAGTAAGAGGTAGTGATAAAGAATGCTCACCAGTGACCTCTGAAACTGGATAGAGTCTCAAAAAGACTGTGTTGGGAATTTGGGGAGGACTAGCTACATAAAGCCACTAATTAGACTGAAGCTGTCTTCAAAGAACAAAAACTAACAATAATTAAAAACAATAAACCTTTTAAGGGAAGTAATTCACATTTAGAGCTGAAGTGCTAGGCAGAATCCTTTCAAGACAATACTGAAGATTAGTCTCGACAGAGACCATCGAAAAACCTTAGGATGACCTTTCAGACTTCTAAGGACCCCTTGCACTGGTACCTATTCTACCCCATCCTGCACCTAGGGTCCTGGGACGCCAGTGAGTCCAGGGGCCATACTTCCTGAATGAAATTTTCTGAACCCTTAGACACCACCAACCTGGGGCTTACCACTAGGCCTTCCTCCAGGCCCACCCTCTTTACTTCCTCTCCCACTCATTTTTCTTTCCCAGCAAACATGTATCTGATTTCAGTGAGAATCTGCCAAAGAGACCCTTCCCCAACTTCCCCTGCCCAGCTGTGGGGTTGAGGGTTTAGAAGAGGGACTCTGCCCCCACAGGGCCCACGGCCCCAGGCCCCGATGGTCTAGAAGAGCTTTGTCTGTGTGCACATTTCCACGGTCTCAAAATCCATTCAGAGGTGAAAAACAGTAGCTCTCCAAAGGGTTCACATAGGACCTGTTGAATTTTATACTCCTTACTGACGTAACTGCAGATGCCACAGTCTAAACTTGCTAAAGCAGGAAACAGGGGAGAACTGAAGGTGTCAGAGGGACCCCAGCTGACACGGCTTTGGTCATTGGAGGCTGCGGTCTCCTCGGTTGTGTGCTGGGACTCCCCAGTGTCAGGACTGTGGACGGGGAGCTGACACTTGAAGAAAGCCCACTAGCTGGCCAGCCTCCCAGAGCGCCCCCTCTCCCTTGCTCATAGGTCCCTGAATTATCCATCCCAAGCAATCATTCATCCTATTTCTACCCCGCTCATACCCCATCTGAGTGCAGCAGTATGCAAGGCCTTCCATGAGGTGGCCCTGTCGCCTTCCAGCTTGTCTCTCTGTCTGTCACCCACTGCCAACTCTTAGGGTCTTCCCTCTGCTCTTCCATCCATGTGAGGCACCCTAACCTCCTCCATCTTGCTAATTTCAAGACAATTGCAGGGTCATTCTCTCTAGGAAGACTTTTTTTTTTTAGGATTTATTTATATATTTACTTGACAGAGAGGAGAGAGATCACAAGTAGGCAGAGAGGCAGGCAGAGAGAGAGCAGGAAGCAGGCTCCCCGCTGAACAGGGAGCCTGATGCGGGGCTTGATCCCAGGACCCTGAGATCATGACCTGAGCGAAGGCAGAGGCTTAACCCACTGAGCCACCCAGGCGCCCCTCTAGGAAGACTCTTGACTATTGACTTGTCCCACCTTCCTTCAGCATTTTTGGGTGAGACACCCTCCCTTGTGCCTATAAAACACAGTACATTTGTCTGTCTCCATCGGTTCACCTAACACACGCTTTGTAATCACGTCCGCCCCTGTCTTTCCCCGAAGAAGAGCCCGTGTCTTGTTAGTGCTTATACCTCCAGTGCCTGTCTAGAGAGCAGTAAGTGCTCAGCAAATGTTTGTTGAAGAATAAATGTCACCAGACAAACACTGGAAACAATCCAAATGTCCACCAACAGGTGAATCAATAAACAAATTGTAGTATTCGTATTGTGGAATACCATTTAGTGATACCATTAGCGATCAAAAGAAATGGACTATTATACCACAAAAGTATATATAAAAATGGAAAAGTATATATTGAAATGTACTATTAAAAGTTTATATATTACTGTATGATCCATTTATATGAAATTGATGGACTATGAAAAGTTTATATGTATAGTATATATATTGACATATATAACACACATTTTATACATAAATACGTTACAAGTATATAATATTTACATTATATATGTCAATATATATACTGTACATATAAACTTTTCATAGTCCATCAATTTCATATAAATGGATCGTGTGAGTTTATGTGAATATATATGGTACAATCCATTGATATGCTCCATTTATATAAAATTACATAAATGCGAAAAAAAGTACATTGGTACGTTGATAGAAGACAGAGGGATGTTTTTCAGGAGCCACAGTTGTGGGAGGGAATTAACCTCAACAATAAAAAGAAATAGCAACTTTTCCCTTGGAGACAAAGGGACAAAGTCAAGAGTGTTAATGTGTAGCTACTAATTCTAGCCTCTAACTTTGCCCCTAACGCCCTTTACTCTTACTGGCCAGTTAACTCTGTTCTAGGCCCCGAGGTCTAGGAAGAGGTTCAAGAATACCGGCTCTGGAGTCAAAATTCTCACTGGCCCCAGTTCCACTACCAACCTGCTGTATAATCTTGGTCGAGCTGACCTCTCTTTGCCTTGTTAACCTAAATTGTGAGATGGCCCAACAACACCTCACAGAGTTGTGGGGTCTCCAAGAATGAATACGCAGCGTGCACTTAGCATGGTATCTGGCACGTGGGAGGCTCTCAATAGATTCCGGCTATTGGTGGGAGGTTGTAATCCAAATCATCTCTCTGTGAAATAAATGCTCGTGATTCTCCTCCACTCTCAAGTGTTCTTCCCCATGGAAACTGACAGTGAAGAAGGGCTAGGAGCTCAGCCTCAAGCTAAGATTTCATTCCGACCTTGCTTGATAGCGACAGGCCTAACCTTGGAACCGTTGGGTGCGGCAGCAGACAGAAGGGACTCGGAGGCTTTCTGTGCATTGTGGGGCCTGCTCTTCCCTTGCAGGGAGCCCTCTCCCGGCTGCCACCGGGGTGCAGGGGAAGGGGAGGCAGAGCTGTGGCTCGTGACTCACCGTATCCTCAACACCAAGCACAGTGCCAGGCTCGTGGCCGGAGCTCGGGACATGCTGGATTGCTGTGGAGGAAGTGGCGCAACAGACACAGGACCTTAGGTGCCGTTGGGCTCACTGCACTCACCACTGTGTTTTCACACCACAGAGTCAGGCTGAAGTTTTTCACTTGGTCCCAGGCGGCCTTCATGTTATCTTCAGAAAGGGGCACCAGCTCATTGCTGTCCGGAGGCCGATAGCTGGGCAGAGATGAGTAAGAAGCAAGTCGGAGAACATCAGTACCAAAACCATTGTCTTCTCTCCTCCAGGCCAGCACCAGGTCCCCCGGTGTAGCCCCGCCACCTTCATGGGCTCACCTCAGCTTAGTGTGTTCTGGCAAGAGCTCCAGTTTCTTAGACACCATGTCCTGGACCTGGCCATAGGGGAGCCCGGGCTGAGTCTCCATGACCACCGTGTACTTGTAGTGCACCTTGAGTGTGTAGGGCATGGGAACGCTGAGCTTTCCTTCCTGAGGAGAAAGGAAGCAGAGGGAGCTCAGGAGAGTCTGTGGCCTCGTCTCAGCCCCATCCTGGATCACAGGGAGTGTTCTGTGCAGCACGGAGAGGCCAGCAGCTAACCGGTTTCACAGGAAAGGGCTTTCAGAGGGCCCGTAGCCCAACTCTTGCCTGGATAGAAATTTCTACGGAGCCGGAAGAGCTGGCCCATGCACTCTAGGCCAGGAGGAAATGTGGGCACAGGGGTGGGGAAAGTCATCATGGGGCTCCCTTGCCCATGGACTGTGTGTGTGGTGGCAGCTGGCCCACCCTTCCTCGGGGACTCCTTCTAGAACCCAGGGACACATGCTCATGGCAGAGAGCCTCAGCTTTTCCTTTCTCTACCACTTGAAATAGTACAAGGAAAAAGCTTACCTTGGCCTCTTCTTTTCCTTTTTGACCTAAACGGAGAAGGTAGGAAGTAAAACAAAAGAAGATGTTGAATAAACACTCCTGGCTAGCCCCTGCCTTCCATAGAATGAAACCTTTTAGAACAGGACACCTAACTTCTTACCTTTAAATCTCTGCGGTGATTCTTAACCTTAATAAACTGTAGGGGAAATTGCACTTGGGGGAGATGTGCAAGGCAAAGCACAAACACACAGATGAACCCAGTCCCTGCCTCTGGGGAGCATACGGGGACCCCAAAGTCCACTTAAACCAGTGGGCACTGAGCAATGAAAGCAGGGAGTGCAAGAAGAACCAGGGGCCACAAGCAGCAATGTTAGAACCACTCATTTTTCCCTTGTCCTCTATTTTTGTGCATGTTTCTAATGTGCATAATATATTAATATGACCATATGCACATAATTTATATGAGAAGTCCGCATAAAGATAATCACTATAGAGGGTACACAATGGAAAAAAAAAAGGACCACTGATCTCATACCCTAATCATTAGAGTCACTTGGAAGTTTTTTTTTCTAGAAATACAGATTCTGAGGCCCAATTCCAATCCTGCAGAATCAGAATCAAATGCCTAGGAATCTATATTCATAAAATTTTCGTAGGTTAATATGTGATCCTTGATGGGCCCCTAGAGAGAAAAGGTAAAAACAAAAAAAGCTATTGAGGATGTTTTGAGGGGTAATTAGAGAAATGTGAATATGAAATATACACTCTATAATATTAACGTTCAATATTCCAGTGTAACAATTGTGGTTATGCAGGAGGATAGGAGATAATGCTCAAGTGTAGGGTGAAGGCCATGAGTCTGTGACTTCCTTTCAAGTGGCTGGGGGTGGGGAGAGGAGCAGGGCAAGGACTTGATACAAAATGTTAACAGTTGGTGAATTTAGGTGAAAGGTATTCTGACATTTATTGTACTACACTTTCAACTTTCAATCTGTAGGTTTGACAGTTTTCAAAATAAATATGGAGGTGTGGGGAGCATCCCAAAGGGTTCTGGTGATCTAGGGGTGCCTAACAATCATGGATCTAGGATCTGGACAAACCACCTCTTTAATGCATCTCTACCGAGCACTTACCCAGAATCAGCTTAAACTGCATTCGTGACCAAAAGCCCCTTACTTCCCAAGGCAACCCTCTCCAGACATCAGGAGAACGTCCATTCACATTGGCCCTTGGTTTGTGGTCTATCCCTCAGGGCTCTGCAGAGCAGTTTCTTTTCCAGATAGAGCTCCTTGGACTTTTGAAAAGAGCCACTCCATCCCCCTCTGAGGTAAACGCATGCAATGACTTCAACCTTTCCTCCAGGGACATGGTTTCTGGACCTCATGACGGAGGGGTTTGGTGACTACTAAAGTCGAGACACTCACTGCCCCCCAGAAACCAGCTACATTTACCCACTCCCGGTGGGTGTTCTGGAGTAGGTCGGGGGAAAGAGCATCTATTTCCTATGTTTTGGGTGGGTGGGTGGGTGGGTGGTGCAGGAGAGAGGGGCCCTGGGGCTGCGGGTTCATAAGCTGAGCGGCATGCTGGGAGAAGAAGAAACCAGAATCTCCTAGAAGGCTGGAGAGCAACGCTCTGGGAGGAAGCAGCCAGGAGCGTTCCTGCATGCAGGCCAAGGGTGTTTTCCAGGGACACCAACCGGGTGGTAACTGGGGTCTTCCAGGAGCGCTGGAACTGGGAGGAGCTGGGATATCAGACTCTGAGGAGGCTTCCTCCTGGAGGTGACAGAGACGGTGAGAGCCTTCATTCAGACAAAGTTCTTTGGTAGGAGTTGGGGAGGGGGGCGGGCGCCAAGGAAAGGAGCCAGGGGCAAATGGCTTCCTAAAAGTTGGAGCGGTGGTGACATTCAGGGGAGACTAAGGAAAGTGCTGGTTAAAGAGGAGGCAGGGCTGACCTGGTGAGAAGAAATCACAGTAGAAACAAGAACCCTGAGCCCCACCTAAAGGGCCCTTGCTGCCTAACCACCACTTTCAGCCACGTTGGAAGTCTGCTGGAGATGAGGACCCTGAGTCTTGTCTCAGCTCACCCTCTCGCTCCACATCCTGCCCCTTCAAAGGAAAAAGTCCACCTCTCATTGGTACAGCATTTAAAACATTTCGAGTTACCTGGGTGTAGTAACTTGGCCCGGGGAGGCCAAGTGCACAGAGGACAGCTGGTCGCACAGTGTCCAGAAAGACACGTCAGACGCCATCAGTCATCTACACGGCAGCTCGGGGCCAACGAAGACCACCGGCAGAAGGGCAGGCCTTCGAGGAGGGAGGGAGGAGCCGTGGCAGGCAAGGCCTACTCTGACTCCGTGCTCTAAAACGGACTTCTCTTTGTTACCGGCATGTCACCGGCCAACGCACTGACTGTTCTTCTAGGTGACGAGGACATTTCCGGGAAGATATAACCTTCCTGTACTACAGGGGTGTAGGTGGGACCGGGAGGAATCGGAGAGGTGGGGTGGGCCCAACACATCCCTCAGACACCTCCCTCAGCACGTCTGGGGGCTTTCCTTGCTCCCCAGGTTCCCCCCTGGGCAGCTAGAGTCACGACGAGGGGGTGGAGGACCTTTCTGGCACCCCTTCCACACAGCCCTTCCTCCCTCTACGGAGAGGCCTGTGGTGGGACAGAGGCTGGCGGGAAGGGGTCCGGCCTTGCAAGGCATGGCCTTACCTGGAGCTGCTGCTGACCGGGGATCCGCAGCTCAACGGGTTCAAGGTAGTTGCAGGGAACGAGCCCCTTCTGTGGCAGCATCGTGGAATCGGAAAGAGGAGAACAAGGTTGCACTCATCAGCCCCCACTGGACCCGGACCACCAAACGGCCCAGAGGTGTGGGGGAGGGACGGGGGTGCAGACGAAGGGGGGTAGCCGGGCTGCAAACGAGGCAGCAGATGCTGCTCCTCAGAACGCGATGCCATTTGCTGCCAGGCTCCCTGGGCCGACAAACCCACCCCCTGGTCCTCTGAATACCTGCCCATTGAACATGACCGTCGCCCAGTTGTCATTGCCCTTCTTCAGGACAAAGACGATGTTCCCCGGCATGACCTGCAGCTCCTCGGACGTCTCGGGCACAAACCCAAACAGCACCCGGTGAGCTTCCCCTTCCAGAGCCCTGCGGGGGACAGACGCGAGATTCCTTCCCCTGTCCAGCCTGGACTGTGTCCTGCCTGTGGCACCATGGCACGTGTGACAGTGGCCTCGGGGCCAGGAGACCTGCTCCAGACACCGTCTAGCTCCGCATTGAGCTGCCCCTAGGACCCGAGCGGGACCAGGCAGGAAAGTGTCCGTGAACACGCTCCATAACCACATAGGCAGCGGGACGAGAATGAAGGACAAAACAACATGAGACACCCAGGCCGAGCCCTCCCCGCCCTCCCTTCCCCTCTGAGGAGGCAGCTTCCTGGCTGTGCTGGGCCAGCTCTCCAGTCTGGGCTGGGGTGGATCGGGTTTGTGGGGCAAGGGGAGCACCCACGGTTGAGGGTGGGGGAGAGCCAGCTGGCTGAGAAAGGGGAGTGGGGCAGAGGGGGGCCAAGTCACCTGGAGGCCCAGCCAGCCGATGGGCACACAGTGGTGGGGGAAGAGTGGGGAGAGCAGGAGGCCAGCTGTGGGGAGTGGCGGGATGTGTAAAGGGGGCCTGAGGCCAGCCAGCTGTGCGCTAGGCAACGTCATTGTCCCTTTACCGTTTCCTCAAGACCTACTTTGCCCTTGGAGGCTTTGGCTGTGCAGTCTGTGCCTCCTTGGAATGTGTGAGTGTGGGGTTGGCCCCTGTTCTGGCCGGGGGCTCCCTCTCACCCCTGCTCTCGCCACTTCCCCTCAGCCCTGCTGTCTGTTTCCAAACAATGGGCTATGTACGTGGGGGAGACAGTCTCCTCCAGCCGGCAGGGTTAGCAATGAGCTCATCAACTCCTCATTTTTATAGTTGCTGTGGTACATTTTTCATTTAAAAAAAAAAAAAACAAAACCCTCTTTATTGGGTGGGGGATCTGGGCTTGCTTCCTTGCTTAGAAGGAACTCTTAAGAAAGCTGTAAGTTGTGTCATTCTTGGCTTCTCATCTTACAGAAGAATGACTTCTTTTGCTTGAGTTGTTCCTCTTACTTCTCCAGAGACCATGTGTCCAGAGGGAGTGAAAAACACCCACTCAGGAAAGGACACACCATCTAGCTTCCCACTTTGCTCGCCCGACTCCAGAAAACTCTGGCCTCCCCCTCTCCTGAAGAAGCTACAGTCGGGGCAAAACTGTGCTCCAGCCTCCGGTCGGGGGGGCTCTGTTCCACAGACACCTGCTGCCCTCCAGCAGGGACCCCCACATGTGGGTGGCTGTGCACGGGGACCTGGGGACCCCTGTGGTCAATCCTACCAGAGTCAAGGCTCCCATCCCTCCTACATCACTCCATTCTAACCTTGAAAACAGGGAGAGCCCACACATGAGGCTCCATTCCCCAGGACTCAGCCCCTGACCCCAGCTTCATCTTCTTCACCCCCGTGATAGCCGGAGTTCAGGCTTGGGGCTCGGATATTCTGCATCTTGCTCTAAATCGCACTTACCTGAAGATCTCCGGGGTTTTGGGTCTGGGTGGAGGTTCAGCGGCCTATTGAACATTCAGGAGGAATGAAGGGAAGGAGTGGGGGAGAGAACAGACTGTTAATGGTAATTTGAGCCTTCTCCCAAACCCCAAAATCAAAGAATGCATTTCAAGCTCTGTGGGAACACTGTCGAGGGAGAGGGCACCGTGTACCCTGACTACACACTGGAAAATAACCCCTCCCACCAGCTCCCTGGGGCCAGGTGCCCCTAGTGAAGTAATTCATCTTGAGACAGTCCTGGTTTCTGGAGAATTTTCGCCATCACAGAGTAACATGGCGTCACGAGGGTGCTTTTGACCTTGAGGGCTGTCCCCTTCCTAGGACAGTTTCCCACACTATAGCTCTGTTCTAGAATGAATGTCTGCTGTGACGCTTGTGGGTATTTAAAACCCACTCGAGGTCCCTGACCAGGCAGAAATCTCCTTTCAGTGTGTTCCCTGGCCTACACCAGGTATCACGGAGTCCACCGCTCTGGGCTTCTTCCGCCTTTTGGAGTCTGGCTGCTCTGCGGTCCCAGGGGTCCTTCGCGAGGTTTCTTCAGCTTCATTGTCAAGACACAAATCAAAGGATCCTGAATCTCTCTATCCTCCTCGGTTCATCTCACCCTCCCGGTGAGCCCCGGTGTCGGTCCTATTCTGAGCTAGCAGCCATCACTCTGCCCCTGGGAGGCTGTGGGCATTGCTGTTGGGAGTGACCAGGTGTGTGCAGCCTGGACGGGGGTGCCCCGCTCAGAAGCCCCTTCCCCAGCACCTGTGCAACGGCGCCCAGATTTTCCTCAGCCTGTCTTACCTTCTTCCCCTCACAAGGAGGGAAAGGCCTTCACGTTTCTAGACCCACTGTCACCCAGTCTGCTTGGAAGCATCTCTCTGAGCCCAGACCGGGCAGAATAATGGCTCACTGGGGGCACCCATCGTGTTCCCAAGGGGACCCCCCCACACAAGGGCAGGCCCCATGGAGGCCCCTACTCGCCCCTCTGTCCGAGAAGAGGCCTCATCAAACAGCCTTCCATAGCTTGTGTTCTAGTTTCCTGAGAGCCTAGTCCAGGCTTCAGGAGAGAGGGTCAGCAGAAGCCCTCCTCAACAGCAGAGGCATGAAGACTGGCATTTTGGGGGAAGCAGGAGGGTTGGTTTCTGGGAACTTGAGGTTAAGCCTAAAACTGCCTTATTCTCCCGAGAGTCGTGGAACCTGGGACCCAGAATGGCCAGCAGACACCGTCGGCAACACCGAGAGGTCAGTTGAAGGAGCCCTTAAAATGAGGCAGCTCAGCACAAATACTCTCCCCAGAGCTCTGGAGACCTGGATCCTGGGAGGAGGACGGCACTGCCTCACCTGTGGCTGCAGGGGGGCAAACCCCGAGAAACTGTCTTGATCCACCACAGACGCCACCACCTGAAACCGAGAGAGGAGCGTGTGAGGGCTCTGCAGCACTGATCTCCCACGCTGCCTGGCTTTCCCCAAGATGCCCTCCTTTCTCACACCCTGGATCCATTCTCACAGGAGCCCGGTCCCAGAGGCGGGCAGTGGCTAAGGGATGGGTTGCTGACTCTCCGGGTTAGAAGTTCCAGCAACTCAAGAAACCAGTACCTGCCCAGCCCTGCTAACCTAGCAGGCTCTCTCTCTTTCTGCCCTTTTTTTAAACTGAGGTAAAATTCATGTAATATAAAATTAACCGTTTTAAGGTGGACAACGCAGTAGCATTTAGGACATTCACAATCCTGTGCAGCCACCCCCTCTATCTAGTTCCGAGACCTTTTACTCACCCCAGAAGGACATGCCACACCCCCTCCTCCCAGCACACAGTGTTCACCAATTTGCTTTCTATTTGTGTGTATTTACCCATTCTAGATAGCTCAGGTAAATGGGATTATGTAGCATGTGGCTTTCGTGTCTGGTTTCTTTCACCTAGCGTGCTGTCTTCAAGGTTCATCTATGCTGTCACTTATATCGGTACTTTATTCCTTTTTTTTTTTTTTTTTTAGAGAAGGAGACAGATGTGGGGAGGGGCAGAGGTGGGAAGAGAGAGAGAGAATCCTCAGCAGGCTCCATCTCCGTGCCCAGTGCAGAGCCCGACATGAGGCTCGATCCCACAACCCTGAGATCAGGACCTGAGCTGAAATCAAGAGTCGGACATTTAACAGACCGAGCCACCCAGGCACCCTGTACTTCATTGCTTTTTATGGCCATTGCACTGTATGGCTACATCACATGCTTATCCACTCATCCATTGACGGGCTTTGGGATGTTTCCACTGACCCAGGTGCTCTTGAACTCTGCTGCTCTGCGAGAACCAGCTGCCCAGTCAGTGGGAACTGGTTAGCCCTAAGGATATGTCAAAGTCAAGTGCGGTTTTGGAAAGGGGCTGCGGACTCACTGCGGATCATCTCCAGGAGGATTTAAGACCCGGATTTAAAGGAGTCCAGTTTACAAAGGTGTCTCATCAGAAGGCTGTGGAAGGGGGGCTAGAAAGAGCATCAAGCCAGGAGAATGCCGTGCTTGTCCATTTCTCTCACGTGTTTTCTCCCCATTTCCCATTTACTGAGTGCCCCCCTAGCTGTGCTCTCTACCCCCACCCGGCTCAGTCCCCCAGACTCAGTGACCCACGACTAACCCCATGGCTCTCCCCCAGGGTCAGGTGGGAAGGGAGGAATGAGAGGGGCCAGAGACGATAAGCTAGAAGATAAGCTAGAAGCGTTTGCCCACCTTTCAGTGAGAGCTCCCCGCTGCCAGCAGTCTCTGGCGGCCGTCCCAGGGAAGCACCACGGGGTGGGGGGTTCCCTTGTCCCCGGAGTCTGTCCCCACTCTGGTCTGCACAGGGCCAACACCGTAGGAGCTACTTACTGTCGCCTTGCCCAGATAATCCTTCTTGGCCAGCTGAGCCACTTGCCTCTCGTTTGGTCGAAACAGCCGGCCCACAGGGATTACCACGGGCTCATACAGCTTCTGTTTCTAGAACACAGAGAGCACGGTGTTTTCTCACCTGCAAAACGGGGGTCATGATGCTTGTCCTGCCTCCCTCACTGAATGGATGCGAAGGTTCACCAAGATAACCTCACAAAAGCAGTTTTTCTACATGTGTAAAGGCTGCACTTCAGATAATTTCTGAGTGTCTAAGGGGGGAACAGTTGGTTTCAATATCGCCTTACTCTGAGAGGCTGTGTGGACATCTGACCGTGTTATTCCCTAGTTGGGGGCGGGGAGGGGGGTTGCCCCTCCCCCACTCCACAGACTCAACACAGGCGGCACCGCAACCACGAGGTGGCTGGAGTCCATGCAAGGCCCACGACGGTGCCATCCTGGGGCTGCGGGCGAGGGCTCAGGGGTGGGCAAGCAAGCACAGACCAGATCTGCCCCCTGTGCTTGTAGGGATCCAGCCTGCTGTCCCCCTCACCCAGCGCCACCGCAGAGCCCCCCGGACTCAGCACTGCCAGATTCACGATCCGAACATAGAACCCACCCCTCGATCGGTGTCACCAAGAGCTCGGGGAACATACAAACACTACGTCCACAGCTTCTCAATCCACGTGTCCGCCGAAATGACGAGAACTCCAGTGGGAACCCTCCAGCCACCCTGCCTCTGCCGTACACTTACCCAAACACACTCCATGGCTTTGTCAATTTTAGTATGTCTCTGCTCAGACTTCATGCTCATAGCCAAGGCTAAATGTTCTTCTGCCTGCTTCCACTCCTCCTTCTTGGCATACATGAAAGCAACATTATATAACACCTAGAAAAGCACAGGCCACAACGCAGAACTCGAGGCGGCTCCAGATCGAGGCACCAGGGAAGAGCTCGCCTGTCTGCTCCTGGAAGGATGCCTGCTGACATCCCTCCCTTCTTCAGCTTTCCCGGGAATGTCTCAAATATAACACCATCAATCTTGCTACCAGGTTATGTCCAGCATAAAGACAGTGTTAAGAAAACGTCGCATGATGCATAAATCCAACACCATGTGCGTTATTCTTTCAACAACTTAATAGATCAGGAGGGGACAAAAACTCTTGTGTCGGCAGCCACCGAGCCTAGGCCAAAGGACTGGACAGATGCAGGGTTGGGGGAGAGAGGGTCCCAGATGTGTCATCCTGTACCAGCAGCAGCAGAACCCCGCCTGGATTGTGGTTATGAGTAACGGGACTGTGGTATGGTTCCAGGGGCAGGAGGAAACTCTGTGGGCAGAAGGGCAGTGAAGCCAGAAAGAGACTCGGCACAAACCCAGGCCAGCGCTTCCCTGGGCACAAGCGGGAACAGCGCATTTGCCGAGAATTATGATTCCCAGGTATCGGGTTGGGTGGTGGGTTCATGAGCATTTGCTTTATCATTATGCCTTACGACTTACACAGAGAATCCAATAATCTTTTGGATGCATTGGCAAGATAAAATAAAATGACTAAGTGCGAAGATTCTCGAGCAAAGATGAGAAAGCAATGGAGAGCGGAAGAAGATCAGGATGACAGCTAACAAAGAGGGCTAACTTTCCTTCTTTCTTCCGAGAGTGCAGTGGGGTCCCACAGCGCCCCAGCACCCTGAGCGGTTGCTGAGCTGAACAGCCAGGAGCTGCTGCGAGATTTTCTCGGGTGTAAGTTCTAGGAGTCACAGCCTGATGCCCCGGGTTGGTGGGGCTGGTTCTCCAGAGCCTCAGAGAAGAGATACAGTTGGTCAACTGAGGCCTAGTAGGGAAGGGGGTGGTTGGCCTTCTCTCCCCCGTGGAGGCCGTGCAATGCACGGGTGAAGGGCACGGGGACCCCAGGGCTGTGTCTAATAGGTGGCCTCGGCTTCACTCTCAAATGGTGGCAGTAACGTTGCCTGTTTCCAGATTGTTCTAAGAAATAAATGAAATAATTCGTATCAAGCACCAAGTTGGGGTTGCTGGCACAGGGTGGGTGTTCAACATGTATTTACTACTACCACGACTGCTGTTTGCTGTACTGTGTTGGGGCTCACTGGGCAGCTGAGCAAAGAAGGGCTTTCATCCCCCCAGTGTTACCTGTGTGGTTTCGGGGAAGGCGACAGGGCTGAGATTTGCAGACTGACGCCATCTGGGGACACTTTGTGTTTATAATCAAAAGGCTAAAACTATGAAGGACGGCATGCTCCTGGAAATAGGTGCTGCCCTTTGGAGGCAGTGTCGCTGTCATTCTCCTCGTCATCCTCACCCTAGTCCTCACCGAGGCCGCCCCCGGACCGCCTAATATGGGCCACTTTATCTGCATGATCTCTAACCCCCATCCCCACCAGGTGAGGTGAGGCCTCCCTTCTGTGCCTCCATAGTCTCTTGTCCTGACCTCACCACCTCACATTATAGGTGACCCTGAGCTTCTGAGAACTGACACCTTGTCTTGTGGACCACGGGACCTCTGCTGCCTGGCATTATAAGATCCATGGAGTTATTAATGAGTGTGTATGAGGTAAGCACTCAGCCCTTCTGAGCTCCTCACCTTTACAGATGGTGAGGAGCCTGAGGCTCAGAAATGACATATAACTCACCTAGGATCACACAATTGCTAAGTGTTTGGCTGGGATTTGATCCCCATCTGCCTGATTCCAAAGTCTTCGCTGTTGTGGTAGCTAGCTTCCAAGATGGCTCCCAGGGATTATTCTCACTTCTTGGTCCTCACCCTCCTGTTCCCTCCCACACCCAATGGAGCTGACGTGGATAGCCAGTAGGACATTATGGAAACGAGGGGGTGTGGCTTTGGAGGCTGAGTTATCAAAGACATTGGTCTTCCATATTACTTCCTCTTGGATCATTACGTTCTCTGGGGAAGCCAGCGGCCATGTCCTGACAAGACTCAGACAGTGTTATGGAGAGCTTCAGGGGCAAAGAATGGAGGCCATCTGCCAACAAGTAACACTACCTTGCCAGACCCGTAAGTCATCTTAGAAGTAGACCCCCCAGCCCCAGTCGAGCTTTCAGATGATGGCAGCCCTGGTCAACATCTGGCGGGAAGCCCTTGAGAGCCTGTGAGTCAGAACCCCCCAGCTAAGCCACTTTTGGATTCCTGACCCCAGAAAATGTGAGATAATAATTGGTATTATTTTAAGCCACTGCATTTTAGAGTAATTTGGTATTTGACAGTGGATAATCTATACACTTCTCCTCTATTATAACAGTTTGTCACCTACATCCACAATTTGGTTCAGGGCCCCAGCCAGATAAAAGGAACAGTTGATCAAGGCAAGTACAGATGCGTGGTGGGACTATGTTTCCACGGAGTGAGTTGGTAGCTGGTGCTAGGGGATGGCACCGGGAGCAAGCCCAGAAGTGGAGGTCTGGATTCTCTTCCCAGGCTGTTTCTGAGCCTCAGTGATCTGTTGCCTTCTGCGGGCATGTTTGGCTGGCCCAGCCCAGCCCTGGCCATGTGCACAGGAAGGAAGGAGAACTCAGGTCCTTAAACATTCCTATTGGGTTCTCTGCTCTCTTCTCTTAGGACCTTTTCCCACAACAGGCTTTTGTGACTCCTGGAAAAGCCTAAGAGTCTTTAAAAAGGATGGTGTGATTTCTCAGAAGCCAGGGTTATACCCTGGTGGGAAGAGAGGGGTGGCATTTTATGGAGGCAAATGACTGAGGGTCTCATGGGGAGACCACGAAAACTACAGCTTCACCTGCAGAGAGGCCCATAAAGCCAGTATTTCCCGTCCCCGGGTCGGTTCAACTCCAACCCCAGGGGAACGTTTCTCCCATGGGATTCTGCTTGGATGCCCCTGTTTTATGATCCTTTTTCTAGAGCTAATTGGTCCCCCAACCCTTTAGTCTGTATAAGTGGTTCTCACTGCAGGGGTTGGGGGGACCAGCAATATCTAGAGATATTTTAGGTTGTCATGTGGGGGGGGGGGTGCTACGGGCATCTGATGGGTGTACAGAACAGTCCTCTACAACAAAAATTTATCTGGTCCAGCAAATCAGTAGTGGCATGGTCAAGAAACCTCTCTCTAGAAGGTTGGCCAAATGTCAGCCAATCTCCTGAAATTCCCAAAGCCTCATTTCCCAGCCTGTTGAAGCGAAGTAAGTTGCTAGCCTGCTGCAGGGCTGGATAGGGGCACTTGTCCCCAGGGGCCTGGGCAGCTGTGGACTCTATTATTAGCCCTGAGCAACCCTGGGAACACTTGGCTTTCTCCTGCCTGAGAAACTAAAGCAAGGGGATTTTTTTTTATCAGCAATTCTTCTAAATAAAGATCTATGATATTCGCAGGCCTTTTCGTTTTTCAAGCTAGTGGCATATATTTGGATTTTAGGAGGGGGGATGGGGAGGGTTGGTTGGAAAAAGCACACGAGCCTGTGAAGTCAGAGCCGGTCATGTCTCTCCCTTTGGGTAATAGAGAAATTCAGTTATCCTTCTATGGAAACCTTCCCTAAATGTGTGCTTTGAGCTGTTCCGTGAGCTTGGGAGGACAGATTTGTGCCAAATTATCCTCTCTCTTTCTCTGGGGATCAACCAAGCACACGAAGCCAGAGCCATGAATAGCAAAGAGCATAGTCTGGAATTCAGGACCTGAGCAGGGTTACGGCATGGACAGTGAACCCATGATTTTGGATGTGTTGGTATAATGCTGAGCAAATAGCTTGTCAGCTGGAATTATGCAAATCGTTATGAATACTTTCCCAGGCCAGCACAGGTGGGCCCCCTCCCTTCAGAGAGCCCAGCAGGCTCATTTCCACAGGGTCCTTTGAGCCTTATGTTAATACAATGCATGCCCTCAGTAACTGGAGACACTGGGGTGAGCCTGTAGTTATCGATCTGAGTCTTTTCTTAAGGGGAACTCAGAACCCTGAGGCCCGGGACCCTTCTCCAAGCTCCCAGAGGTGTCAGCAGATCGCTGGGCATCCAAACTGTCCGCTGTCCCCTCAGCCTCTGTGCGCTCCTGCCCGGGCTGGGCCCTTCCTCCTTACCTCACAAGCAAACAGCTTGAACTGGAGCCCCAAGATCTTGTAGTCTATCAGCTGGTTCCCTCGAAGCTGAGTCAAGGCCTCTTTAAGGTCTTTAATAGCTGCATCATACCTGCGGGACAGAGGGAGATGAGACCACGGCCCAGGGCCGAGAGGAGCAAACACGGCTTCCCTTCCCCGACCTGTCTCACGGCGACAAGAAGCCTTTCCAATCCCTTTTGGCCTGCTCTAGCTCTTTGCCAAGGCTGAGCCCCAGTATTCCACAGTACTCCTTGTGAGTGGCACCCCGGGGCAGTGTGCAGCCCAGCACCCCTGGGGATCCTCTCCAGACTCAGACTGTCACGGGTACTTTCTTCTCTGTGGACGGCACCCAACGCCTACCTTTCTGACTTCACCTCCCAGTAGAGCCCTCGTCCTCTCCCGAGAGCTCCCAGCAGCGCCAGCACCTGCCGGCCCCAAGGCCCCGGGCAGGGATCTGGAGCCCTGCTCACTCCTCGCCCCCCCACTGTCAGGCCAGGCTAGCCTGACCCGGCTCTGAGGCCCCTTCCAGAGCCAACGACATCGCCCTCCTTCCCAGAGCCTTCTCCTTCGGTTTCTTTTGAGTCCAACTCAGCTCTTGGTTTCATGGCTTTCTTAGCCTCCTCCTCCTCCACACACTTTGGAAAACAGAAGAAAGAAACCACCAATTAAGCCAGATGGCGTTTCTAACACTGTTCCTGGCACTGGCCGTTTGCTTTGTTGGATTGCCATTGTGCCAGCTGGCTCGAGTGGACAGGGCTGCCATCGCTGCCTTGGTGACAGACAGCGGGGCTGACCACATCAATAGAGCCCACCGGGATGCAGGCGGGACCTGGACCAGGGGGAGCCGCAAAACCGGGCTGCAGGGGGTGGGAGACGCGAAAATTAAGCTGCGCCCCCCCCCCCCCGCCAGGAACAAATGTCATTGTGTGCTCATGCTTCCACCTGGGCAACAGAAACGAGGGTGCCTGGAATTCAGACACTGGCTGGGGGTGCATGCCTGCACCCTAGGACAGGGACCGAGAGAAGGGGGCCAGATCCACCAGCTCTGCTCTTAACCGGGAGACCCTGGCAGAGCACTTTCCTGGCCTCGGGTTCCATGTCAGTGACATGAGTGTATCCCGTATAAGGAGCGTATCACATCCGAGGAGGCTATGAGAGGAGGCCGTCGCTAGTATGTGGTCCCAGATCTAATTTATGGAGTCAAAACCCCTTGGGCCTGGGTCCTAGCTCTGTCACGGACAATCTGGTGACAGAGAGAAGTTACTGAATTTGTCTGAGTCTGTTTCCTCATCTTTACAGTTAGAGAGTAAACGGTCGCACGTGCCTCCCAGGGCTGTAGGAACGAAGTGAGATGAAGCATCCAGGAGCTCAGGACCAGGCTTGGCACACACAGCAATTTACTACTATTATTATTCATTACTATTATTCGTTTAGCTCTAAAATTCTGGCAATGACATTCATACACCAATCATTTATTATGTGCATAACACTCTGCAGTGAATTAGGTATTATCTGGAGATAAAACCCCACGGTCGCAGCTGCTAGAAGCATGATCTCAACAGGCCGACCCAACCATCCTGAGGAATGTGTGCCCAGCTTGGCTGGGGCAGAAGCTACCTATTCTGTCACCATTGCTTTGAAGTCAGTCACACCACAGCTGTGGCTTTAGCAGTAATGGAAGAAGACAAGTGGGATCTGAACCAGGACAGTGGCTTCCTCTAACATATCCTTGTTGTTAAGACAGATGATTGTAAAAGCTGCTAAGAGCATGCAGGACACTCCTTAAGGAGCAAGAAACACGTCAGGTCATTGACTTGTTCTTACAGACATTGCCGAGAAGGGGGAGAGACCAGGCATCCCCGTTGCTCCTTTCTAAGCTGGGAGATTGGGTGACTGGCTCCGGGGACTGAGAAGGAGAAGGCAGAAGGAGGGGCAGGTGGAAACGCAGGTGTCCCGTTCCTCGGGCAGATGCAGTTTCCACCAGGTTCCACAGCCTGCCTGGGAGGCAGCCGAAGGACGTCGGAGGCCACGCTTGGAGCTCGGTCAGTATTCATCCTCACACGACCTCCTCCCAGGCCAGCTGGCTGAGCAGGTGAATTTTAGCTGTGAAGTTACACTCTCTACCTGGTAACAAGCGAGCCCAACAAAATCCTCAGAATTCTCCCCTCCATCTGGTTCTAAAGATCGAGACCCCCTGGGAGGGAGAGAGAAAGAGCTGAGGAACTATTCAAAGCGCTCACTTTGTGTTAAGAAATGGGGGTGGGGGCCCCCTGCTAAATGTCTGGTTTAAAGCATTGCCCTGACCGCCTGCTGCCCCCCTTCTTTGCCTGGCTCTGCTCCCCATTGTACAGGCTCCGAATAAGCTCAGTGTGAGATGCCCAAGTCTCATTCAGCCGGGCGTGCGGGTGGGCCCTGCAGCGGCAGCCCCGCCACCCTCCAGCCCTTCTCCGAACTTTCTCAGGTGCCATTTAGAACCCACAGCGTCCCCTAGGAGGCCAGGATGCTGGCAGCCTCCTGCTGGGTTCTGCTGGGCAGGGGCGGAAATACTTTCTTCACACACTGTCCCCACCAATGATGCTCCCCCAGCCCCCCCCCCCGGGTCCCTTGGCTGCCCTGGCCCAGAGCCCCCATTCCTCCAGGTAGGGGCTCACCAGAGCACCGGCAACCTCCAGGTGCTTTCCGCCAGCTCTGAGCCCAAGAGGGTGTATACCCCCATCTTTGCAGTCCCTCCTGTAGAGGTTTCTCAGTAACCACTGCCGTTCCTGATTATTCCCGCCCTACCAGGCCCCTGCCGTCCAGAATCCCGCTGCTCACGCACCTGTGTCCAGGACACTGGAGAGTTCTAGCGAGCTGAATGACGTCAAAATGTCAGACCCCTCCAAGGTGGCGCTGGGGCTCAGGCCCTTTCCCGTTGCAAAGACAGCAGGGAGAGGCTTTGCTGTGTTGCCTCCGTGGGACAGCTCCATCTAAAGGGTTTACTGTTCCTATCCTGGCCCTGAGATTCCTAAGGCCCAGGATCCAAACCGCCACCACGTAGAGCTCCCTTCCCCTTTCAAAGGGCAAGGCTAGGTCAGACGGGTGAGGGTCTGTCAAAGTCGGCACCCGGGTTCCCAGGTCCCACCCAGGTCCCACCCAGGCTCATTTTTGAGCCTTCTCAGAAATGCACCCAAACTTTGTCCTGTGGAACTAATGATGGGAGAGCCGCAGAACAACACGTGAAAGGGGGGGAAACTGAGAGGAAAAGCGCACATCCCATCAGCACCCTAAACAAGCCCTATTGCAGTCTAGAGGGATCCCTAGCCCCCTCATTAAGAAGTCATCTTCCTACGTCTCCACGGCACTTATTTCAAAATTATCTCTCATAGCACTTGCCCCTTTCCGCCTTGCACGGTAGTTCCTAGCGTTCGTGACCCATTTCCCCCTTTTAATTTGAAGGTTCCTTAAACTGAAAGTTCCTTTAAGGGGATGCCTGGGTGGCTCAGTCAGTTAAGCGGCTGCCTTGGGCTCAGGTCATGATCCCAGGATCCTGGGATCGAGTACTGCATCAGGTTCCTTGCTCAGCGGGGAGCCTGCTTCTCTCTCTACCTCTGTGTGCCACTCTGCCTGCTTGTGCTCTCTCTCTCTTTCTCTCTCTCTCTCTGACAAATAAATAAATAAAATCTTTAAAAAAAAAAAGAAAGAAAGAAAGAAAGAAAGTTCCTTTAAGGAAACTTCTTTAAGCAACCTTCTGCTTGCTTTTGTTTAATTTGTTTAGTTAATTCAATAAGCATTTATTAACTACTGGATTAGACAGAAATATGAGCAAATAAGTAAAGATTTCTTCTCTCAAAAAAAAGTCGCCAAAGAGACAAATATATAAGCCAACATGTGTCACAGAGTAGACAGATACTATTTTAAAAGGCACAGAAGAGAGTGGGAGCAACCTCAGGGCAAATCGGTGGAGGACAAGTGGGTGGGTAGGCAGCTGCTGGACCACGTAGGATCGGCCCAGCGAACTTTATCCTATAGTGCTGGGATCCACTGGAAGTTCTTAAGCGGATCACATTTATTTTTTAAAAAGAGGATCGCTCTGGGGCGCCTGGGTGGCTCAGTTGGTTAGGTGACTGCCTTCGGCTCAGGTCATGATCCCAGAGTCCTGGGATCGAGTCCCACATCGGGCTCCCAGCTCCGCGGGGAGTCTGCTTCTCCCTCTGACCTTCTCCCCTCTCATGCTCTCTCTCTTACACTCTCTCTCTCTCAAATAAATAAATAAATTCTTAAAAAAAAAAGAGGATCGCTCTGGAATAAGACAAGACCGGGGGCTGGAAAAGCAGTTTGGAAGTGATTTCAATCATCCTGGTGAAAATGAGGGTCTAAAAAAAAAAAAAGAAGAAGGAAAAAAAGAAAATGAGGGTCTAAACCAGGGTAGTGCTGCTGGAGAAAAATGGGGGGATTTAAGAACTTGATAAGTCAACTTGAAAAGGTTTGGGAAAAGAGACATTCTGGGTTGATCCCAGGGAGAAATTTAGCAGCTGGCTGGCTACAGGTGGGAGTTAATGCTATGGAAGAGGGTGAGATCCCTCAGGGTTCACGTATGGATTTTCAGGGGACACTGAACCCCCTGATATTATATACAGAAGGATGTGTGTGCTTTCCTGGAAAGACAGCCCATACATTTTGCCATTAAACAACCACTGCTGGGGCATCTAGATGGCTCAGCCAGTGAAGCGTCCGACTCCTCTCTCTTGATTTTGGCTCAGGTCATGATCTTAGGGTCCTGGGATGGAGCCCTAAGTTGAGCTCTGCACTCAGTGGGGAGTCTGCTTGAGATCCTCTCTCTCTCTGCCCCTCCCTGTGCTCTTGCATGTGTGCTCTCTCTCTCTAAAATAAATAAGTATGAAAAAAAAGTCCAAAAAACCCAACCACTGGTATTGGGATAAAAGGGGAAAAGGTCAAGAACAGAGCCTTGGGAGGTGGGGACACCAATGGATACAGATGAGCAGAAGAAAAGGAGGCAGTTCAGAGTCTAGAATAGTGCCTCGTTTATATTATTTCCTCAATAGACAGTTGCTGTATTGAAGACGAACCTCGGTCGATTTTTCTCTCAGATTTAAATATCATCAACCACAGACTAATTGAATCCTAGGTCTCATTCCTAGATCTTTCCAAGATCTGTCTGCTTCACTTAAAATCGGAGCCTTTCTGGTTCTGGGGCTTGTGGGCATTTTTGTGTAGATATTGCTTCTGGGAGCCTTCCCTCTTTGTTAGTTCTCTCCCCTCATTACAGGCTGTTAGAGCTAATTAAAGGATGGCCTTAGAATTTGTCTTTTGAGATTTAAGATCGGCTGGAGGATTGGCACTCAGGCCTCCCTGCGCATTCCATCCATCTGGAGAATATAAGGATGAGGGAAGGGGGACAGAGAAGGAGAATAACGTTAAGAAGAGAGACAGAGGCAGGATGCCACCAAAAGGTAAATGCTTGCATATGGCTTGCCTCAATCCCAGGCTTTCTCTCTCTAGACAGCCTCTGTGTGGGTTTCCTGTGGGAAGGCTTCCCTCCTGCCCTTCCTCCTTCAGGTGGTTGCATCTACATCTTGCAAGTCCTCTGAGCTTCTTGTGGTTGTCCCTAGCAACAGCTGAGCACAGCAGCTTTCCAGGCTGTTTCTGACTAGACCCTGGGATCCAAGCCTTTCAGATTGTCCAGGATGAGAGTCCCATCCCTCTCCAATCCCCGGATGTTCTCTGCCATCTCCCCTCTACCCTGTCAAGCCCTGCCTCACCTGCTGCTCCTGCTCTCTCTCTCTCTCTCTCACACACACACACACACACACACACATACACACACACCTCACACAACCCATACAACCAACACCATGCCCCCACTACCATTTTCACTGTCAAAGTTCTTCCTTAGGCTGAGCCAAATTCTCCTTCCCTAGAACTTGTGCCCACTAATGGAACAATTCCTACAAAGGGAAGTCTGCCATCCCCTAAAACATTTTATTTATTTATTTATTTATTTATTTATTTATTTATTTATTTATTTATTTTTAAAGATTTTATTTATTTATTTGACAGAGAGAGAGATCACAAGTAGGCAGAGCAGCAGGCAGAGGAAGAGGGAGGAGCAGACTCCCTGCTGAGCAGAGAGCCTGATGCGGGGCTCCATCCCAGGACCCTGGGATCATGACCTGAGCCAAAGGCAGACGCTTAACAACTGAGCCACCCAGGCGCACCCCCCCCCAAAACATTTTAAATCAAAGCTTAGAATATTTTTCCTTTGTTATTTGTATGTCTCTTTTTGGGGTATTCCGGGGGCAAGTAGTGAGAATTGAGATCGACTTTCATTTTCTATTTCTTTGGTTTTTTACTAGTAATTTCATGTTGACTGTAAACACACCAGAAAATACAGATAGGCTACCGGGGGACAAATGAAATCCCTATAACGTCACCACCCAGGAAGAATTGCTGGCAACGTTTTGGCCTGTGGCCCCTTCCAGACCACTCTGTGAAACAGAAATGGGATACATATTATACATACTGTTTTGGGGGGAAAAAATACATACTGTTTTGAAATCTGTGTTTTAAATTTAACATCTGTTATGAACTTTTTTCCATATTAATATGTATGCCACTTATTTATCTGTATTAGTATATCCTTATACATAGAATGTTAATAGGTTATATTCTCATTCTGGTGGCTACATTGTATTTCACTGAATGGATTAAACCAGCCTTTTGAAAACACATTCTGTAGGAGTGAAGGAAGGTCTCATGCTAATCCTCATTGTGTGACAGCTCACTGCCTCTAGTAGAAAACCATCATGGGTGCTCCCTTGATGGCCAAAATACTAACGACCAGCGCCGCCCAAGCCATGACCCATCAAGGATGCCAGGGAGGCTGAAGGCCTGGGGCGGTTAAGTGGGGTCCCTGTGTGCTGCGAGCCTGCTGATTTCTAACTGGGTGGCAGGCCTTCCTTCCCTCCCTCCTTCTCTGGGGACGGCTTCTGCCTCGTGCTGACCTATTGCATAACCAGCCCAGAGAAGGTCAGTCACACTTCCCAACAGAAGCTGGAAGGATACTTCACAAACACAAAGCCTAGCAGCACCAAGACCGTGTCCCGGCTTCTCTGCAAACTTCCCCAGCTTGCGCAACGCTGGACCACTTACTTCTCCATGCGGTAATAGAGCATCCCTCTTTGGAAGTAGGCCACCGCCAAGTGCTTGTCTCGGTTAATGCTTCTGGTGAAGGCCTGTGGAGATAAGAAAGGTCCAGACATGGTCAAGGAGGCAGGCAGTGAGAAAGGCGAGATGAGCCCAGAGGGAGAGGCAAGAAGGGGTACGAGAAGGGTCAGTGTCTTGAAGGTGACAAGAAACTTAGAGGTCCGGCGCCTCTGTAAGACGGAGATGTAATCTCTGCCTTTCGAGATTACCGACTGAATTAAAATAATAAAAGTAATGAAACAGGAAAACAATTAAAAGATTATATACAGTATTATATTTATTTAGTAAATAAATATCATGCAATTAAAATAATAACCAGAATGCATATAAAATGCCAGGATAAGGCCTGACGCAGGGAATCAAAGAAAGGGAGAGTGACTAAGCGCCGGAAGCAGAAGCGCGTGAGGACAGATCTCGTGCAGGGAGAGGGAGGCCTGGCAGGGGGCAAGTGGGCAGGCGATGGCATAGCTATGCCCAGACTGGCTGTCGTGCTTGACCCATCTCTCTCCCCGACAGTGTGCACTCTGTCTCCAGCAGCCCCCGGAATCTGGGGATGCTATTCCCTCAGCCTCTGGGGAGGAAGTGGGGACTGCGGGCCTCCTCCTGCCAGAGGTGAGACCTTTGCCTGCTCCCGTCTGCCCACCGTGGGGCCTGACGTGGACTGCATGCGTATTCCAAGTGGATTCTCTCTTCCGTCTTTCCTCACTGGCTGGTCACGGCCACAGCCAGGATGGCTGTGGGAGGAACCGGGTCTCTAAAGACGCTGGGGAGTCAGTCATCTGGCCACACCCCCTTGCTAAGACTGGCAGTCAAGGGGGAAAATAAGAACTAACATTGACACAGTGGTGTGAAGTTACACAGCATCTACTAGTTGGTGCCTCGCTTCATCCTCAAGATGTTTACCCATCTCAGGAAGCTGAGGGCCAGAAGTCTTCATGACTTACCAGAGCCCCAGGTCCAGAGATAGGCAGGGCTGGGATTCGATCCTAGATCTTCTGCTCCCAAACTCCAAACCCTCTCCGGCTTACCCTGACCCATCCAAACAGTGATCACTGAAAGGGCTCAACCCCATACGAGGGAATATGAGAAAGAAAAAATAGTTGAAAGAGATGTCGAGACACCCCACAGCGTGCCCTTGGCAGATATCAGTAATTGATCATGGTATGATTTCTTCGTGCCAGCCTCAGAATCCTAAAAATAGTGCCCCTTATAATTGATGAGAATTGTCACTTGAGAGGAAACCTATTTTTCTTAAGTGCCTCCTCTTGCTCGCAAGGGTGGGCAAACCTCACACATATGAAATGCCCGGAAAGCCCAAAGAAGGGCTTTCTCATAGGTGTGCAGCAGTGAGATGGAGATCCGGGAGCCAGCAGGAGTTCGTAGAAGAAAGCGTAACTAGGGGAGTCTTCATAAAGGTGCTAAAGAACAGTTCCAGAATGATTTGAATTGAATAGATGGAGAAGAAAGGAGAGCGTAAGCCCACGGTTCCCAGCCAGTGTCCAGCAGAACCATCTGGAGAGCTTGTTAAAAAAAAAAAAGAAAGAAAAAGAAAGAAAGAGAGAGAGAGACAGAGAGAAAGAAAGAAAGAAAGAAAGAAAGAAAGAAAGAAAGAAAGAAAGAAAGAAAGAAGGAAAGAGAAAAAGAGAGAGAGAAAGAAAGAAAAGAAAAGAGAAAAATAAAAAACGGGGACTGCTCAGGCGGCTCCCCAAGCCAATTCAGTCAGGATCCCTGGGGATGGGGCCTGGGCAATTTTGTTCTTTGAAAGGTCCCAAGAGGTTTCTGAGGTGCAGCCTGGGAGGAGAACCACTAATGACAAAGGCACGAAGGAGGAGGCTCCGGGGAAAGGCACCTCCACTCACCTTCTCTGCCTCAGGCATGTTTTCCAGGATTGTGTGCATGCAGCCAATGTTGAAGCAAATCCTGGAGTGGGGGTCCTGGACCGCAGTGAAGGCATCCAGGGCTCCCTTCCAATCTTTCTTATCGGCCGCCAACACGCCTTCATTCCAGAGGCTGATGGCCTCAGCCAGGGACATGGTCAGGCACAGGCCTGGGGCCCCGGGAGGCTGCCAGGACCCAGGGAGAAGGCAAGCGGGGGTTTCCCTCAGCAGGGCTGCACCCAGGCTGGCACTTTCCAGGCGCGGCGCTCCCAATGGGGTCCAACCTCCCTTGAGACAACTTCTCAGTGTTGCAAACGCTCAGGAAATGTCCCCACCTTTTGGCAACTGACACACAACCTACCGTGAGAGAGAAAAGGAAAGAGGCAGAGAGGGCGGGCGGCTGGGGGGGCGGAGTGTGGGGGAGAGGAAGTGCATCAGATACTGCCTGCCATGGGTAACTTCCCCAAAATGCTTCTGCTCTGTCATCCAGCTGTCCTCTGCCTTCCACCCCCGCTTTGGGGCGGCTTTCGGTCAGGTCTCTGTCCCCAGGCTCAGGGTGACCTCGGCAGGTGGAAGGACCTTCATGGGCCTCCATTTCCACACCCTCATTAAATAAGGGCATTGGAGGAGAGGCTGGTTCTTTCCAGTCCTCAATGAATTCCTTGCTCACTTTCTCATTACCTCATAGACTATCTGGATATAGTTGGGTTTTGTTTTTTTTTTTAATCTGGAGCTAAAATTGATAAGGGAAAAACTGTAGTCTAAGACGGCCAACCAAACCAGCAAGGGAATTCCAGTCGCTGTCTCAAAGCCCTTCTCGGTTCTTCTTTCTGACCCTGGTCCCCGCGTGCACCCCAAAAGTACCAAGTATGCAGAAGTGGAAGGGTATAAATTACCCTCCCTGCTTGTGCTCGGGGCTCACACCTTGGGAGAACGGTCTCCTCTGAGCCCGCTGGTGTTAAATAAACCTCCAGTCCTCTAAAGTCACCCAGTGCCGTGTGGTTCTTCCGTCAGGACCCAGTCCAGGTTCCTAACACGAGGATCCCTGACCGGGAAACCCAACCGCGCTGGCCCAGTGTTGCCGCCGCTTTGCGGCAACGGCGCGGCGGTGCCGGGTGAGGGTCGTAATGGAAAAGGGCGTGAGCAGCCTAATTTCCGGCAGTCTCCCACCCGGTCGCCTTAGGCCGGCCCCGCCGGACTCAGAGGAGACCTGGCCAGTGAGGACGTCGGATCCCGGTAAGGCCGGGGGCCCCAGGACCCAATCAGGCCCCCCATCACTTGCCAGACACCTCTTAGAGGTCTCACAGGTAGGGACGCGGGGGGGGGGGGGGAGAGGTGCCTCAGGTCAGGAACCCCCTAAAACAGGGGACAGGAAGGAATTTCGGAAAGGAATTGCACAGGTCAGGGCCTCCCGAGGTGGGGGAGGAACTGTAAAGACTTCTGGGGCAAATGCGGGAGTGAATGTGCAGTTTGACCTGGCTTGTCGGGCGGTCTGATTCTGTGACTCCACGGGCGGGCACCTTAGGGTTCCCAGAAGCCTGCAGAGCCCAAGTGGGCCCCAACCTGTTTCCGTGGTGACCTCATAGGGTCTAAGGCGAGCCCTTGGGGGCGCCAGTCCGGGGTTTATATGGACTCACTATGGCCAAGAGGCACCCAGGTCCCCTCTGGGAGGGTGGACAGGCAGGCACCTGACTCGTCTCTCCTCTGGAGGGGCACTCACCCTCTGTCTCTCTCTGCACCAACGACACAGGGAGGGAACACACAGGGTGGACAAGAGAGCCCCTGCTCATCATGAGTGGCA
>CM052893.1:20608737-20634524 GCA_028534135.1 Potos flavus | reverse complement strand
CACCCTCTGTCTCTCTCTGCACCAACGACACAGGGAGGGAACACACAGGGTGGACAAGAGAGCCCCTGCTCATCATGAGTGGCATCTCTTCAAAACCTACGGTCTTAGACTGTGTGCTCGAAAATTTTAAGAAGGGATTCTCAGGAGACTGTGGGATCGAAACGTCTCCTGGAAAATTAGGCACATTATGTGAATAGGAATGGGCCACCTTCAGGGTCGACTGGCCCTCCGAGGGTGCCCTGAGACCTACCCACTGTCCAGGTCATTTACAAAATTATGGTTGGGACTCCCGGACACCCTGACCAATTCCCATATATTGATTCTTAGCTTCAGAAAGCCCAAACTCTGCCCCCATGGGTCCGATTCTGTGCTAATAGGAAGGACCAAAGTAGGATATTTGTAACCCAAGTAAGAGAGCCCAAAGGCTATGAGGAAGCAAAGCCTATCAGGGAGGCCCTGCCCGGGAGCATCAGGGACAGCAACCGGGATGAGCTCTGGACAAGGATGAGCCTGTCAGGAAGCACGGGGACTGCAGTCCTCCTCTGACCCCGGCCCTAAAGCTGAGCTGCAGGAACACAGTGCTCTTGCTTCTTCTAAGTAGCATGTGTGGGGAAATAACTGATTTAGCAGCTCTGACAGCCCACAGGAAAACTGATCCAGATGGAAACAGGCTGTAAAATAACAGGAGCTCTCATCCTTAAGTTTGGGGAGCAGGGGGCATCTGGATAGCTCAGTCGGTTATGCATCTGCCTTCCACTCAGGTCATGATCCCAGGCATCCTCAGGATGGGGACTTTAAGGAATATTCCCAAGCAGCTGCCCAAACTGCCAAAACTCCCTTCATTTCCAGAAAATTCCCTGTCTTCTCTGGCCCGACGTGGACTGCCTATCCCCCCTTGTTGGTGGGAAAACATGGCGTCTGCTCCTCTGGAGAGGAACCGGGAACCCTTTCTTGAACCGGGAACCCTTTCTCTGCCCTCTGGCAGCACTTCTGCCTCCCCACGCCCTTCTCCCGGTTCTGCACCACCTTAGGTGCAGCCTGCATTGCTGGCTTCTAGACCATCCTCGGTGCCTCAGCCACCATGGCTCCTCTCTTCACTGTCAAGGAGCAAGACGAGTACCCCCTAGACCTAACACCACCCACTCCAGATTTCCCCACGTGTCTCAGGTGAAAATTTACCATGGGGGGGATCCAGGTGAAACATAATCCGGAATTTATTTATTTATTTTTAAACTTTTTATTTATTTATTTATTATTTTTTATTTTATTTTTTTAAGATTTTATTTATTTATTTGACAGAGGAGAGAGATCACAAGTAGGCAGAGAGGCAGGCAGAGAGAGAGGGGGAAGCAGGCTCCCCGCTGAGCAGAGAGCCCGATGCGGGGCTTGATCCCAGGACCCTGAGATCATGACCTGAGCGGAAGGCAGAGGCTTTAATCCACTGAACCACCCAGGTGCCCCATAATCCAGCATTTAAACTAAGTTTGTTGGTTTAATTAAGATAGACTTGTCTTTTAAGTGATAAGCAGTATACGTGAAACTTTTATTCTATCAAGGTTTACTGAAGGTCAAATAACCTCTTGTTATCTCTGTTGCAATTTGTTAGCAAAAAGATGACTACACTGATGGTTAATTGTCTCAAAGTTTTCGTGGGTGATTGTTAAGATAGCTTTCAAATTCTTTGGTAAAGTAAAACTTTAAAGTTTGGCTTGGATGATAAATGGAATTGAATTCATTGGACATCTAGGTCTTTTCCAAATAGGATAAAGTGCTAAGTCATTAATTACTGGACATAGGTTTGTGCTTTTGACTTCTTATTGCAAAGAGACTAAGGATATTTAAATCTGTTGGTAAGCATGTTCTGCGCTTAACCGATTCACAAATTTGCCTTCTAAAGAATTCTGGTGTAACAGTTCACAATTGGTTACTCCTTAGTCTTCACTGGAGATTAAGGTTTCTAAAGAGGGTGAAATTCTGTTAACTGTAACTAAGACTGATGGAAATAAGGGAAACAGCTCTGTATGTGGAAAAGTAGGAGATACGTAAGAAAGATAAGGAATGGGAATGTATTTTTATTGAGGGTAAAAGAAGGTAATTTTGTCCTAAATGAGATGGTTGTTTGGAAAGAAATGACTTGGGACAAAATCTGAATGCAAAGAAAAGTTGTAGAAGGTTTATGGAGGGAAAACTTTGGAAGGGAATTTAGATGTGGTTGAGATGGACCAAGGTTGAAATGGATGAATTTTGAAGTACATTGGTATAAGATTGAAAGTCTGCTTTCTCTCTGTCAAAAAGACAAAGTATTCTCCAATTGTTGGTCTACTCTTGATAAGAAAATGCAAATAGTTGTTTTCTCTCCACCTGCCTAGAAAAACCAGTTTCTGTGTCTTGCCTTTATCAGGTCTTTAACATTCCTAATCTTATTTAGGCATGTACTTTAAAACTTTCTAAGGTTTTAACAAACTTCCCCAAGATTTAGATCGTGAACAAAGTCTTGTTGACTAATTAGGCTTGCTTGTTTTGCATGTAACGTTCTGATTCTGGCTATTGAAGTGCTATGTACCACAGAATAACTGAGTTTCCTTGTCAACTGTATCATAGTGAACACTCAGATCATTAACAATGTCCATTTCTGAGTTTTTTGTCATTTATAATTGTTCTTATTGTCTTGCACAATGAGTTTCATCTTCAAGGAGGCTCATATAAAGGACTTTAGGACAATACAGGTATTCAATATCTTTAAGATCAGAACTGAAATGAGTAAGAATTTCCAGAACTTAGTAAAAGCTGGATTCAAACTGAACAAGAATCAGTAACATGGGACTAAATGAACTAAAAAGATGATTATAGTTTTGTGACCCTCGTTTGAAAAGCATTGCTGGTTCCTTAATGTTCACTCTTCCTGATTAAGGAAACTTAAGATTTCTATGATTTATAGAAATATGATAAAATAATTATTTGTAAGCAAATTAAAGCATTCAACTTTTCTCTCTATCTGAACCCTCTGCAACTCAAAAGGTCTCAGTAAGTATACCTTCTTCCATGGCAATCCTAGTCATTTGCATAAGTTCAATAAGAATCTGTTCTCCTTGTAACAGGACACCATTGGAAACATGGGTTATTTTACCAAGGCTTTGACTGGAATGTCATATTTAAGAAATACATGCATAGACTCAGATATGACCAAACAGCTTTAAGGAATGGAGGTTGGCTTTATGAAACCTGGAGCCATAAAGCCCCTTGGAAATGTTGACCTTATACCTTGCTTACAGAGTTCCCAGCAGCCTCACCAGATGAGTAAAGAATGTCACTTCCTGGCAGATGCAGGACCATCAGGATACTTTGGGGATCTCGTGAAGAAGAATCTGCCCAAATCTTACAGGTATTGCAGGCATGTCTGATGGCAAGTACTTGGCTTGGCTTCTGGCCTGAAGAGGCTACTAAAAGTTCAACCTAGAGATTCCTTATAAAGTTCCAGCAAAGCAGATTCTAAAAGATCTATATGATCACTCACTCTTCTTACTGAGCTTATATAAATAATTAGGCCAAGTTTGTTAAAACTGGACTTGTTTTTCAAATAAATTAGTCCTGATTTGGCTATCTCTGGAAATGAGGGTTATTTTAGAGAGAAAAATTACATTTAAATAATCCACCTTCGTGGATGTTAAATTCTAGATTTGATTGTCTTTAAATGTTTGTTGTTTACCTAAGCTAGACAACTTGAGGTAAACTCCAGAGAAGTTGCACAATAGCTCATTTAGACAATCTTCTTGCTTTTTATTCTGTGGTAATAATAACAGGCCCCCATGGCACATGATTAAACAGCCGGCAAATGGGATTGGTTCCGCAACAATTATATAACTTATCACCTTGACCAATTCTATGTGGCTGGGATAATGAAATCATTCCCTAAAAGCCAGAGCAAACCCCACTCCATAGGGTTAACTATGGACTTGTGGAGATAATGGATGACCCCACTTTCTTTATGATTGGATTGGATAATGCACTTGGGAATGCCCTTAACCTCTTGATAAGTTTTCCCTCACTTGCCAATGATTCCTTGTAGTTAGGATATTAACGCTTTACCCCAAAAGAGGTCTTTCTTAATTGTTTCATCCCTCACAGTCATATTTATCCTAGAAGCCACCTCTATTGAGGTACAATTGCAAACAAAGGTTTTAGCTAAGCATACAACTGTGCTCCTGGTAAAAGGAGCCTCAAAGCTCACTGTGGGATAGTCCCTGACTGTAATGACTTCACATCAGGTCCAGAGTGTCTTAGAAATCAAAGGCCACCAATGGGTGATGGAGGCCGACTTTATAGATATGCCTTAAATAATACCTAAAACCTGTCAAACTTCAAACCCAGCTACCCTTATGCCTGGACCTGAACATCATACTTCTATAGATCATAACCGTTGGAGGTCATTGATCTTGTTTATTCTAGTCAACTGGATTTTAAAGATTCCTGCAGCTATAATTCACCTCAAAGGCTCTATGGCAGGCCATCCCCCGTAATAAGCAGGCTTAGAGGAGACCTCAAACAGACTGGAAACTTAGAAGTGTCCCAACACCTCCAAGCCCTGAGAAAAACTCTATGGTGCATCTCCCGAGAAGCTTTAAAAAGGACCCCTCAAACGACAGGGGACAGGGCCCCACACTGTTGTTCTGACCACTCCTATTGCCCTCAAGGTCTCAGATGTCACCCAACGGGTCCACCATTCTAGAGTAAAGAAGGCTTACCAGTCGGACGAATCACACCAGTGGAAAGCCAAACCAGACCCTACAGACCCACTCTGGCTCCACCTTCAGCGAGACCCCACCGACTGACGGACATCTGTTCGCCGTGGTCCCTGGCTATCATCAGCACAATATCCCTCACCTTAGGAGTCAGACTTTATGCTGCTGCCCCTTCTGATTGGACTTTCTCCCAGAAACTTGTTATTGCTTATTGGGCAACCTTAGGATGGACTGCTAAGCTCATAGAAAACACTGTTACCAGGCGAGCTGCTGCCCAAATACTAGCCTTGCAGGGCTATCAGCCCATAGTAGATGATAACAATGCCCTCTGAGGTAGGTGTTTATAGGGGCGTCAAAGGGGGAAGATGATAAGGGAAAAACTGTACTCTAAGATGCCCCACCAAACCAGCAAGGGAATTCCAGTCCCTGTCTCAAAGCCCTTCCAGGTTCTTCTTTCCGACGCTGGTCCCCGTGTGCACACCAAAAGTACCAAGTATGCAGAAGTAGAAGGGTATAAATTACCCTCCCTGCTTGTGCTCGGGGCTCAGACCTTTGGAGAACAGTCTCCTCTGAGCCCGCCAGTGTTAAATAAACCTCCAATCCTCTGAAGTCTCCAAGTGCTGCTTGGTTCTTCTGCCAGGACCCAGTCCAGGTTCTGTAACAAAATGAGCAATTAACAAATTTCTGAGACAGGATGGTCTTGCGTGTCCCCCTGGATCTGAGATAACTTTTATGAACACTTAGGAAGTTCAGGGCTGACCAGTTTCCTGCAAATGTCAAAATTAGGAGGCAGCTATGATGGTGAATTATGACTTCTCTCATCCTTCTGGGAGACACTGAAGATAGGAAGCATCTCGTGGTAACTAATGCATGTCCTAGTCTCCACAGAAATGGATTTAAGGTTCTTTGCTTCCCTGGAAAAGGAAGAATCCGTGAAACCTCCCTGATGAGTAATGGGGAGCAGAGGATGTCACCAATTTGATTTACTCAAATCCTGACTTTTTGTTAATATTCGTTAAAATGCATGTTGATGGGGATCAAGCTTTGTTCTGTAGCAACAGAAAGAACTCACCGGTTATCATCAAACTTTCCCAAACAGCCTGAGAATAAATTTTAAAAATATACATTGCATAGAGCTTGCAGGTCCAAAGGTGTGAGAATCGAGAAGACACACGTGTCTACACAGAGCATCCATCCCCTGTATTTGAAAGCCCTTCCCGCCTCATTTCTCTGCCTGGCAAACCCCTCCTCATCCTTAAGGCCCAGGGAAATGTCCCCGCCCCTCTGAAACCTGGTCCCATCCTCCAGCCACTAGAGAGACTTTTTTCCTCCTTTGGGCCATCTTTTCCCTAAACACTTCTGTTCTATTTGTGGCAATTTATTTCTTCATCTGCTCAACTCTTAGATCCCCTGAGAGATGGGCCCATGTCTTCTTGTTCTAGGATCCCCAGAACCAATATTCAATAAATGGTGAAGGGATATCCCAAAAAGAAGTTAGAAATCATTGGCAAATGACCCCCAGGTGACAGCAATGCTAGAGAGTGATACTGTGACTCAATTCAGTGAATAAATAATCAAAACTTGATGAGCATGCTGATTATCCCTAGGAAAACCAAGTGGTTTTGTAGCTAAGCTAGATTTTATTTAAACTGTTGTTATCGTTCCTTATTTTTTTATTTTATCATCCTAGCAGATCCACACAGAACGTTCCTTGAGCTGACCCCCATGGCTTTTCTAGCCTTATTTTCCGGATTGTCCCTTCACAAAGCCCTGCAAACTCTACTACCTGTTCCCCTCCCTCTGCACCTGCATTTCCTGCCTCTTTGCTTTGGTCCAAGCTTTTCCTCTCCTTGGGCTGCCCTTTCCATGTCTGCACCTTCAAATCCATCTTGCACAGCGCCTGCTCAAAGATCACTCGCCTTCAGAAGCTGCTGGGAAATCGGACTCACCTGAAAGCCCCCAAACTGTGATCTTGCCTTCTTTTCCCATGTGGCACTTGATCTCTCCCCCAAAGTAGAATTATGTATGTGCATCTTAGCCCCTTGAACAGACCTACCGTACACTTCCGGGGGGAGATCCTGGGACTGTTGCATCCTTGTAGACCCAGAACCCAGCAATGCTGTCCATACTCAGCTCTGTCCTCTTTTCCTCCACCCTCCTGTTGCCAAGCCACTGTCACTCCTCACCTCACCTCGTCCCCTGTATCCATTCTGCATCCTGCAACCAGACTGGGGTTTTAAAACACAAGTCAGATCATGACCCTGTATTGAAACTTTCAAGTGCCTTCGCATTGCTCTTACAATACAAAGCCAACTCTGTCTCATGCTACAGACAGGACTCTGCTTGCTGCTCCATGCCCTTTCTGGGCCATTTTCCCTCCTCCCGTCCTCTCCCCCAGCCCCATTTCCTTCCTGGGTTTTCCAATGAGCCAGGCCCGTTCTCTGTGCCTGGAATGTTCTTCCCCCAACCCTCTGCCTGCTGGTTCCTACTCATCTTTCACTTCCTCTGAACGGCCTTTCACGACCATGACCTCAGTATGATCACCCTACGATGTCTCACAGCCATCAGTTCTCTCTGATCGTGGTGTGGTTTTGGTTTTGTTTCTTTGTTTTTTAAGTAAGCTCTATATCCAATGTGGGGCCTGAACTCACGACCCTGAGATCAAGAGTCTCATGTTCTACTGACTGAGCCAGCCAGGCGCCCCTGGTCATGGTGTTTGTTCCAATTTGTAACTACATATCATCTGTGGGATTGTTTCTGTTGCCCAATCCAGAAATAATCATTACTACCATCTTTAATTACAACAGTTATTGATACTGTTAGTGGATGGCCTGCCTTTTCAGCCACTCTTCATTCCCCTTCCTCCTTTTGGTAGAGCCCCACTTTTGTTCAGTCTCTGTTCTCCTGAGGCCATGTGCTTCAGGGAAGATAAGCCCCCAACATTGCCCCTGGGAGTGGTTTAGACACAAGCCTGAGATACAGTTCTGGTTAATAAGACATTAGGGGAAGTCTACGAAGGATTTCTGGGAAAGATTTTCTTCCCTCTCATTAATAATAATAAAAAAGACACATGGGAAAAAACAGTAGTTATTTCTCCCCTAGACAGTACTGTGAAGATGTTCCTGGAACAGTGGCAGCTTTCTGTGACCATGAGGAAAGCCAGCTAAGATTGTACAAGCCAAGTCTTGAGGAAAAGGAGATGGAAAACTAAAACAAAACAAAACCTGAATCTTCAATGATGTTGGTAAGCTCCTAAATTAACCCATCTTGGAGCTGACCTACCTCAGGACTTCTTGTTTGGTGAGATAATTAATATATTTATTCTTTAAGTCACTTAAATATTTTCTGTTATTGTTTTAAACATTCTGACAGAGGGACACCTGGCTGACTCCGTCAGAGGAGCGTGTAGCTCTCAGTCTTAGGGTCATGAGTTCAAACCTCACATTGGGTGTAGAGATTATTTAAATAAATAAATAAAAACTTAAAAAAAAAAACTTTCTGACAGATATACCACTGTATTCTCATTCCCAGGACAAGACTCGATATAGTAGGTGTTCAGTAAACATTATTTCTTGAATAAATTTTGCTGAGACATTGTTTGGATAACAAAGTTTCAGTTCACTTTGAAATTACTCTAAATCCTGAATAAACAGGATTTATGTATGAGTAGCTAACAGGTCACAGAACTCCTGTTGTATTTATTCAGTCAGCTGGAAGCTAAGAATATTCCAGTGTTTTCCTTTTTCTCTGAGGGAGGAGCCTGTGAAAGCTAACTCATAATTTCCATTATCCCTTAGCACTCAGTAGCTACCTCCTCATTCCCATTTTTAGCATTTAGTGTTTAATTGTTCTTTAACATTTTTAACTACATGAGGCTTCTCTCTCAGTCTCCTCAAATGGTAGAACCATGTCTCTATTTTCCTTTGTTTTTCTTCACACTTGGCATAGTTCTAGGCACATGGCAGGTGCTATATAGATTTTTGCTAATTGGGTAAATGAATAAAAAACTAAGAAAACTGCATCCTATTTGAAAAATATAATTTTATAGAATTTGTCAGTAATTGCCTTATTTATATAAAGCAAGGTACATTTATAACAATAGGCAAAAGTGTATTCTTTCTGTGGCCTCAACTCTAACATCAAGTAGATATTTACATTGAGTACCAGATAGGAAACTCTCAGGGAGTGGGCAGGGAGACCTCATGTATTACATGTAAACTTTGCCTGTATTTCACAGAGAGCATACAGAATCCCCAGCATGGATCTCGTCGTCTAGAAATGCTAGTTGAAAGCCTCAGTGTGAAAAGTCTTCCTTCTCCAAGAACACATCATAAGATAGTCCTGTCTAATCCACCATGGTATTAGTTTTCTATTGCTACATAACAAATTACCACAAATTTAGTGGCTTGAAATAATACACGTGTACTCTCTCACAGTTTTCATGGGTGTACAGGGCAGGCATGACTTAGCTGGGTCCTCTGCTCAGGGTCACAGGAAGCTGAGATCAGGGTGTGGGCCAGACTGCATTCTCATATGAAGGCTTGACTGGGGATCTTCTTCTTAACTCCCTCATGTGATTGGCAGAGTTGCAGCTATAAAACACATGATCCTTTCTTCTTCAAGGCAGAAATGGAGAGTGTCTACTTCATTGAGTCTCTGACCACTAGACTCCCATTTCAACGACCTGTCTGACTTGGGCCTGATTGGTCAGGCCCAACTGAATGCAATTGGACTTTTTGATCCAGTGTCTTCTCCCCATAGTACCCACCCAGTAAATGTGATCTAGCCACAAAGCCAGAGATGCAGTTTGTATTTTCCTTGGACAGGCTTAATACTCCAGGGCCTTTCTCTCTAGGAAGGTCATGTGCCTGGATAAGTCATTTTGTGTTTCTTCAGCATATTTCCCCCAAGTATGCAGATTCCAAGTCAGTGGGTATCCAAGGGAAAATGTTGCTCTAAACAAGACTGTTACTGATATAGAAGGTATAGAAGTGGACCATGTCACAATACAAAAAAGTGGGGTGTACAGAAGAGTTAGAAACGTACCTTGCATTTAGTGGAGTAGAATTTTTCAAGATTCTCTTGCTTTCCCTGTAGTGTCCCTAACAACTAAAACAGTGTCTGGACATATGGTAAATATTTGCTGAATGAATGAGTGAGTAAAGAGTAGATACTTATTAGGTTGTGTTCCTCCTCCTGCTTCTCTAGGAACTGCCCCATCTATTCCATAGCAGGAGAGTAAGCCCTGTGGCCACACTTGAAGAACATGATTTCTGGCTGGTTGGATTGTGGTGGGTGTCTGATAAGCTGGACCAGTTAGGTTACATCTCCTGTGAATTGGAATTGGAATTTAGGACTGAGAGACAATAGGCTCATCTCTTTGGGGAGCTGGGCATGTGACATGTGAGAGCTGTGGGTCTATGATGTTCTGCCATGAGGTCCAGGAAAGCAGAGAAAACCAGTGTGCATAGAGAGAGAATGAAGCATATGCCCAATGAGAATCAGAGACAAGAGACAGAGACAGTGAAAACCAAGACTTTCCAGCCACTGATTCCAAGATTTCCTGAGGCACACTAAAATTCTTGCCCTTAGCCCCTAGGAGACATTGATAGGCCCTTATAACAAATGTCAGTGTTTGCTTAGGTTTGCTCTAGTTAGTTTTGCTATATGTCAAAAAAGAGAGAGACTGGGCACATAAGAAATGAAAAATAGATGAGCACCCATGGCCCAAGACTCTAAAACAATCAATTGTAATGAGAGATGGGAAATTCTTAGAAACAAACAAAACCACATAGTAATCAGGGATCCCAGTGATGAGAGAAATGGAGAGGCACTGGGACTCTACCGGGGAACTCTCTTGGAGGCTAGACATGCACAACTGATGGGGGACATGGCTCTTGGCCAAGGACAAATCCAAATTCTGTGCAAAGAGATCAAAGGCAGAGTAGAGGGGAAGCTGAAACCCAGAGTGAGCTGAGGTTGCAAAAAATACTAGGGACAACACAAAGAGCTCCTTGGTGTCTGAGGAAGAGCAGGGAGGGTCACTGTTTGGTGCAGATGTCATCACGTTAGCAGAAGTCAAAGAGAAAACAGAACTCCTCAACTCCTACTTCGTTCCTGAGTTACACAGAGAATGAAGACCCAGACAGAGGACAGTGAGAAAGCTGATAGCTGCTTGAAAGAAATTCCAGTTATCAAGTCCAGATTCACTAAATCCCAGGAACCAAAAGATTTTGCAAGTATGATCCCTAAAACCTTGTCACTAACTGAAACATGGCAAAGACCAGGATAGATGCTAGAAAGCCAGGATAGATGGTTAAGTGTGGTTCTAGATTTCCAAAAGGCATGAATTCTAAAAACAACATCAAAGATTTAACAGCTGATCCCTTGAATTAATTTTAAAATATAGATTATTAAACATAACAAAAAGGAAGCTGGGACCTTTAAGAACTAGCTTGAGCTTATATAGAACAAGTCAGATGAAAGTAAACTTTTCCTTTTTTGAGACTTTCCTAATCAGTGGGAAAGTGCCATAGACAAATATCAAAAACATATTTGACCAAGGTATTCCTAAGAGAACAACTTACATGATTTAGTTGGCTAAATAATATACTCCTAAAGCCTTCTTGAAGTATCAATGTCAACTTGTTTCTTTAACCTTTTAATTAAAAATTTGGATCAGGGGCACCTGGGTGGCTCAGTGGGTTAAAGCCTCTGCCTTCAGCTCAGGTCATGATCTCAGGGTCCTGGGATTGAGCCCCACATCGGGCTCTCTGCTCAGCGGGGAGCCCGCTTCCCCCTCTCTCTCTGCCTGCCTCTGCCTACTTGTGATCTCTCTCTCTCCTCTGTGAAATAAATAAATAAAATCTTTTTTAAAAAAATAAATAAATAAAATAAAAATTTGGATCGGATTTGCAAATGACTAAAAGCTTGGAGAGAGTTAACGTGTAAAATAACAGAATCAGAATTAAAATATTGCCTGACTTACACTGATTTACAAAAACTCCAAGTTGAAATTTGATAGGAAGAAACGTAAAGATTTACTCCTGAGTTCAAGAATTCAACTGTCCAGGAGTGCCTGCATGGCTCAGTCGGTTAGGTGACCAATTCTTGATTCCAGCTCAGGTCATGATCTCAGGCTTGTGGGATCAAGCAGGGAATCTGCTTGCAATTCTCTGCTTCTAACTGTCCCATCCCTGTATGCACTCTCTCTCAAATAAATAAATAAATGTTTAAAAAAGAAAGAACTCAACTGTCCAAAGATGGGTAGAAGACAATGCTTCAGAGCAATGTCTTGGAAGAAGCCTAATCCTTTGGGTTGATTTTAAGCTCAATATGAGTCAACAGAATCATGTGGTTGTCAAAACAGTTAATGCAGTCGTAGGCTGCATTAACAGAAGTGCAACCAACTCTTGTGTCAGATGGTTCCTGACTCAACGACTCCCACAGAGACCTGAGTAATCTCTCTGTTGACCATGGCAGGAGATTGGCACCAACTTTCTAACTCAGAACATACTCACACACATCCTCTTCTATCTTCTATTGTCTGTCATCCAGGTCTCCCATCCTGACCTGACTGGTGTTCACATCTCTTTCCCCAGAACCCTTGGCTGAAATGAGAAGACACTGAGAGGTCCTTATTTCAGTCCTTTTTCTCATCTGGTCACAGCTCAACTGCCAAAGCAAACATAGCTCATACATTCTTCACAAAAGGACACGGCCCCTTTTCTCAGGGGCTCAGATTCTTTTCTGGGCTTGAGGGCAGTCGGCAACATGGACTCCATGAGCAGATAATAAGTCCAAAGAGCCTTTCTTAATGATAGGGTTCTTCCACTTCCTTCTTAGCACTAGGGTTGGCCTACCTTATCCAGGACTTTCACCTGATTGACAGTGCACACCCACGCACGTGAGCACTTGGGTGCAGAGTTGAACCTGTCAGATCAGCGTTTCGCCAAGTAAAGACACATACCTCCAGTGGCTCACAAGCTGATTTTAGGCAGTATGTAGATGAACATTTCTATCATAATAACTGTTGTATTATTTTAATTCATTTAATTTTTTTGGATAAATAATACATTCACATGTTTCAAAATTAGCAAATGTGGTGGGAGCGCCTGGGTGGCTCAGTCAATTAAGTGTCTGACTCGTTTCTTTCAGCTCAGGTCATTATCTCAGGGACGTGGGATCAAGCCTCATGTTGGGCTCCATGCTCAACTTTGAGTCTGCTTGTCCCTCTCCCTCTGCTCTTTTCTCTCTCTCTCTCTCTCTCTCTCTCAAATAGATAAATAAAATATTTTTAAAAAATTAACAAATGTGGACACTTTTCTTCCCATCATGACCAAACTCTTCCTATCCAATAGGAACCATTCGTATTAGTGTATTGGCATTCCTCTCTCAGAAGAGACTTTAGGCATATGCAAAGTAGACCTCCTCCCCTTTTATGCACATACCATTTGGTATACAATTCTGCACCTTGCTCTTTCTCTTTTTTTTTAAATTTTTAAATTAACATATAATGTATTATTTGCCCCAGGGGTACAAGTCTGTGAATCATCAGGCTTATATAATTCACAGCACTCACCATAGCACATACCCTCCCCAATGTCCATAACCCAGCCAACCCCCCAGCAACCCTGTTTGTTTCGTGAGATTAAGAGTCTCTTATGGTTTGTCTCCCTCCCAATCCCATCTTGTTTCATTTTTTCCTTCCCTACCCCCCACAAGCCCCCTGTTCTGCCTCTCAAATTCCTCGTATCAGAGAGATCATATGATAATTATTTTTCTCCGATTGATTTATTTCGCTCTTGCTCTTTCTCTTAACAATAATTCCTTATCTGGGCATAGAAAACTTCCTCCTCCTTTGTGGCCATATAGTAGTTTTTCTTCATATAACTAGTTTTCTATTGAAGGACAGTCAGGTTGTTTCCAATTATGCTATCATAATAATGTCGCAATGAATGTTCTTGCATACATGTCCTTTCACACTCCTGTGAACATATTCATAAGATAAATTTATGGAAGTGGAATAGGTGGGATGGAGTGTTTTTTATTTTCATGTGTATTCAAAAAAAATGTATAGCTAGCACACCAAACACAATTTCACAGTTATTATATTTTATAATGAAGCCACAATGATGGTCTTGCATGTGGAGATAAAGGAGAGGAGGGATCAAAGATAAAGGAGCCCCTGGTGTTCCCAGCCAGAGAGGCTGGGAGGCTGCCACAGGAAGTGGAGGAAATGGGGTGGCAATCTCCTGCACTTCTACAGCTTTATAATTTGAATTATTATATTATTATAATTTGAATTATTATATTATTATAATTTGAATTATGAATTTATAATTCATTTTTAAGTTAATTAATGAAAGAAAAATACTAAGTAAATTACAGCATAGGTGAATAGAAAATATCACTAAAAATTTGAAAGTGATATACACGTAGGGCCAGGGTTTGAGAAACGCTCATTCACTATGGAACTTTCATCTTCCCTGTTTGAAGCTCCTAAGATCTCCATTTTATGCAGGGTTTGAAGGTGGAGAAAATGTGCAGAAGAAGAGAGAGTTTGGAGTCCAAAAACCTGGGTTTGAATGTTGACTTTCCTCCCACTGGCTGTGGGTCTTACAGCCTCTTGCAACCCTATATTCCCCATATGGGAAAGTAGGAATAATAATACAGTCACGAGCTTGGAACACAGGACCTATTTGTTACACGGTGGCTGTTATAATCCAGGTATTTGGAATGAACTGGGGGAAGATAGAGAAGTCAGAATCTTGGTTCTGCCTAGCACTTCTCCCTTTCAACACTCCTCCTCTAGACAAAAAAAAAAAAAATTATAATGGCATCTAGAAGTCCCAGGCTTAGAAGTTCCCCATGCTTGGTTCCACTCCCCTCTGCCACCATTTTGAAATTCTTAATAATTCTGAACAAGAGGCCACATTTTCAGAGGAGTCTGCAAATTCTGTAACCAGTCCTGTATATAATGTCAGGCATGAATGGTCTCCTCACTCCTACTGCTACCCCAACAGACTGTCCCCTATTACTCCTGAAAGCCCACTCCCTTGCTACCATCTCTGGAGCTAACCAGGCCACCTGCACTGTGGTCTGGGGCCCTTCTGCTGACCCTTCCTGTCATAGTCCTACGTCTATCACAGATGCAGCATCACTCTAGGGGAGAGACTTTGGGAACCTGTTTCCAAGTTCTCCCTGGTTTTTCAGGGAGCCTTAACTGATCAGAGCCAGGATTTGGAGATGGCTCAGTGACTTCTGTCCCCATGCATGCCCCTGAGTTCCATAGAACCAATCGAGGCCCTCTCTTATCCTAGGTTTCAACCAAGAAAATATTGTGGGGTCAGACATCCTGGATTCAAATCCTGGGTCTGTCAGGTCTGACTAAGCAAAGTTTCATGAATCTCCCCAGTTCTCAAGCACCTCTTTTCCTCCTCTGCAAAATGGTTGTAAGAATAGTGCCTAACTTGCTGGTTTGTCCTGAAACTGAAATGGAATGCCTTATAAAAGCGCCAAGCAGCGGCTAACATGCAGTGGGTTCTTTCGGATTTCCAGATTTATGAGAGAAGAGTGAAGAGTCTTTGTTTGCTTCATGGGGTGCGATCCTCAGTTCTGGCATTCCCACCCTCCCACTCCAGGCTGATTGGAGGAGAAGTCTCAGAGCATGCTGGGCACCCTCTCCTCAGCGGGACCCTGGGATACTCAATTCCACTTCTGTCCAAGCTCTGAGCAAATTTCTCTCAGCTCTTGATTTGCCTGCTTTCGGCTCTGTAGCCATGGCTCTGTAGCCATTTCCCCCATTCTTAGCACGTAAAAACTTTGCAGAATGGTTTATTACACTGAGAGGCAATTAAATCCATAACAGGCATGACCTTCTGTCCAGGATTATTGCTATGGAAGTTCCCTTTTACACAAAACACTGGATTTCCTGCTTGAGAATCTATTGCGATTTTCCACAAAACAGAGTTTTTCATACTTCCTTCTCTCCCTCTTTGGATTGTCCGCTTAGAAGCTATAAATGAGGCATATATTCCTTATGGCCAAGGGTCTTTCAGACCCTCTCTTGCCCTCTCCTTCCATCCTTATCCATTGGGGCATAGAATTCTGGAAGGAAGATGGGGAAATAAGGCATTTTGAAGGCTGGAGAAGTGGTTCCTAGTAGGGCAAGGAAGCGTATTAAGAAGTTACTACAATGTTTCAGGCAAGAAATAATAATATTGAGGCAGCTTCAAGAAGACAGGAAGGGTGTGAAGCAACGCCAAAGACGATGATGGTCTTGCATGTGGAGATAAAGGAGAGGAGGGATCAAAGATAAAGGAGCCCCTGGTGTTCCCAGCCGGAGAGGCTGGGAGTCTGCCACAGGAAGTGGAGAAAATGGGGTGGCAATCTCCTGCACTCCCACAGCTTTATACAAATCACTCTCAGATGATGCTTCTGATCGTATTATCTCTCCAGAGCCTAAGGCTGAGATGGGTTGATATGGCCTTATGAAAACCAAGACTGATTGGGTGCCTGGGTGGCTCAGTTGGTTGGGCATCTGCCTTCAGTTCAGGTCCTGATCTTGAGGTCCTAGGTTCAGGCCCTGTGTCAGGCTCTCTGCTTGGGAGGGGGGTATACTTCTCCCTCTCACTCTCCCTTGTGTGCTTTTTCTCTCTCTCAAATGAATAAATGAATTTATTTTTTATTTTTATTTTTTTTTTAACAGAGAGAGAGAGAGAAAGGGAGGGAGGGAGAGGGGGAGAGATGGAGAGAGAGGGAGACAGCAAGCACAGGCAGGGGGAATGGCAGGCAGGAAAGAAGCAGGCTGCCCGCTCAGCAAGGAGCCCGTTGTGGGACTCGATCCTAGGACCCTGGGATCATGACCTGAGCCGAAGGCAGCGGCTTAACCCACTGAGCCACCCAGGCGCCCCTGAATAAATGAAATCTTAAAAAAAAAAAAAAAAAAGACTGAACTTTAGGGAATTCCTAGTTAAGGCAGGTGGAGCCGAGGAAGGTCGGTAAGAAAGTGTTCAGAGAGACAAGAGAAAGGCAAAGGTGATGCCGACACACACATCAGGAGGATGCTGCTGAGGGATGGAGGCTGGAGGCCAAGACTGGGGCATCAGCAGAGCTGGGCAGTGCATAGGGGAGGCAGAAGTCAGGTCGTGAGGAGCTGAGGGGTCAGTGGGAGGTGAGGGAATAGAGGGGGAGCACTCTGAAAAGGAAGAAGGGGAGCCCCACCTGTAGTGGGTGTGATATTCTGAACAGGTGGGAGTGGGCCCAGGGGAAGGGAGCGTATCCTTGGACTGAAGCCCTCACCCTTTCGCCTCTGTGTCTTCCTTTCACTGGTGTCGAACCCTATGGGGGTTCAGCAGTCTTTCTGAAATCTTGGTCAGTCTGTAGTAACACCTTTCCACTGATGAAATACTTTTCTTCTCCTTTCTGCATAAACTCTAGCAGCCTTCTTCCTGAGTAAAACTGAGCAGCTAAATTAGGCTACCCCTCAACTCATTTCCACCAAGTTCACCAAAGAAGCCAAAGAAATGGCTGGGGTCCCCGAGAAGGGGTCGGCATCAGGTAGCAAGGACTTATCAAGTCTTCTCAAGGGATTGCCAGGGGTTGAGATCTGAGGCAGATGTTTTCCAGACCTTTTCCACAGGCACTTCCCCTCCTCTGGACACAAAGTTTAGATGGCAGACATGTCTCAAAGGATGCAGAAGGAAGAGAAGTAATGACTAACGCAAACCAGCAAGAGTCCTCCCCTAGTAAGTGTACGTTAAGTGAGGAGTAAAGGGGGGTTCCCACTTTATCTTAGAGAAGATTAGGGAACAGAGGGCTGAAACCAATGACCCACTGGGAGTATAGAATTCTCAGACCATCATCAAAAAGTAGCAGAACCGCCCAGCCTCTCCTCTTCCAACCTCCCCGGCAACCTCACTGCCTATTTGCTGTTGCGGCACTGTGAAGATACATACTTGCAAGCTCGGCCCACCCCCCCACCCCTCCAGGACCAGTATGTATCCAATGACCATAGTTGCAGAGGCTGGAGATCCTTGGGCTAGGAGGAGCGTGGGCAACTAATACAATCAGTGCCTCTCTGCCGAGCTCTGACTGTGTGCCAGGCAAGCTTTCAACACTTGATGTGCATCATTTCATTTACTCCTTACACACGCCCATTGAATCGTGGAAGAAGTCTTAGGTTAAGTGACATGTTCGAGGTTACAGAACTCATAAATGATCTGGATCACACCTAGTGTCTGTCGACTCCAAAGCAAACTTACGTTCCATAAGGAAGAGGAAACGAGAAGCTGCCGCCTCAGAGGCATTTCACCTGTTCTGGTTATGCTTTGGCAAATTTTTTGCTTGCCCAGGATCCAAAGCGTGTCAAAGATATCTCAGCTGTAAGTTTTTTGGTTTTGGGTTTTTTTGTTTTGTTTTTTAAGATTTATTTATTTCTTTTAGAGAGAGCTTACACAAGTAAGGGAAGGGGCAGAGGGAGAGAAACTTAAGCAAAGTCCCCGCTGAGTGCAGAACCCAACACAGGGCTCAATCCCACAACCAAGAGATTGTGACCTGAGCTGAAATCAGGAGTCAGATGCTCAGTCAACTGAGGCACCCAGGCGTCCCTGGAAACTTTTTAAATTAAAAAGCAAATCAAAACAGGGACCTTTGGTTTTAGGAATGGTGCTCTCCTGCTTTGAGGCAGGGAATGATTTGACCTTTAGAGTTCTCCTGAAATCGTAGCCCATGGTCTGATAGACTCAAGCCCTTCACTGCCACAAATACAAAAGCTGTCATTTCCTGCTTTAAAATCACTGGTCTTGGACCCGTCAGTCCAACAGAAATGGAGTCTTCCTGGTGTGGAACTGATTATGGGAGAAGCAAGCTGTGCAAGAAACAGCTGGGCCCGAGGGGTCCGAGGGCAGAGGGAAGTAAGGCAGGACCTCCGCAGTGGGGTGAGGAGGCTGGGGGAGGTGGGGGCTTCCACTGGCACAAGGCTGGGCTGAGATACCCTGCAGCACAGCTTCGTCCTCCTGACTTTTGGATAGCTTAAATAAACTAGACCTCTTTCCTCCCCCTGTGACCTCGAACAAGTCTCTATCAAAGTAAATAAATATCAAAATAAATACAAAAACAGCCAGAACTTTAAGAAAACATCTGAGATAGTTGACTTTTGGAACCCCTGGCCTAGTGCTGTGTTGTTCTTTTGTCGGGGGTGGTGAACCTGGAGCTCAGCCTGGAGCACATTTGAGCTGAAGGGAGCAGAGCTGCAGTCCCTCCATCCCCTTCATCATGGCCCCGGGGCCAGGTAACTTCTGGAATCCCCGGGGCCACCCAAGCAGTCCCAGAATTCTTCTCTGCCTCAGGCTGGGGCACCTTGACAGAAAGGGGGGCAGGGGAGAGCATGGCCCCAGCCGGCTGGACCCGGGTTTGATGAAACCTAGCTTTCCTGGGCCCATTTGCAAAGCTACAAAGAAAGGACCGCTGAGGGCATTTGCCAATGTCACAAGGTGACCATGCTCATGAACAACCAGATTTTCTCTGTCTGGGGAACAAGCAGGTGAATTTTTGCTCCCAGGGGCTTTCATTTTAATTCTGGAAAAATCCATGTTGTCTGCTGAGGCTCCCAGTGAGCTGTTTTCCAGCTTCAAGCAGAGACTCGTCCGACAACTGCTCACTCTGGATCCTGCTCCTGGGATTTCTATAACAACTGGGGTGCCAGCCGGAAGACCCAGAAACCCAGCAGGGCCCTGCTTACCAAGCCTGAGGCAGAGCACCCAACAGTTCACAAACAGGAAGTGTCATTTTGCAGAGGGCTTTTTTTTTTTTTTTTTTTTTTTACCCCAAGACAGTGTTCCACGGCATAAGAAATGTGTTTAGTTGACCATGAAGTAGCTTTAAAAATCAGATGCTTTCTGCTCCATTCTAGGAAAATGATTAAAACAAATTGGCTCTTTGCTATTGTCATTTCCTATTGTCAAATGTGCATATTTTAAATTCAGCAATTCCCTTTCATTCTGTTCTAGCAAAGAGTCACAATGCTGTATCTCAGATCTCATTGTCTTCTAAACTACATTGTAATCGTGTTCTTATCAGTCTTTGTACTCGTTGTCTTAACTCAGAAAAAGAAGAGAACTGAAATCCAGGGTTGATGTCAGGCTTAATTAAGTCATCCTCACATAATTGCAAAGCCCTCAGTCTACATACTCTGGGGGCTCTGCAAACAGGCGAGGTCAGGATCCTTGCCCTGAAAACACTTCCATGCAGTTGGAGACATGCTGGGGTAAGACAATCAGGGCCAACACCGGGCCATAGGAAAATCATCTCTCCATTGTGTGGGCCAGATGCCATTTCCAGAAGGTGAAAAAGACTTATGCTAAAATTCTTAGGACTTTGAACATTTACATGCAAATGAATTCTGCCTTCTTCCCAAATTAAAGTGTTCCAGCATATTGGCTGTCCCGATGTGCTATCTTTGGTGAACCAGAGGGATTCCTTTCTCTTCTTTGGCTGTCTTTCAGCCGCCTGCCTTTCAAAAAGATTTTCAGTGTTTCTTGCAGTGTGTGAAACTACAACACCTGTCTAGACCTTAAACCACTCTTCTGGGTCCGGTTTGCTAAATCTGGAGCCAGAATTTGATTGGTTATCATTATTGCTCTTGCTTTAGAAACTATTTCCCAACCATCTAAGTGCCCATGTTGGGGTTTCTGCACTTCAGCTAATTACTCCATGCTTCCGTTCACCAAGCACCCATTTGGGGAGCTAAAACCATAGCATCTTAGATTCATTTGCTCTCTGGGAACTTAAAAAAAAAAAACAAAAAAAACCAACCCACTTGTTACCTTTGGCCAATTGATCGCAGGGATCAGCTATTAGAACTGAACCACGCATGCCCAGTGTGAACAAGGGGGCCATTTCTTTCCCCTTCTGGGGGAGGCCAAAGTGGGGCCGAGAATGGGGAGGGGAGGGAGGGAAGTGGTCCAGGTGTTCAGGTCGTGGATCCAGGCTGGAGGAAGCCTTTGTTCACAGCATCTCTTTCTGCTTGTGCTGTGGCCGGCCATCAGGTGGTAGTGGTTGAACAAACTGGACCTTTCCCTCTCTCACCCAGCGCCTGGGTATCTGCTGAGTCACATTCAGGGGTGAGGAAGTACAAATGGGTGTGAAATGAGCCTCATCATATGGTTTTCTTTTCCTAATTTGGGAAACAAATTAGAGGAGGCCTGGGCACAGGGGCCTGGGAAACAGTTTTCTTTCTTGGCAAGGGGAGAGAGGAAATCTAGTGCCTTCTCTCTTCCCATTCAGTGTCTGAGCTGACATTCTGGATGAAAATCTCCAGATGGCAAGAGCTGAACCTTAACTTTCTCTTTCTCTCTCTTTTTTTCTTTTCTTGGCTGTCCCAGTTAGGTCACATATGTGGTTTCTAGGCTTGGAAAAGGCATCTCTTGATAAGAGTGATATGGAACCCAAGCAGAAACATTCACTCCAGAGAACTGTGCTTTTGTGGCAAATGTACATTTTCCCACTAATCCAGATATGCAAAAAAAAAAAAAAAGTCTGCATTTTTTCCAACTCTTTATTTTTAGTTCTCTTTTTCTTCTGGTGGCAGAAAATAATCTTATTCAGTTCCAAGCATACTCAGACACCTCAGATTTAAACCCACTCGAGTTCTCTTACTGTGAAATTCCCAAACTTTTCTAGGGGGCCTGTTGTTTTCTCCTCTGAAGCTAATGACTTCTGAGAGGTCATGGCCTTCAGTGCCTCTCCCATGAGTCCCCATTCATCCTGGCTCTCTCCCTTGTTTATCTTCTCAGGGGTGGAGAGGGGGCAGCAGGGAAGAGGGTGGTTGGAAGAAGGGGGTGGAGGGTGCAGGAGACTGGCTTGGCCAACATTCTCCATCCCTCCATCTACCTTTCAATGTTACCTAGGAGGACTCCTTTTGAATTTAAAAGCCAACAATCTGTGCTCTCTTCTCTGGCTCCGCCATGATAAGCCTCCTTCGGGACAAATGGCAGCTTCTTTCTTCTCCACAGGAATGGGGGAAAGGTCACCGAGTCAACGGGAGAGTGAGGAGAGGAATCATCCATTAATATTTCACAGTGTTATGTCACCAAATGTTGTTATTGTTCAGATGCTTTTTCTCAGTTACTCCATCTCTTGTACTATTGACTGGTAACAATGGATGCACCACTGTTGAGCAAGGGGCTCACTTGGTACAGGCTGGACCACAGGGCAGAAGGTGCACAGGTCCTTTGTTCTCTCAGCCTCCTGTGAAGAGGTGTGCTTGGGTGGAGACAGAATACCCTGTGGAGCCTGTCCCCTCCTGCCCCTCCTTTCCTTTCTCTTCCCTTTTTTCTTTCTTTTATGATCCCTGCCTCCCTCTCTTCTTTCCTATGAAGTATAATTTACATGTAGTAAAATGCATATGTCTTAAGTGTACAGCTCTGTGAATTATTAGCTGTGTTACACACCCATGTCATCACCACTAGAGAGCTTCCATTCCATGGGAGATCACGAGTGCAGTCTTAGAATGAGGACAAATAGAGCCTGAATTTGCACACAAAATGGCCTGATTTTGGGTGCCGGTTGTTTATAGGTGTTTCTGGCTTTTGAATTCCTCAGTTCCTCCTACCCCAGCTCAGGCTGCTGGGTCAGAAAGGCTATATCAAGGGACCTTCCCAACCCAGAGGCCCAGCAGGGTCCCCTCCGTCACCAACTGTCCTCTACAAAGTTTCTGATGGGAGTGTCGGTGGACCAATCAGTCACGTGAATGTCTGCTCCAGATGATGAGCTGGGTCTTGTGGGGGCATCTCAGGGTCACCCTGCATGCTATGTGTGCTCAACTATGTGGGTGAGGCCCACACAGCCTCATTTCTTGGTCAACTATTAGCACAGAGACATGAAGTAGAGTCAGAACCAGAATCAGCTGAGAATTAATGAGGTTTTTTGTTGTTGTGTCAGCCCTGGCCTTGCACAGAGGAGTTCTGCCTCTACTGCTCATAATTAACAGGGTCTTGGAACTCCTCGAAAGGTAATAGACCTGTTCCTCCAGGGACTTTACTCTGACAAGTACCATCAGTTTTGGAAAAGTTGCAATTGGGACAACCTTTCTGAACAACACTTTGTAATACACTTGTAATACCCTTTGATTCAGCATTCTGCCTCTAGAAACCTGTTCTGCACACATATATTTGCATTGCAGCAATGTTTATAACAGGTAAGAATTTTTTGAAAAATCTAAGTGACTACCAATAAGGGAATGATTAAATGGATCATGCTGTGTGTGTATAGGATCAGAATGCTGTAGATACATATGTGCTGATATTAAAATATGGCCAAGCCACCCTGTTAAATAAAACAACATGAAGCAAAACAAAAATCTGAAGAAGCATTTGATATCTTTTTGATAAATTAATAAGAATACGATGTTAGCACATGTAATGGAAGAAGGGATGGACGTGTATGGCGCAGTATTAACATTGATAAGTTACCTCTGAGATGTGGGAATGCTAGGGAACATTTATTTATAGTTTTATATTTTGGTATTGTCGGAATCTTACAATGCGCTTGTGTTGCTTTAAAAAAAAATTTTTTTTTATTTTTTATTTTGAGTAAACTCCACACCATGGGTGAGGCTTGAACTCATAACCCCAAGATCAAGATTTGCATGTTCCACCAACTGAGACAGCCAGGCACCCAAGTTTGTCTTAGTTTTGAAATCGGAAAAACTGTAGGGTTTTTTTGTTTTCTTAAAAAAGAGACAAATTTTTGAAATTGGTGAGAATATAGGGAATTTTTCCCATGACTGCTTCCAGAAACCCTACGTTAGGCTATCTATAGAGTGGGTCCCAAAAGGGTGGGAAATAGTAAAACCAGGGTGGAATGCACAGTGGAAGTCTCTCTGCTAAGCAGAGAGATGCTCCCTAACTCAAGGAGGTTGCTGGGGGTGGTAGGCAGCCACAGGGCCTCGGTGACCCCAGCTTCCTTGTATTCACACCCTTGTGTAAGCCCCTCTCCTTGAATGCGGGCTGGACCTACTGCCTTGCTTCTAGCAAAGAGAATACAGCAAATAAAATAAGAAAAAAATTTTAAAAATTAGAAATAAAATAAATAAACTGAAAACACTTTAGAAAAAGAGAGAAAGTGGGGATGTTACTTCAAAAGTAATGGGATGTTACTTCCAAGATTAGGTAACAAAAGGCTGTGATTTCTGTCTTACTAGCATTCTCTCACTTCCTCTCCCTTGCTCGCTTTGATTAAGTCAGCTGCTGTGTTGTGAGCTACACTAGTGAATGGCTGTGTGGCCAAGAGCCTCTGGGGAACAGCCGGTGAGAAACTGAGGCCCTTAGTCTAACCACCAGTGCAAAAGGGATCCAGCCTTAGCTGAACCTTGAGATGAGTATGGCTCCTCCCCCACACCTTGATCATAGCCTGAGAGAGACCCTGGGCCCGAGGGCATAGCTGAGTTACGCCTGAATTCTTGACCTGTAGTAACAGTGAGATGATAAATGTGTGTTGTTTTAAGCTTCTAAGTTTTGTGGTAATTTGTTGTGAAGCAGTATGTAAGTCATAGAATAGGAAAACGAATGTGACCTCCTTCCTAGTCACTTGAATGGGGCAGAGGCTTTGGGGAACAGTAACTTGTTAATTAATAGTATGTGAGAAGGTTGTTTTTTGAGACTTTCCCTAGAATATTGGAATTTAGAAACCCAGTATAATTCCGGGAGAGGTAGAGACGCTTCAGGGAAGGATGTCCTGCCTTCTTTGTACAAACGTTTTCCATACATCAAGGGTCTGAAAATGCAAACGTTAAACCGAGGTGTTTATGGTAGCCCATCTCCAAGATGGCTTCCATGCCAGTCATCCATGCCTGCTGGTTTTCATGTCTTTTCGTCTACCAAGAATTAGAGCTGACCTATGTGACCAAAAGAATACTGTACATGTGACTGTGACTTCCAATGTTAAGCCATAAAATTGCAGACTCGGATAGTTTTCTCTGGTAGAAGCCACCTGCCATGTCTTGAGGATGCTCAAGAAACCCTATGGAGAGGCCCCTGTGGAGAAGAACTGAGGCTTCTTCCCAGGAGCCAGCAGAAACTTCCAGGCTCTTGGGAAGATCTCCAGCCTCAGACAACCATTCAGATGACTGTAGCCCCCACTGACCTCTGACTACAACCTCATGGAAGACTCAAAGCAAAAGATACTCAGTAAGCCACCACCAATTCCCTGCCCCACAGAAACTGTGAGAGGTGATAAAGATTCTTGTTGTTTTAAGCTACTGTGTTTTAGAGTAATTTGTTGTACAGCAATAAGCAATACGTTTTTGGTCATTTTTATTGTACAACATACATTTCTTCAACCACTACTTTTTGTACATCTGCAATACATCATCTCGTTGTGCTAAACATGGGAGAAGTGTGGTGAGCAAAAGCAGACACAGTGCCTGTTTGCAGGGAGTGGACCATTTATTTAGTAGTGCTACAGATAATCACATAATCAGATAAATAACTGTAAAGTACCAGAGTGCCAAGTGCTGCACAGGAAAAGGACGATAGTTACTCTCGGCAGTGAGGGGGACCTAATTTAGATCAGATAACATGTGGAAGGATTTTCCTGAGGAAGCCCACTGAATGAGGAGTGAGTTAGGTGACTGGCAGTGAGAGGGAAAGAGCATTTGGGCAGAAGAAACAGTGTATACAAAGGCCACGTGCTGAGGGAGCATGGCGAAGGTACTGAAGGGAGGCCGCTGGGATGAGGCTCACAGACAGAGAGCATAGAGGCGAACCCCCATAGTTTTGTGGCCATGCTAAGCACTTTTGGTTTGTACTAAAAGCAATGGGAGTAATTTGAAGTATTTAAGAAGTAGAAAATATAATACGATTTGCTTATCAAATCTTTGATTCGGAAGAAATCTGGCTGTGTAAACATGGATACCATCTGGGGCAGAAAACGCGTGAGAATTGCCCGGAAATGCCCGGCAAAGTCGCTTCCGGCCCGGGGTGGGTCAGGCCCACGGCTAAGGGGCGGCCCGAAATGGCGCGCGGTGGGCCCGGGTCCCGGGGGGGG
>CM052893.1:20495634-20608237 GCA_028534135.1 Potos flavus | reverse complement strand
TTTTCTACCCCAATCGATATCCATATCAATCCACATGGCGTTTTTTGGTAGTTCTAAGGTGTTTTAGTTTTGTACTAAAAGCAATGGAAGGTACTTGAAGCATTTTAAAAAGTAGCGAAATATAATACAACTTTGCTTTTCAAATATTTAATTTGAAGGAAATCTGGTTGTGTAGAGATGGAATGGAGAGTTTTTGTGTGGCACCAGTTGAAGGGTGTTTCTGATATCTAGGCACTGTCACCATCACATCGTTTGCTTTATTTACCAAGCACAGTCTGCCTTCTTATATTCTTAAAAAAAATATGTTATATAGACATGATGCTTGGTCTCTTAGAGTCTACCTGCTATCAAAATAAACAATGGTACAGTCAAATAGGATGGCATATATGCATAAAAGATGGCTGGAAAATTGAGAAACAACTCCAATGAAGATATTTAGTACGAAAAGGAAGTATAACTAATAATTCTCAAAAATCTGATATGCCAGACAGTTGACAGTGTTTAAGGGTTCCTGCTCCATAACAACTTTGTGCTGTAGATGACATTGTTTTCACTTTGCAGATGAATATACATGCTCAGAAAAAGTAAAGCAACTTGACAAAGACTATAGAGTTTGCTGGGTGGTTTGTTCCAAAGTAAAAGCTTATTTGATTATGCCATAAGAAGACTCCATCTGTAGTCCATCATGTAGTGGAAAAAGTCTTGTGTATAACCAGACATTGAAATTCTAGTTGATCCTGTAATGTTTATATTTCTCCAGGCAATGTAATTATCTGAGCTAACCTCATTAAAATGGAGGCAATATGGCTGCCTGGGTGGCTCAGTCAGTTAAGCATCTGCCTTCCACTCAGGTCATGATCCCAGGGTCCTGGGATCAAGTCCCACATTGGGCTCCTTGCTTGACAGGGAGCCTGCTTCTCTCTCTACCCCTCCTCCCCCGCATTCATGCTCTCCTTTGTGTGTTCTCTAACAAATAAATAATATCTTTAGAAAAATAATAAAAAAATTTAAAAATGGAGACAATAATACCTATAATCATTCATTCATTCATCATTCAACAAAAGGTGTCTGGTCCTTCAGTGAAATGTATGAAGGACCCAATTACATACAAGTTTTATAAGCCAACCAAAGATAAATAATCCATAGACCCTGCCCTAGAAGAGCTTATATATGAAATAGACAATTATTTTTTTGTGAAATAAGAATCTCCTGTTTCTAAGAACTTGTGTTACAACAAAAGTTTCCATATTAGTAAAGTGTGATCCATCTTGCTCCTCACAGTTGATTGGTCCAGAGGTTGGTTCCTGACTCAAGGTGGGCCAATCAGAATTCTTCCCTGGGACTTTGGAAGTGGAACTGAAAACGAGAAGTCAGTTTTTGTCTGGGTGTCTGAACTTCAAGATGGAAAATGTAACTTCAAGATGGAACTTCAAGATGGAAAAAGGGGGCTTCTGAAGAACATGTTATGTCGTGTCACTGGTAAAGGAGAGGAGTATGGTTGTTAATAAAACCAAGAATGGTGCAGACCTATGGAGAAATGCAGGCATGCATTTTAGGGGGTTAGCGTGTCAAAACAAGCAGAACTTTAGTCACTATTATGTTGTGAGTCACCAAGGGGCACCATTTACACAGTTCCGATGACTGGCCCCCCTGAGAACATGCCTGAATACATGACTGCGTGGCATGAATGGGGACCTCTGGAGTTGTTCTATGAGGTGGTCCTACTTTCATTTGTTAGATAGAGGTCAAGGGCAAATAACTCAGGTATCAATGTCATTGAGTAGCATGTGTGCTGTCATTCTACCCCTCTAAAACCCTCTTCAGACATCACTGATTTCCGTGGTCTGCCTTCCTGCTGGCACCCGACATGTCCTACTCAGCACAGCACTCCAGGGCCACCATCAACCAGCATGTGCCTTGCATATATGCTTCCTGGCCCAACAGCTGTACCATGTCATTTGTAACTGGCTTTGTCTCCGCAGCAGATGTTTTCCCTCTGGCTAGAATCAACACTGGGAATTACATATAAGTTAAGGAAATCTTTTGCTTTCTATCTGAGGACCAAGAAAATTTGGAACCAGTACTCAATCGTTTGGTGGTACAATGGTATCAGTTAATTAACTTGACTCCATACCAAGAATGAACAAGATTCTGGAATGCTAATTGGGTGATTTCTGATATCGTGCTGTTCCCACTGCCTGGCATTCCCTTTCTGCTCTTGTCTATCTGGCAAACTCTTATATAGCCTGCAAGCCTGGTGAAAAGGTTATATTCTTGCAGCTTTTCCCTGTCATTCACTCTTGGAGAGGTAATTGCTCCCCATTTGGTATTCTACCTGACTTTATTCCTTTCTCTATTCTAGCTTGTTTCCTATAGAATTGTAGGCTGCTTATGGTGTCCATTCCCTAGGATGTAGCTTCTGAAAGATAAGGATTGTGTTTTAAATACTCTAAGGAGCCCCTAAATAGAGTCAAGAGAGGTGGTGTAATGATTTTTAATGATTTGTTGCAGCATTGTTTTGTAGTATTGTTTGTAATTGCAAAAGATCAGAAACCACCTTTCTTTACCTTTAAGGGAAACAAAAAGTGTTGGGACGCATCTCTGACCTTCAAGGCGATGCCGCAGAATGATGAAAGCCGTTCCATATAAACTCCCTTGATGCCACTGCCGGCCAAGACATGAGCTGGGATTCTGTCCCTCAGCCACTGTCTCTGGTGACTTGCAAAGCCGCACACTATCCAGACCACACATGGTCTCCATCATGGCTCTAATTTCTGCCTAAGGCTGACAAATTTTTGGCCTAAATGTCCACATTGAAGCCAACTGAATTTGTGTTTGTATCTAGGCTATTTAAATCCAAGGGGTATTATTTAACTCTTTTCATAGTTCTCCATTTGTGCTTCAAATATATTGTCCTATCCAGTCACCCCAGGACCTGTGCATGTAACTCAGGATATCTTAGCGCACCTGGGTGTCTCAATGGGTTAAGCGTCTGGCTTCTGCTCAGGTCATGTTCCCCGAGTTGTAGGATCGAGCCCTGCATTGGGCTCCCTGCTCAACCAGGAGTCTGCTTGTCCCTCTGCCCCTCACCCCACTCGTGCTCTCTCTCTCTCATTCTCTCTCTCAAATAAATAAATAAAATCTTAATTAAAAATAACTCAGGATATTTTACATGATTCTGCTCAATCAATATGGTGCAACCAATAGATACTTGGTGAGCATCGACTATGTCAAAGGATTGCGGGGAGTGAGTAAGACATAGCTGTGACTTCAGAAAGGTTGCACCGTCCAGTAGAAAGTTCAAGAGGTTGTCTCCTCAAGAGCGTGAGCTAAATGCTGGGCTGAAAAATACGGGAGACTTAGAACGCGGGACAGTGGGATTTAGGAGCCGAACACTCTTCAATTCATCTTTCATGCAGACAGCCGTTAGGGAACTGTTTCCTAGAGAAGAGATGTAAACACGGATAATTTATGTTTATTACTTAAACATCCAAGCAACATCAATGAAGGAAAACAAATGTGAGAGGGGAAGCGCGAGCCCACGTGGCTTGTGGTTGGCTCATCACTGCGGGGAAGTAGCACCTCCTTGCGGCAGATGCCGTGCGGTACCTGTGTGTGCCCCAGACTGGCTTGAGAGGCACCTGCATTTTAGCGCTCCGGACATTTGGAACTGAGGTTTTCACATATTCCTCCATCAGTGATACCGGGTTGAGGTGGAGATGGGGTTGGGGGAAGATCCTCGGCAGGATTACAGACAGAAGCAGCCTTGTTGTAGGGCACCCCTTTCGGAAATGTTCAGAGCCAAATCAATTTCTTTATTGGACAAGCCTTCCCATTCCTAGTCACCTTGGTGCCCTTTTGTGTACTTTTTTTGGTCTCTAAGGTGAAGTTATTTGTAAATCTAAAGGGGAAAAGTGTATTTAAAAATCAAGTCTGAGGGGCGCCTGGGTGGCTCAGTGGGTTAAAGCCTCTGCCTTCGGCTCAGGTCATGATCTCAGGGTCCTGGGATCGAGCCCCGCATTGGGCTCTCTGCTCGGCGGGGAGCCTGCTTCCCCCCTTCTCTGCCAGCCTCTCTGCCTACTTGCAATCTCTCTCTCTGTCAAATAAATAAATAAAATCTTAAAAAAAAATAAAGCCTGAGATTTTGGGTTATTTGCTCAATTGCTGTCTAAAGCAACCTCTGCAAATAAAACCCAGCATTTTTGTGGTTTAAAAAGAAAGGGTTTAAACACTTCGAGTCAGCTGGAGAATTGGGGGAGGACCTTACTTGAACGAATCTGCCTGAGAGTTACATATTTAATCAGCAGCAATGAGTCTGAGTGCCAGCGCATGTTTCCTTGCCCAGGAAACAAGGCTGGAGGAGTAGAGAGAGGAAAGAGGGCGAAAAGGCAGCAGCTGCAGGAATGAAGAGAGAAAATAATTCGGGAGAGGAAAGCAGAGCAGGAAAATGCCAACAAGGAGTGGAAAGGGTACAGATACACAACAGCAGAGTTTATCCAGACCCATACGAATCCACCCACGTGTGGTGGGGCCACGCGCAAAGCACGCGGTGGAGTTGCGCCTGGTGAGCGATGCCTTGGTTCCTTACCCACATGAGTCTATTATTTTGATTCGAATTTCCTCAAGCCCAGAATTACCTCAGAGATGTCCCATCTCCTAGGATTTCTCCTGCAAAAACTCTAATCCTCGACTGGCTTTGAAATCAGAATGAGGGCACTCCAGGATCCTCCTCCAAGATAAGCTGCCAATTTGGGGTACCTCCAAAATGGGGGACTCGCCAATGACAGTGCAGGTGACTGAAGTGACTTTTACATATTCAACTAGGCAATTATTTTTTAGTTATGGCCAACAATGTATTGAGCTTGGCTAATGAAATGAGAGACTGAGGCTCTGGTTCTTGCTAAATGGAATTAGGACAAAACTAATTAAAATAGAAGTTTATCAGTTAAAATACATGATCTGTGAAAACCTGGAAAACAGAAAACATATTGAAAATACTGCATGAAGAGTAGGTGCCTGGGTGGCTCAGTCGGTCAAGTGTCCTGACTTGATTTCGGCTCAGGTCATGATCTCAGGGTCCTGAGATGGAGCCCCACCTTTCCTCGGGCTCTGTACTGAGCTGAGTGTGCATCCTGCTTAAGACTCTCTCACTCCCTCTCCCTACCCCCCACCCCCACTCTCTCTCTCTTAAAAAAAACTCCAAAAAACCAAAAAACCCAAAAAACTGCATAAAGAACGAGACACAGAGAAATTACATGCTTTGAGAAGCCCTAGGCCACTTTTTTCTACTGGAGTCAGGCATGTTATGAGTGTTGAACTCTAACCTCACAACTTTAAAAATCATCAAAAGGCAAGTAAAACTCACAGTGAAGAAATAGCTATGCTGTGTGTGCTGCTGGGTATGTCGTTGTTGTAGTTCCTTTTTGAATCTTAGTCTGACCTTGGCACCTGTCTACTCTCACCTCCCTGAAGGTCTCACAAGTGGATTTTTCCTCTCAACAGTAGCCCCCATGCATCCATGGTTGAGATTTCTAGAGGAAGCCCCAATCCTCATTGTTCCTGGAAATATCTGTATTCCCCAAGCTCCAGACTTGAGGGAAAAGTGTGGCATAACCTTGGAGTCAGGCAGACAGGAGTTGGAATTCCTGTTCTGGTCCCTACAAACCATGGGATCTTCTATATATTCTCTGAGCTTCAGTTCTGAAGATAAAATATACAATGGGTTGGACACATCATAAATACTCAGTAAAGGGTGGCTTTTGTGTCTTAATCCACTTACTCTCAGTCAGAATCTTGCTTTGGAAATTAAAAGCTGTGCTATGCTGGGGGTACTATGCCTCTGGTCTCCTGTTATTTGTGTTCTAACTATCTGGGTTAGGTTTCATATCCTTTATAAAGCTCATGTAACTCTGGGCCACATAGACCCAGGCAGGATTACTGATGTTCAACTGGCATTTTAAGAAATGCTCAAAAATATTTAGAGGATAAAATTATTCGTACCTGTTTCTTTTAAGTGAGTTATTACCAACTTGCCATTACTCTTCTATTATGTTCTTCATGATCCTTGGGAACACAGTAAATGCTTAAAAAATAACTATTTGTTAATTTGTAGCATCTATAGATTGATTGCACATACATGTTACTGAGTTTCCTTAAGACATCAGCACACTTACTATCAAGTATGACTGTTGCCTACATGGTGTGGTCACCTAATGACCAAGAGAGGGGATGTGTGCCATTTCCCCCCCTTTAAAAATGGCAAGAGCAAAACAAACTAAAATGGCTACAATGAAACAACCCCCTCTCCCCCCCCCCCCGAGACTCAAGTAGAAGGGAATGGAAGGGAAAGAACTACTTCGTGGTGGTTTTTTTTTTATTTTTATAGTTTAAGTTTTTTTATTTTGGAGCATCAACCCTGTGAGAGATGTATCTTTTTTCCCCCAATTATTTAACTAATATTTATTTATTTTTAAAATTTTATTTTTTCAGTGTTCCAAGATTGTTTATGCACCACACCCAATGCTCCATGCAATACGTGCCCTCCTTAATATCCACCACCAGGCCCACCAAAGCCCCCACCCCCGTTCCCTCCAAAACCCTGTTTGTTTCTCAGAGTCCGCAGTCTCTCATGCTTCATTTCCCCCTCCGATTTCCCCCAATTCACTTTTCCTTTCCTTCTCCTAATGTCCTCCATGTTTTTCCTTATGCTCCACAGGTAAGTGAAACCATGTAATTGACTCTCTCTGTTTGACTTACTTCACTTTGTGCCAAAAGTGCCCCTTAGCATTTGTATTGGTTTTCTGCGATCATCCTGACTAACCCTTCCACCCAAGCTGGTCTGGCGCCGTGGTCAGCACCCTCCGGGGTTCAGTCAGCCCAAAGGAATCAGGCAAGCCAGTGGTTTCCAGCAGCATCCACTCTGAGCCAGTCCCTATGCTGCCCTAATTGTTAAACATTTTTACTCTCTCCCTGAGTGAAGCGAATAGGCTGGCAGATTACGAACACACCCATTTTGGGGACTATAAAATATGGAACTCCAGAATTTTCTCCCAACAACATTGATAGGCATGAAAATGATGTTAAGAAGGATTTTACAAAGAAGTATTGCAATATCACTTCTGTTTTCATTTTCAAGTTTGTAAGGGGTTATCCTGTACCTACTCAATTACCTATTATTTCGCTTGACTCACAGTCCTCTGAATTGCCAGTTCAGTTTCTAGAGCTTTGAAGCAGGAATCTAATCAGGGCCAGTGTGGAGACAGGAGAGGCTGTGGCGTGAGAAAGGATGTACGGACCAGGAGTAATGAACCACATCTGCTAGGCTACTTGGCACATTCTAATTTTGGTCTTTGGGCAGTGATACTCGGGGGCTCAGCTGGCATCCAGAGGGCTATGGAATCATTCCCAAGGCTCCAGCAGTGCCCTGCCTTCATTAATGACTCTCTCCTTTACTCCACTCCTTTATATGTGAATAAAGGAGATTTAGAAATCTTCTGTACTGGGGCGCCTGGGTGGCTGTGTGGGTTGAAGCCTCTGCCTTCGGCTCAGGTCATGATCTCAGGGTCCTGGGATCGAGCCCTGCATCGGGCTCTCTGTTCAACGGGGAGCCTGTTTCCCCCTCTCTCTGCCTGCCTCTCTGCCTACTTGTGATCTCTCTCTCTGTCAAATGAATAAATAAAATTAAAAAAAAAAAAAAAAACCTCTGTACCAAATTATTTCTTGTCAGGAGTACCATAACCTGCTGGGAAAACAGGAAATCTTCCCTCTTAATTAACCACACGTTCATAAGTATTAAAATAAGAGAAAAATAAATTATTCAACACTGACATTTTATTTTTTGAACTTTATCATTTTTACAAAACAAAACAAAAAGCAGGTATCAAAAAGAGCAAAGAGGTTACAGAATTTCCCCACCAGTTTTCATGTAAGACAGTGATTACGAAACTGGTGTCCAATGTAAATACTAAACACAGGCTGATTTCCCTCTTGGTCATGTGCATTCAGGTGGTTTGTTTTGGAGTTACTGAATGATAACTTTTTATAAGCACCGGTCATTTTTTGAGAACCGATTTGGTTTGTCCAACAAAGTAAACACTTTTTGCTGTGTGGCATATTCCTTTTTTAAAAACCACTGAGCTAAAATACAGACTGTATATGTGTTCGGATCTGAACCAAATCTTTTAAGATCCTAATTACCCTGAAGAACACTGAAGACATTTATCGGGCATATTAAACACTAGTTATATACCTCATAATGTCTAAGGCGGCTATTATATTTCTAAAGAAAAGAGCGTTTCATTCAGAGGCTGCCCAGAGTTTGAACTTCATCATTGTTTCCACGTCTTTTCTCATTTGGAGTAGTTTCCCCAAATTGGGTCATGTTATTAGAACAAAGTTTTATGCTCGTGCCAAACAGGCTCTGGCATTTCCTAGATACATTTTCGTAGAGCAAGACTCCTTGCTCTGGACCCTGGAGACCACAAGGAAATTGAGAGGCCATGATTATCGGATGCAGAGAGGAAGAAGCGTACTTAAGCTCAAGTGATCTGGAGGTAAGCAGAAACAAAGCTGCAACTTGGGAGTGGTGTTCACCCACCACTCATTCCAGAAACACGTTTTGCTTAAATAAGGGAATTATGGTCCAGTTTTGCAATGTTAATAGCTGCCAGTTTCTCAACTATATTTTTTATAAAGATCATTTCCTGGCTAGCAATGAGTTAGGAAACTGGCCTCATATTCTGACCAAATTTCTCACTATTAGTCAAAAACAAAACAAAACACCTCGAAAAAAATGCAAAACAAAACAAAACCCCACCAGCCAATAGGGGTTAAAACTGCACAATTAAACTTGAAGGCAAATTATACTATATACAGACAGGTATACACCGAAATAGTTTTTGAGAGCATGGAACACTCCTGTTCATAAACATTTCCTCTGTATTATCCCAATTTTCATGAAAGGAAAACTGATATGTGATTTTGTTCTTTACAGATATGAAAAAGGAAGCAAGAAGGCAAAGCTGAGAGAAACAGATGCTACCCGAAGGGCAGCGGTGGCATTTGGTTGTTTTGGTCTTTGTACCAGCAACTCCCACACCCGCAGGCTATCCAGTTCCTGCTGACTACACGGTTTTCCTTGCGGTCAGGACTCGAACAATGGACCCGACTCCTCCAGCAGCAAGTGCCTAAAAACAACCAAAACGTAAATGCTGACTGAATCAGAAAGGGTCAATTCTCATACCAAGTAAAACATTTTTATTAAAGAAGGAATGTGTGCAGCTATTGGCTTTGGATTCATTAATTTTCATACACACTTCTTGAACACTGACCAAGCGCCAGGCACTGTTCTCGGCACTGGGGACACAGCGACCCACACCACCTTCGGAGTCCCTGCCTCGTGCACCCACATGCCAGTGAGACACTAGCTGATATTCCAGTATGTTGTTTTCACATAACAGGATGTTCTTAAAGATTTACAGCATGTGCTTGCCTAAAACAGGTGCTCACATGTAAATTTAGGACTTTCATTTTGCTCTCTTCTTAGCTCTGTCAGGAAGAAATTCAAACTGGGATCAACTACCCTAAGTTCCATTTAGATTAGCCAGTTTGTCAGATTCCTTTTATCCCCCCAAGATAATAATATATTATTTAATAGCTAAGAACTTGGGAACTTTAATTTTGACTTTACCTTCAAAAACTCCAAGTCCTGAGTATCAGGAATTGAAAGCTCTGGCTTACTTACTGAATACTTTTGTGTATTGGATACTGCGCTAGATGCTAGGGCTAGAGCATCTTCTGGTTTACCAGGAAGGCACAGATATATAAGGAGATCATGTTAATATAATGTATGCAGTGACAGAGGTGTGTGCTGGGGTGAGGAGGCACTCAGGCACAGAGAAAATCCTGAGCAAAGGTCGAGAGGTGTGAAACAGTACGGTATGTTCAGGGAAAGCATACGATTATGTTGTGCACTGCTGGAGCACGGGGGGAAGAACAACATAGAAGAGGAGCTGCTAGACTTGGGAACTTGGGCTTCATCCTGCAGGTGGCTGACAGGGTAGATCTGGATTGGAGAGAGGGCAGTCTGGCACCCAGTGGGAGAACAGATTTGAGGGAAGCAGAACTGGGAGCTGGAGGCCTGGGTAGGAAGTTACAGCAACAGACTGGGAGAGAGGCTGCAAAGAGCTGCATTAGAGAGGTATCTGCGTGCATGGCTGGAGAATTGTTTAGCGGACAGATTGGCAAAAACTGGTGACTGATGTTAGGAAGCAATCAAGACTTAACATGGGCCTCAGTTTCCCCATCCACCAAAAGAGGAATGATAGCAAGCTTTCCCTCCTAGTATTTTATGAGGATTAAAGGAGTTAATATTTACAAAGTGCTTGGGAGAGTGCTTGGAAAACAGTAAGTGCTCCATCAATGTCTGCTATGATCCTGACACTGGACAGGAACGAGGTGGCTTGGGTTTTTAAGCGGGCTCTTCATCTCTAAATTGAGGATGATAAAGATGTTTATATACTTCGTAGAGTCATTGTAAGGCCTAAATGAAACATCAACTAATGGTATAGTGACTGGCAAATGGAAAGTGTTCCTGAATAGGATGACAATATACGTTATTCTCCAACTGGTACACTGGAGACTGAAAGGGAACTAGTCATAATTATGTTGGGAAAACAGACATAAACTGGGGGCGTCTTGGGAAAACGGGGAGGTCTGGTTACCCCGTCCATAAAAGTTAGCTCTCTTTATTTGGCAGTGGATGAGCCATCAAGTGACTTGACCAAGACAAGTCTTACTATCTCTGTAGTATGTGTTTTCATCACTGAATGTGTGTTGTAAACCAGAATCTCTTAAGACCAAGGTCAGTAAGCATAAATCTAAACTTTCATTTTCATGCATTTATTTGTAAAAACAAAGATGTACAGCCAAGAAGTGTAAATAATTATTTAGGTGATAGAAGGTGTCATTGTTACTTTCTATTATAAAGGAGCCAGCCAGTCATAGCGATTAAGAATTCATAACTCACCTTTTCATGCCATTGCAATAACACAGCACTGCTATTGTCGGAGGGGCTCTCGAAGCCTTTATAAATATACTTCATTAGCAGATCCACACCATTCTTGTCCAGGGATTGAACTGCTTTTTCAATATCGTTTGCTTTAAAAGAGATGAGCACCTTTAAGACAATGCTGCCTGCTCGATCCTGGGGATAAATAAAGAACAGAACATTTAGACATGTATGTAGAGTTGTTGTTCTAGAAAGGCCCCGCTGAGACGGTGACATTTAAGACCTGATGGACATGAAAGAAGAATCCTTGGGTGTATTTGAGAAAACTATTTCAGACAGGAAAGAACAAATGCTGTTACTGTGTGTTCAGGGTGTTCAAGGCAGCAGAAAGCTCCCTGGGGGCCAGAGCGATATGGTGGAATAGTAGGACAGGAGGTCAGAGAGGCAGTGGGAAGACAGACCACATTAAGCCCCACAGGCCACTGTGAGGATTCTGGCTTTAAGAGAAATGGGAAGATGTTGGAAGGTTTTGAGAACAGTGATATAAACTGACTTCTATTTTAACAGGATCCCTTTGGCTGCCATGTTGAGAATAAGCTGATGTGGGGCTGGTGGGGGGCAGGGAACAAGGCAGAGCCGGGAGACCAGTTTGGAAGAGACTGCAATAATATAGGCTGGCCTGGGCTAGCATGGGAGCAAGTGGAGGGGGACAGATTCTTGACATGTCTGAAGGAGAGCTGAAAGGATCTGCTTACAAACAGATATGATAACTTGCCCATTTTATAAATCAATATTTAATTTTACTTCTTGACCTCAAAAAAACCCTGAAGACAAAGAAAAAATGAATTGCAGTTCTATCTTGAGCCACCCTTCAATAATAAATAAAAATAAGCTTTTAAGAAGACTCTTTAAGTTTCATATCTACAGTCAAGATAAAAGATACAGTGATTTTCATTTTACGATGATTTTTTTCTTTGATAAAGGCTGCTCCAAGAGCAGCGTTATTTTTACACCCATGAAGGAAGCAGAGAGAACACTTAATTTATCCTTTCAACAATTTTACCTCGCCTATTCAAGAGTGATATCTTTGGCATTCCTAATGATCAGGAGTTTACAGAATGTTTCTACCACCTATTGTTGTCTTCAGTTTAAAGACTATGGAAGTATCCAATTTAGAAAAATATTCTTAACAACCACAGCTATAACTTCCCACACACAAACTGTGATAAAAACTCACCCATGTAAAAGCAGAAGGTGGTAAAACTGAAATTTCAATGACGTCCCTCGTCACTTTTAAAAACCAAAGAAAATGTTTCCTCTCATTGTTCCTAGATAATTATTGTACATTTACTTAAATTATTACTAGTATTCGGTTAAAGAGATCCTTAGGGTTCCTACGGACAATGAATGGGGTCAGAGCTCTGGACTTCATTTTAAACAATTAGTAAATAAGTTCTCCAGAATTTCCGGAAAGACTGCTACCAGGAATATTAAGTCATGTTTATCTCAAGGGCAATTTGGCAATACCACTTGTACCAAAAGCCTTAAAAAATGTGCATTCTAAAACCCAGCAATTCACTTCTAGGAATTCATTCAAAGAAAAAAAATAACAACTTATCCAAAATTGTTGATTTCGGTACTGTTTACAACAAAAGGTCAATAATCTAAATATATGACAAAAGGAGATTAGTTATATGTAAACTGCAGCATATCTATATGCAGCCATTAAAAAAGATACTTTTGAAATAAACTTATTGCCAAGGAAAGATGTTCATGCATATTAAAAAAAAAAAAGCCAGTTACAAAACTCCATTAAAACAACAACAACAACAACACAACTAATACAAAAACTCTGTAAGCATATAGCAACACCAAAAAGTAATAACTGGTTATCTCTGGACAGTGGGATGATGATGATTACCCTTTTGTTCCCTCACTTCTCTGAGTTTTCTTTTTTAAAGATTTTATTCATTTATTTGACACAGAGAGAGATCACAAGTAGGCAGAGGCAGGCAGAGAGAGGGGGAAGCAGGCTACCTGCTGAGCAGAGAACCCGATGCGGGACTAGATCCCAGAACCCTGAGATTATGACCTGAGCCCAAGGCAGAGGCTTTAACCCACTGAGCCACCCAGGAGCCCCTGAGTTTTCTATAAACATTTAATACTTGCATAATTTAGAAAAATTTCTAAAAAGCAACCAAATAGAATCTGTTTATTTTGTAACAATTTTGTTTATTCTTCAGGCCTTTGCTCAAATTCAACCCAAGTGCCTCCATTAAACACACAAAAAATGATCTCTCTTATTATCACAACTCAGTATTAGATTGCTATTTTTCATATGTAAATTTTTACCTATCAAACTACAGAGTAAGCTCTTCAACGTCAAAGATAATAAACGGTTAAAATATTTGTTGATTTCATGACACTTCAGAGGATTTTGGTAAGAAAGCTGAGATCACTGTGTATCTGGGACTTACCTTCACCGCCTGACTCTTGGTGTTGATAGGGGGATTTTTCAGAGCTGCCTGGAGGGCGGCTGTCATGTTTCCTGTGATGGAGGTTAAGGGGATAACAGCAAAGGGCAGCCCTCAGGAAAGCACTGTAAATATCATTGGTTCTTAAGACTTGACTTTATACACAGAAAGAAAAATTACCACGGTCACTCTGTTCAATATTGGAAAACTCAATATGTTCGTTTCAAGGATGTCAATCAAATGTAAAATATCGAAAACACAAGTGAACGTAATAAGGCAAAGACCAGTTCTTGTTTGGCTCTAATTACTAAATGAACACTTTAACAGCCTTTTATTTTCCAGTAAGACACAGATGCAAACATTATCCAGTTATGTTTTTAAAAAATTATATATATCTCAGAATTATTAGGTCCCAAAATGAAACAGTATATCCTCAACCAAAATGTGTTTTTACGTGATTCTAACTGGAAAAATAAAGACCAAACGTTTGCTAGAATTATACTCTATATGAATTGAAATGCTGGTAGAAAATGCTGGTGATTATTGTAGCACTCTAAATGATATACATCAGCAATCTCTCAATATTAATGAAAAGACGCACTACAAAAGATCTAATAATTCAAGGACCTTTAGGTAGTAGCTTAATTTTTCTGTTTTACGTACTTCCTCTTATATTTCATAAAGGTTATTAAAACTGTTTTAGGTCATACCTATTAAATTTAGTCTTTGAAAGCACCAGTGAGTTAGCAAGTATGAGACACGGAAGGCCAATCAGACTGTCAGAATATACAGTCATTCCCCTAAAAGGAAAACCACAGAGTTCACTTGTTCCTCCATCTGTAGTGCCTGACCCAGAGTGTGTCTCTTCTGGTTCCGACAAGAGAAGAAGAGACAATATCTTTTTAACATAAAGTGATTAAAAAAGTAGGTCCATTATATGGATACAGCAGTACCAATAAGAGTCATCACCCATCAACCTAAAGTTAGTTCACAAAACATCATTTATCCATCACAAAGAGTGTTTTAGACAGAATAACGTTTACTGCTTGTGTTTGGAAAAAAAAGAGAAAACAAATGTCTGACCAAAAAAAGCCCCAAAACTAAAAAACCCCTATGGATGGTGGCAAGCTGTTATTTTCAAGGGTTAACAGAACTTCTAGAAAAGCATCTTTTGCAGACTGGCTCATTTTTAAGACCTAAAGTGTTTAAGTATTTAAATAATGCAAAATAGCAAGAGCTGACTGTGAAAGTTGTGGAAATCAAAGAAACATCTGTATGTTGACAAATGTTTAGTGCTGTATTTTAGGTGCCTTTAAGACTAGATATAGTTACAACCAATATTTTCACTTATATTTCTCCATTATACTTTAATAGGATATTGATGAGGAAAAGGGTTTAGAGAGTCTTCCCTCTGTTATGAATACATTCAAGAATTAGAAACGAGTGAATTCAGTAATTGAGATTCTCTAAAATTACAGCATTAGTTGTTGCAACATTTACATTTTTCTAAAAAAGATGTGATGCAAATACTCACTCAAATTTATGAATATTCAAATATGCAAAAACAAAACCCAAGAACTGACAGCCACATTTTAACTGAAATTGAAACGATTTCAGGGTTACGAAAATGATTCTGCTTTGTACAAATGACTCATCGTCTATTTTATTCACTAGGGTTTATTTTAAATATTTCCAGGGATTCTCCATATGCAATCCCTATCTTCTTTCCATTGTCCCTTGCTTAGTAGGTAAAAGCCTCCAACCTTCCTTCTTGGGAGTTGGTTGTTTTGTACTCACTCCCTTTCTCCCGGTTAACAAATTCTGTATCTTGCAACCTTTATCTTGCCAAATACCTTTCTCTTTACATAATAATGTTTTTTAAAAACGCCCAGGGGCTAAAAGGACAGAGGGCCTCAATTCCGCAAACTGCCCCATCCCTCCCAGCAAGGAATAAACTCTCCTAACGCTGCCAAAACCAAACCACAACAGAAGCAGCAGCCTGCTACTCCCAATCACAAATTTCTGGAGGCGATGCGACACCGGCCAGCACCGTCCTGGGGAGAACGACTTAAGCGCCCCCTCACCCGAGAGCCAGAGGCCAGCACCAGATGCCTCCCCCCGCGCCGCGAGGGCGCGGCCAGCCCCGTCGGTTCCCGTAGGCAGCAACTCCAGCCGCAACCTGAGGAATCGGGGCGGGAAAAGCGCGCCAGGAAGGGCTAGTTTCCGAGGCGGGACCCTGGGATCTCCGGGCGACTCGGTTAGGAACGGGAGTGTCCCCTGCCCTCTCAGAGTGCGGGACCCCAGAGAGATTTAAATCATGAGCCGCTGGGGGCAGCTCCGCGCCCCTACCCCGGGGACGGAGGGGTCCCGGGAGAGGGGCGGGGCGGGGAACGGAGGCCGGCAGACGCAAGGATATTGCCGCAGGCAGGAGTCCACCTCGCCTTCGTCGGGCCCGGCCTGCCCATCGCCCCCGTCTTCCTCGTCCACGAACTTGTTCTCATCGTACTCATCCACGTCCACCTTCCGGAACCGGGCCGACGACACCGTGTTCTTCGACATCCCCGATCCGGACCGGTGGCAAAAGCCTCCTCTGGGTTGCTGCCTCTCTGTCGGTAAGCGAAGCCCACCAGGAACCCGCAGCCTGGCGCCTTCACTTCCCTCTTCCGCTCTGGGGCGTCGCCGGCAGCCGGGGCTCGGGCGCTTCTGGGCCTGCGCGCTGGCGGCGCTCCTTCCTCCTCAGCTTCATGCTCTTCTCTAGCCTCCTACGCCGCCCCCACTCTTCCCCGGGGAGCGCGCGCGAGGGAGGGAGCGCGCTGGACGCAGTGCGCAGGCGCGGGCCCTCTGCAGGAAAGGGGCGGGGCTGGGCGAAGGAGGCGGGGGCGGAGGGGGCGGGGCCGGAGGGAGGGCCGAAAGCGGTGCCGCGGGCAGAGGGAAGAGGCAATTGGTCGTCCAAGGCCGTCACGTGATCCCCAGAGGGTTTCCATAGCAACGCTTCTCTGCGGTCCAGTCTAGGGGGGGTCTTAGGTTGGTGGCTATGGGCACTGGGGGCGGGTGGCTTTTGCTGCCGCTGCCGCTGCCGGCTACCTGTCATCTGGGTCTTGCGTGAGGTCCGGCTGGCCCGGACTTGCCTGTGAGGTGGGATGGACTGGTTGCCGGACCAAGTCCCCTGCAGTTGGCAGGAGTATGGGGCGGAGTGATGCGCGCCCGGGCGCCCAGCGTCGTTCTAGTTGTCAGAGACATCACTTCGGACCGTGCACTGCCGGTGGCTGCGTTCCTGAGCCGGGAGCCCCTTTCCCCAGGTTGGAACTACGCTGCTCGGCCAGCGGGAGGTCCCCAAGGACGGAGTCCAAAGGTCATATCTTATCTGTCAGCGCTGTGTGACAGCATCCCGACGGCACCTGCAGAGTATGTATCATATCCATTGGGAGGGAGGGGGAGGTTCTGGGCAGGGGCTGGGGTGGCAAAACTGGGGCGAACCTGTGGAATTGGGGTAGGGTCAGTCATTGACATCTTAAAATAAGTGGCTGTTTGGAGCAAGAATGCTAGAAAAGAATAGGGGCGAGTTTATGCTCTCCGGCGATGTGGGGAAACAAAACGTGTGAGGATCAGTAGAAACCAGATCTTTAAGGTTTATATTTGTGACTTAAGATTTATACGATCCTGCTAGGCCAGCTTTTCCTTACATTTGACATTCTCATTACTGAGAGCAAAGCTCTTACTGAGGAGGTAAAGGCACTAACACTAAAGAAATGGTAGTTGTGCTGTGTGTATAACACTGAAGTACAGATATTTGCAGAATAAAATTATTTTGGACATTCAGCTGGGCGCTGCTCAGATAGCTTTATGTTTTCCTGACATCCTATCAGGTCTAGCTCAATTCCGCCTCAAGCAGAAAGCCAGTTGTTGCCCTGTTAATACCCCAATCCTTGGTTTCCTGTGCTGTATTGAAAAGAGCACTGGACTTAGAGTCAGAAAACCCTAGCTCAAGTCTTGACTTTGACTCATAATCCATTTGATTGAGGCATGCCACTTAAAATTCTGAATTTCAGGTTCTTCATTGCTAAAGTGGAGCTAATAATGTGTACTTCCAGAGATTGTTCTGATGATTAAGTACAGGAAAGTGTTCTGAAGCTCTAAAATTCTACATATATGTAAAATGTGTGTTACCTGTACCATTGATTTTGGCACTAGTCTTATGAATTACTTAATGACATATCATGTTTTATTTTGCTCCTGGAAGAGATCAAAAGATTCTGGAGGGCAAAGACTTGTCTTATATTTATTTTGTATCTTCCTTTACATCTGATACAATGCTAAGCATGCAGGCAGTACTCAATACATTCAAGTACTCAATTATTCATTGATGAATGAATAAATGTGAAAGGCAGACAGTTTGAAAGTCACAGTGAGCATAATGAATCAGTAAGAAAAGGAAGAGAGATCTCAAAATCAACCATTTGTTGGACAGATATGCATACATATGTATATATGTATATCTACATTGACATGTATACATATGTATATATGTGGAGATATATACATATATATATGTGTGTGTGTGTGTGTGTGTGTGTGTGTGTGTGTGTGTGTGTATATATATGGAGAGAGACAGAGGGAGTTCATGGGAATGGAGTACATCCTTTCTTGGAAGGAAGAAGCAATATGGCATTCTTCTCTTCTCAATTAAATCACCCTTGTAGAAAATATATCATTGGGTGGTGGAAGTGACATTTCTTTAAATTAAGATTCAAGTTATGAGCAAACACATGATAAAAACTTCTCCACGCTCTGTTTTCAGAGAGCAAAGGATAATTTTTCTACCTGTTGGTAATATTTATTTTAAAAAGTCATATGCCAAAGTATCAGACCATTACTATGGTGAGTGGCATTATGTAATTTACAATAAAGATTTGTTTTACTATTTCTTCCTCAGTTTCAATCTTTTGCTAACTTTGGTAAGAGCTAAACACTATACTTGTTTTGATGTGAAAGATGATTGTACTCTTTTATTCTTCTAAATCAAGATTTTCTTTGAAGAGAAAATTGAACATTAGAAGCGCTATTGAGAGCAAACAGAAACAAGGATTTAAGACTAATGTATCCCTTCTCCTACATTTCTCTTTTCTTTTGTATTAGGTCTTATTTAGGAAACGTCTCTATTCTCTTATTTTAGAACTGGGAAAGAATTCTGGGGTAGAAATCAACTTAAGGGAATAGTGAGAGGAATTTAAAAAAACAAGTTGCTCAAGGGTATAATTGATTTGATTACTCAGAATTTTGCTCTATATGTTGAATGTGTTAAATATAATTAATTTAAATCTCAGTTGCATAATGCATAATACGTTTGAGATATAATAATGTCAAAAAGGTCCTTTTCCAATGTGGTATTTTTTATTATCTCACAATGATAAGTACCTAGTATATAGCAGGTATGAAATGTATTTTTCTGTCCAATGAATAATCTGACAATTTTGCAATCATATTTAGAGAGTGAGTATTTCTTAATGGACACATTAATTTCCTTTCTACCCCAATCAGCTAACAGTTAAATCTGTAAAGCTTTAGGGAAATGTGTGCGTGTGTGTGTGTGTGTGTGTGTGTGTGTGTGTAGAAACCTGTCCTTAATTATGTTTTAATTAGATAATACACATTATTCCACTTTCTTGCCAATTACAACTTTTTATGTTAATCATAGTACTTAATTCATTTTAGGTAATATTATTCTCCCTGTTCTAATTTTCCAAATGAGTCTTTATTCCTGAAATAACGGATCCATAAGGTTTTAAGACATTTTATTTACTGTGCAAATAACCTGGTTTAGTTGAATATTAAAGTAAGACTGAATCTGAATTTTCTCAAGGTTAATGCTGCGTGATAGTATGTAGCTCCTTTTTATTATCTGTGATAATGCAAAGAGTGAAGAATCTTTTTAATTAGAAAGGATTTTGATAAAACTATTTTATAATAGGTCTTTCTTTTCAGATATTTTAATCTGAGTCCTCTACCTACCATGTGTTTCTTTTCCCCAGCCTTGACACTAAATACTTAACAAACGAAGACATTGAATCCCACAGCACTGGAAGTGAGGCCAGTGTTAATCAAATATATCAAACATGTGTTATAAATATAAAATAAATAAGTAAAGTTCAGTTCTGGTAATGGTGATGTATTACGACTGTTCTCTAGCAACATAATTAGTACAATATAAAAAGAGTTTTTAGCATGTTACCTAGACTATAGTATAGTCTAATGCTTGTATATAATATCCAAATGAACTGGTTCCGTGTTGAACCACTAGCCTTCCAAACTTTCAATTTTTTTTTTTTGAAGATTTTATTTATTTATTTGACAGAGAGAGAGATCACAAGTCGGCAGAGAGGCAGGCAGAGAGAGAGGGGGAAGCAGGCTCCCTGCTGAGCAGAGAGCCCAATGCGGGGGGCTCGATCCCAGGACCCTGGGATCATGACCTGAGCTGAAGGCAGAGGCTTTAACCCACTGAGCCACCCAGGCGCCCCCAAACTTTCAATTTTTGCTTTGGGATTTATTATAGCTTTATATAACTTTATGATTACACACTAAGATAGGGTAGATAGGGTGAACTATTTTACAACAGGACCTTTATTTATTTATATGTTGGTACTTCTAAGATTAAAAACTTTTAACCTGTACTCTTGTCTCAGGAAAAACATTTAGTGCTAAATGAAACAAGAATAAATCTTGTTTGTTAAACATTGTTTTGAATGGGACTCTCTATTTAAATTTTTTACCTGCTTATGATAATATAAAGAGAAGTTATGGATTTAAAAATTTATTTATTCTATATTCTTTCCCATTGCTGGGATCTCTTATTAATGCTAACAGTTGTTTTAGGGTTGCGTTTCTTATCATAGTATATAATCATAATATTTGAGATAAGGATAACTTACATTTTCTTTTCTAATATTTATATCAATTTCATTTATTTTTTTTTTATCTTATTGCATTAGTCGGACTCTCAAAAACAGTGTTGAAAAACTGGGTGATATTAGGCATCTCTTATTTGTTTCTATTTTAATGGAAACAGTGTTAGTATTTTACCAGTTTATATTTCCTATTGTTTTAGGATATTTAGGAATGCTGAAATTATCAAATGCTTTTTTTGAGGGACCTAGTAACAAAAATGGTATTATTTTTTATCTTTTAATTTACAAATGTAATGAATTATATATATATATTTTAAAGATTTTATTTATTTGAGAGGGAGCAAGCATGGGGGGAGTTGGGGAGGGGCAGAGGGAGAGGGAAAAGTAGACTCCTTGCAAGGAGCCTAATGTGAGAACTCCATATCGACTTGATCCCAGGACCCTGAGATCATGACCTGAGCAGAAGGCAGATGCTTAACTGACTGATCCACCGAGGCGCCCCATCTATATATATTTTTTGCACTGAATCATTCCCACATTTCTAAAATAGATTGTGGTTACTATTTTAATTACTTGATAGATTCGATTAATTTATATTTTGTTTACATGATTTCAGAATCATTATGTAGAAGTGAGTTTGGCCCATAGTATTTCTTTGTGCCATATCTATTCAATTTTGATATTAGGATTAGTATAGCTTTGTAAGATGAATTGAGAAGATTTCTACCTTCTTTTCTATGCTCTGGAAAAATTTGAATGGAAAGTTACTATGCTATTTTTTCTTTGAGAGTTATAAAATATGCTTGCAAAATTATCTGGACTTGCTCATATTTTTACGGTTAGATCTTTGATCATCTCTCTCTTCTGCGATTATTGACTTGTTTGGTTTTTCTCTCTTTTTTAGTCAATTTTAGAATTTATATTTTCATAATAAATCATGCATCCTATCTAGATTGCCAATTTTTTGGCAAAAAGTTGCACAAAATATTTTCTTACAAGTATTTTAATATCTTGCATGACCATGGACTTATTGCTTCTCTTGTTGCTTTAAGAAAAATATTAAAATCAAACTTTTTTCTCCACCTAACCTGATTGTTACAAATAATAGTAATATATCTTTACTTCTTATAGAAAATAAAATTTATAGTTTTGATAGAATTTGAAAGATCCTGCAAGTCCTATTTTTTCTGTCTATCCTTATTCTATTATTATTTTATTAATAATAATGACTGCTTGATGTTTGTTTTGTGTTAGACTTGGTAAACAATCTCTTTATTTACTTTATTTAATCATCAGAGTAGGTGTAGGGCTTAGGAGTTAGTGTGTCCATTTTATGGATGAGGAAATGAAGACTGAGAGAGGTTATGTAACTAAGCCACTGATACTCAACTAGCAAGTAACAGACTGATATGGTAATTAGGTATGTCAAATTCCAAAGATTGTGCTTTTAATCACCACGCTCTGCTTTCAGTAAGTCGTTCTCATTATTCCCAACTGTGCTGCTTACCTTTGTGCTAAAAATAAGGATGTAACTAAGTATCAGGGTCCAGATAAACCTACACAGAGCTTTTCAATAGCTTGAAATGAACTTTAAACTGTGAGCTTAAAAAATTAATTATTGTAATGGTTTTGTAAAAGACATTTGTTTTTCAGGTACTTGTGAGCTTTCCCCACCTTATCTCAGTATTTTGAGACTAGACATAGAGCCTGTAACCTAATATTTAGTCTATCACAAAAGATGTCACTTTTTTTAGTATATGAAGAGATCAGTAGGCGTTGATGAATAATTCCACTTAATTTTTTTAAGTTGTAGCAAAGTACACATAACATACAATTTACTGTCTTAACCATTTTTAAGTGTACCTCTAAGTAATATTAATTGCATTCACATTATTGTACAACCATCACTACTATCCATATCCAGACCTTTTTTTATCTTGTAGATCTGGACCCTGTACCCATTAAACAATAACTCCCCATACCTGCTCCTTTCCCTAGCCCCCAACGACAACCATTTTACTTTCTGTCTCTATAAATTTGATAGCTCTAGGTACCACATATTAGTGGATTCATACAGTACTTTGTTTTTGTGGTTGGCTTACTTCACTTAATTTGATTTCCTCAAGATTCTTTCACAAGATTCTTTCACAGTGTCAGGATGTCGTTCCTTTTTAAGGCTGAATAGTATTCCATTGTATGTATAGTCTACATTCTCTTTATCCATTCATCTGTTGATGGACACTTGGATTACTTACGACTATCATGAATAATGCTACTATGAATATGGGTATACAAATACCTGAGACCCCATTTTCAGTTCTTTTGGTTATATACTCAGAAGCAGAATTGCTGGATCATGTAATTCTCTTTTTAATTTTTTGAGGCACCAATTCCACTTAACTAAATAGAGTAATAAATCAATGTGCCATTGCCTCAGATCTCTGATTTGCTATATCACTGAGAGTCAGACATCAAGTTAAAGTAATCTCAGGACGTATGTTTGGTATGAGGCTCTAGCTAAAACAAGGAGTCGGGGGTGGAGAGGGTGCCCAAACTCTGGGATCTAGAGCTACTTAAGTTCTCCAGCCCAGCCCACCCGGGCTCGCTAGCTCCCGTAGTCTACAGGAGACCTACTGATACAATAGTCTGAGCAGGACTACAGAAAGGCCTCAGTGTGGGTAAAAATGGATATTGATTTTCCCAGGCTTTGTAGTGAGTCCATATTGTTGCTATTTTGAGAGCCATTAAAGCATAGTGATTAAGAACAGGGATTCTAGAGCTAGAGCTCCTGGGTTTGATCTTAGCTCAGCCTTTACTACATGAGCTCTCTGTGCTGCAATTTCCTTATTTGAAAATAGATATTATAGTAATACCTACCTCATGGGATAATTGGGAGCATTAAATGAGTTAATACATGTAACTGTTTAGAAAAGTGCCTGACATATAGTTCTCACTGAATGTTAGGCAGTAATAATATTATTCTTAATTAGTGTAAGTTACCATGTAGTTTTCCTTAAAACCTTTGGAAATAAGATGCATAACATGATATTGTTTGAGCTAAACTTTTTGGATTTCATGTGCTTTGAATCAAAAAAGATATTTAACAGTAGTTTAAAGAGATAGGATTTGTTCCCAGGCCAACAGGATTAGATGGTAGCTTGATAAAACATTAGCATCTAGAGAGAATCCATACTGGTCGTGACAGGAGTTGGTTATAAAGGTTTCTGTGGTCTCTTATAGTCTCGACCCCCTTAAACACTGTCCAGGGGTCAGGGGCCCTTGGACAGAGCCCGCCATTGCAGGCACAGTGTCCCTGGTAAGCAGAGTGTGATGGCACTAAACATTTGATTCAAATAATGAACTCCCCTAATCCATAAAGCAACCTTAAAAAAAATAAATAAATAACTTGGCTTCTCAGGTAGCTTTTCTGCATGGAGAGGCTGTATAGGCGAGACCACTTGAATTATCTGGTTGCATATGTCATTGTAAGTCTCACTGGAAATCAGTACGTTAGCTCTCCGGTTTTACATGTCAGTCTTGGGAGCTTTACTAATCCAGGTCTGCCCTGATTCATTATAGATAGATAGATTCACTTTCTGTACTAAGTAGGTAGCTGAACCTACAAAACTGAGAACCAAACCTGCATCATGGTAGATCGATAGAGGTAATGTTCCTTCCTCTATCCTCATCCGTTTCTTGGGATATAGCTCCCTGCCTCTTGTAAATCACCATACCACTAGCTGCTTAATTTAGTGGCTTGTGTTTTCTTTATTGGAATTTCCATAAGTGTGGGAGCAGTGATAATTCTTCACTATCAGTAATGCAAGTGTGCTGAAGAGAGGTGGAACATTCCAACTTTTATGCTTCCCTTAGTCCCTGGGCCAGCCTGACCTAAACAAGAATCCCTCGTGTGGTGGGTAAGAAGTGTGATCACTGCGCTGTAAATGCTTGCTCCGTGGATCAATTCTGATCCAAGCCAACTTAGAATGGATAGAGCTGGAAGGACTTATGTATGAGCTAGTCTGTAACTCTTATTTTACTGAAGGGGAAAGAGAAACTACATGCCTAGGGCCATATATCTTTATGCTCTCTTAACAGTCTCTTGAAGGCTTGACTATAGTGGCTAGGACTCATGACCCGTCAGTGACATTCTTCCTAGCACCAGACATATCTGACTAGTACAAAAATTTAACTGCCAAAAAACACTTTCCTTTCCTATAGTTCAGGCAACATTTCTCCCTTTGTTATATACCACTGAAATATAAATTCGTCTTAGATTTCAGACTGATTTTTTTTCATGTTTTTTAATTTTTTAATTTTTTTAAAGATTTTATTTATTTTTTTGACAGAGACAGACACAGCGAGAGAGGGAACACAAGCAGGGGGAGTGGGAGAGGGAGAAGCATGCTTCCTGCAGTGCGGGAAGCCCCATGGGGGACTCGATCTCAGGACCCTGGGATCATGACCTGAGTCGAAGGCAGACGCCTAACGACTGAGCCACCCAGGCGCCCCTTTAATGTTTCTTTTAAAGATTAACTTATTTTTAGAGAGAGGGAGAGAGCATGAATGGTAGGAGGGCCAGAGGGGGAGAGAGAGAATCCCAATCAGACTCCCCGCTGAGTATGGAGCCCAGCTCGGGGCTCGATCTAGGACCCTGAAATCATGACCTGAGCTGAAATCATGAGTTGGACTCTTAACTGACTGAGCCACCCAGGCGCCTCTTCAGACTGTTTTTAACTGAGTGCTTTGTAGCCCGATTGTTATGTCTTTTTGACCACTTTGTAGATAGAGTTCATGGCAACTAATTGAATCTACTTTTTTCTTTTTTTTGAGAAGGCTATAAGGTGGGCAGGTCCTTCCCAACTGCTGCAGGGCATTGTCAGCCAACCTGGCAAGAGGCTTCAGAGCTGATGCCCCAAACCCCTCAGATTTGCTGATGCTCTTACCTCAGTTGCCCACCTGGATAGAGATGCTGAATTTGTCACATTGGGTCTTTTTTTTTTTTTTGACTCTACATCCCAAATTGTAGACATATGATTTCATAATCTAATAATAAACTTCAGTACTTTTTAAAATAATTACTGTATACTACAACATAATTATATTCCAGTAATTCTATAAAAATTTTCACATTAAAATAGAATATTCTTTTAAAAATTTTAGTGATGTTTATTTTAATCACAATAGAAATTTCTATTCTAAACATGTTTCTTTTCTTTTCCTTCTCCTCTTCCTCTTCCTCCTTCGACATGGAGTACTATGTGCTTTAAGCTTTTTTTTTTTAATGTAAAAAATTAAAATTTTTTTTCCTTTTTTAAATTTAAATTCAATTAACATACAATGTATTATTTGTTTCAGGGGTATAGGTCTGTGATTCATCAGACTTATGTAACACCCAGTTCTCATTACAACACATACCCTCCCCAATGTCCATCACCCAGTTATCTCATCTGCTTTAAGCTTTTTTTAGTGGCAAAACTCTTATTAGCTTAGCATTACTTTTACATACATTAAGAAAAAATTTAGGGTGCCTGGGTGGCTCAGATGGTTGAGCGTCTGACTCTTGATTTTAGCTCAGGTCATGATCTCAGGGTCCTGAGATGGATTGGGCTCCATGCTCAGCGAGGAGTCTTTTTGAGATTTTCTCTCCCTCCGCCCCTCCCCACCATGCATGCTCTCTCTCTCTAAAAATAAACAAAAAATTTTTTAAAGATTTTATTTATTTATTTGACAGAGAGAGACAGCGAGAGAGGGAACACAAGCGGGGGAGTGGGAGAGAGAGAAGCAGGCTTCCCGCTGAGCAGAGAGCACGATGCAGGGCTCCATTCCAGGACCCTGGGGTCATGACCTGAGGTGAAGGCAGATGCTTAATGACTGAGCCACCCAGGTGCCCCAACAAATCTTAAAAAAAAAAAAAAATTTAGTAGCAAGTTACAAATGGATATACATTTTTCTCATAAAATATTTTTACATATTTCTAAGAGGAAAGTGAGGCCACAAATGTGAATGAATTAAGCACAAAGTGCTTTAATGTACATGCTCAGATGGTTATTCAAGGAGCACTTCCTAGAATTGTGTTTCTAACAAGATTTTAAGAGACGGTATAGATATACACTGCTGAAAAGAGAAAAGGTTGGAAAAAAGGGAAGTAAAACAAATAATGCATTGGGGCACTATATCAGAAGAAGGGGGAATGGCTGCTAACAAAAAAAATGATGCTGTTTGGAAGATGGTTAAGTGAACTCTGTTGGAATGGGTATGGAGTGTTGGAAACAGTGATCGGTAATGTTATTGAGATGTAAATTCACAACCTTGCCACCCACATTTTGCCTGGATACTTGGCTAGATTCTAAGGGAAAGCCAAAGAGGGAGAGAGACGGTGCCTGACCAATAGGAACTTGCAATCTTGCTGACTGGTCAGCTGGAAGGTAGAGAAGGAGCCTTGACGGCCAGTAAGAGCAGCTTGGATTTTATATGGTGTGTGATGGAAGGAGCTTTTGCAGAGTCTCATGCATCATCCTACTTCTATTGTCTGATCAGGAAGGAGAGATCTGAGCTGGGAAAAATCACACTGAGCAGGTGACTAGGTTTCAAAAATCAATTTTCGCAGCTATATATGATCAGTTAGCAAAAGAGTTTTTTTGTTTTTGTTTTTGTTTTCCCCATACAAAACTATTTTGAACCACTTTAGGAAAAAAATGGGCTGCCTAAAGTCTTCTGTTCATGATTAACAATTAATGGAAAATCACTGGTTTGCTTTTGCAGACAGCACTTAATGTCAGTAACTTCAGGCTGTTTTCCAATTTTATAGTAAATTTTGATACTAAAACCAATTTAGGAAGCTGTTTAGTCCATGGGCTTTTTCGGTGGAAAGATGATGTGGGTAGACTAGAATAATAACGTTTCCTTTTCCACACCAAAATATTAGCAAGGTACTAATGGCTCCATTTTGATACTGTCGCTTTCAAAATAAAGGAGAGAGGTCAGGTTGCTTATGGAAACATCTTGGATTATGTTAAAAGTAGTGTAGCTTTATAGCAGTTGAGATAGCAAATAATTCGGGTTTTGCTTTTAGTGTATCGGTTCATCTCCCATCTTGGATCAGACCGAAGAGAGAAAGTCTCCAGATTTTTGTTTGCTGTCGAATTTGTCCTCTGGTAGTTGTTTGGTCTCATGTTGTAGAAATATAGATTTTATTTTTTCCCTTTCTTCTTCTTTTCATCTGCCTCTTTGCTACTTGCAAACTTCTGCGTGATTTCCACTCTCTCCACTGGCATTCCCACGGGAGGCCTTCCGAGATCCTTGGTTTCCGGGAATGACATTTGAGGCATATTTAAGTGCCTCACGATATTCCTGGGTTTGTGTGCGTTTTGACCCACATGGATTGGTGGTAGGTCTCTGAAAGGCACCAACACAAAAATGACAGGAACCCTGAGGTCTGGGGTCAGATTGGGTTGCGGTCGTCCACGTGTCACTTGCAAACTCTGTCCAGGAAAGACCTTGTTGAAGGGGTAGCTCTCTAAAGCCACTTGAGCTTTTATGTTCTGATTCTCTTTTGTCTGGGGAAGAACATCGGTGAAATAAGGTTTCACTCCTGTTATGGCGTTGATTTTGTATGCATTGTGCCTATCAGCCAGTGCTCTCCCGGTTAAAATGGGCTGGAAAACAGCTGATCCTGAGACACCACTCACAAAGCTGTTGAGGAGAGAATGCCAAATTCCACCACTTATTGGGCTCAAGGTGACCTGTGGCCATAAACTAGCCAGGCTCCGGAGAGCTTCCCGGTTCCACGCTGAGGCAGGAAATTCGGCCTCAGTATGATAGAGCTGAGAAAAGTAAATGCTGAGAGTAACGTCTGGATACATTATTAAGAAATTGTACATTTTGCTGATGCAGCAGTGGTTGGCTTCATTACAAGGAGAGTTGTTGGAATACAGAATGATATGCCTGATAGCATTGTTACTGTGTCGGGCTGAGTCAAAATAACCATTCATCTCGAATAGCATCGATTCTGGATGGGTATTATTCTCAGTGCAATTGCTAGCGTGGCCCTTTTGCACCACGCTTCCAGAAGAAGTTTTTAGTTCATAAAACGTGAGATGCTTTGTTTGAGGATACGCTGGCCCATAAGGGAATCCAAAAATCTGATGAAATTCTGTATAGGGAACTCTTGCTTCTTCACCTGTCCGAATATGGTAAGGACAGTTCGAGCAGTCTAGAGAGAAGCTTAGCCAGTAATAAGGTTTTACTATTGTTCCACGATTTGCTAGGTATTCTTCATATAAGGGCTCCATTGCTAGATTTATGGTCTTCTAGCTGCAACCCTAAACAAGAAGAGAAATTATACATAAAACCAGTGGAAGAAAAACTAAAGAAAATGCATTAATTTATTGAGCCATACTTTTCTTTAAAAAAGGTAGCACAATAGCTATAGCATCTTTGATTGTAAAAGGTAGTTGATATATAGCCATAGATGAGAAAGCTCAGGATTCATCTTTCTTCATTGAGACTCTTGGGTGTGGTGAGGAGATGAAAAAGAAGGCATAATGCAGCTTTACCTGTTTCACAGATTGTGAGACAATATGGCAAATGGGTTAACAGTGCAAGTCCTGGAAACAGATGCCTTGTTTCAAATCTGGGCTCTGCCTCTTACCAGCTCAGTGACTTTCTGCAAGTTGTTTAAAGTCTGGGAGTCATGTCTTCCTTGTCTGTAAAGTGAAGATAAGAATAGAACCTACCTCTGAATAAAAGGTTATCTTGAGGATTGAATGATGGAATACATATAAAATGCTTTATTATGTGCCTGACTCATGTTAAGGACTCAATAAAGATTAGCTCTTAGTAGTGATAGTACAAATCCCAGGATTATCTAAACGATTCTTGTTTATGAAAGTCTAAACAAACAAGCAGGGGTTTTGCAATTTTGTTTGTAATGTTATTCCTTTGTCCCTTTCCTGAATGATATTATCTAATTATCTGCATAGGTTTTGAGTATGCTTGCATTTAAAATCAGCTATTTCTTCAGATTAGTGGCAGTAAATTGGTGCTAATTATCCTTTTGAGAAAAGGATCATGGTTACTGGTGGAGACTTCTCGTAGGAATGCCATTTGAGTATTCTTTGGGTCGTGAACACTTTGCTATTTGAGAGTTTTATTTCCAGTGGGTGGGTCTTGTTAGAACATTTTGGAAACTTTACCATTCTGGAAAGCACATATGGTTCTTTAGGATATTTCGAATAAATAGTTTCTGGGATGTTAAGCCACAAAAATTGAGGTCTTTAAGTAATGATTTTTTTCCTTTAAGCAAAAATTACTCAGTTATCCTTGTTCCCACACAGCAACCCAGGGCATTCTAATATAGTTTTAAGAACATTTTTAAATAACTTTTTGTTATTCAAGTATTATGTATTTCTTGTAAGATATTTTTTAAAATACTAATACATAAAGGGAATACTGGTTTATCTCAGTTTATGTTCCCATAATTGTTAACATGTCTCTTCCCTCCAGTCTTTTTGCTACGTGTGTTTGTTATGCACAACATAAATAAAATCACGTTTTATACTTCTCTTCTCACTTAGTAATAGATCATGAGTATTTCCCCATGTTATTAAAAATTCTTCAGAAAACAATATTCATGGCTAATTAGTATTTTATTATGCAACAAATATGTAATCAAATATTCAGGTTCTTGCCTCTTTTTATTATTATAAATAATGCTTTGATGAGCATTTCTGTAAATAAATTTTTCTTTTCTTTTAATGTAGATTATTAAAAGTTGTATTATTAGCTCAAACTTTGTCACATTGCTTCTTAGGACAGTGTCCCAATTCTTTCTCATCCTCCTTTGCCCATCTGAGAAGTGAGCATCGGTATCCCTTTGTGGCTATAACTGGGACCTTTTCAGTTCCTAGTGAGGTTGAACACATTTTCACATGCTTATTGGTCTGTAGTATTTATCCTTCTGTGAAATATGTTTGATCCCTTATCTCCTCCCCCACCCCACGCTTTGTTGAGGTTTTCCTTACTAATTTGCAAGAACTCTTTTTTTGTATTAAGAATATTAGCTGTCATAATTTTTGCAAGTATTTTACCTGGTTTATGGAGCCATTTGATTATGCTGGTGGCATTTTTAATTATACCAATTTTTACATTTTTATATGGTTTCATCTTTGCCCTTAAGGTTTATTTATTTATTTATTTATTTATTTATTCATTAAGATTTTATTTATTTATTTGACAGAGAGAGAGATCACAAGTAGGCAGAGGAGCAAGCAGAGGAAGAAGGAGAAGCAGGCTCTACGCTGAGCATAGAGCCTAATGCGGGGCTCAATCCCAGGACCCTGAGATCATGACGTGAGCCGAAGGCAGAGGCTTTAACCAACTGAGCCACCCATGCACCCCTTAAGATTTATTTTTTACTATTGTATTTGGAAAAGACTTCCCCATCAAAGAGGAGTTAAGTATTCCCCATATTTTTTTCTAGCATGTATGGTTTTATCTTTTACATTTAACTCTTCGTTCAGGCAACAACACAGATAAAGTAGAAAATTTAAGAGAGATAAACTGACCATTACAAAACAGAAGAAAATATATTTCTCACTTTACAAAATCTAATTTGTCATTTCAGGAGTATTTGTTACAACTTTTCATATGGAAGCACTTTGATCAATTTCTTTCTTCCTCAACCTTAATATCTGGTACGGCTGAAACCTGCAGCACTCCTTTGCTAACCTGTCCTGGGCAGAAAATATTTTAGGAGCCTCAGTCCTGCTGTAGATGGAATGTGATTTACTCATGCCACCGTTTTCCTAATGCCTGATATCTCTGCAGTAATTCTGGATGCCACAAAACCATCAAATTCCAGGTTTCTCCTAATCTCTGTCATGTCAATTTAGTCCATAGGATCAGACGTTTGCCTCAGTGTCCTCCTTAGTTCTGCATTTTCCTGATGTGACTGAATTTGTGCCCTGAGGCTTCCCAGACCTTGCCTATCTTTTCCTCCGGGTCCTGGCCTTTCTTGCTTCACCTTTGGCAATGAATCCATTACCTGGAGCCCCACACCATCTCGGGTTGATCCGGGGCATTGTTTTCTCACTGGATTTCCTCCTCTTTCAGCAGTACTCATTGGCCTAGATAGATCTCTCCGAATACCAAAACTTGCTGAAACTGAGCCCAGAGTCCCACTTGCTTTTGAATCTGGTGCCTTGGGTGTGGTCCGCTGTTGTGTGGCAGCCTGATATTCAAGTGACTACTCAAATTGCAATTTCAAGTCCCCCAAGATTTGACTGAAATGCCAGGAAGCCATACCACGAGGCCTTTGTCTGCCTTTCTGTTTTGGGGTGGATGGAATAGGTGGAGTTAACTATACTTAATAGACCCACAATTACTCTTATGAGAAGCAGAAGTCTTTGTATCTTTGAAAATAAAGGCAGTATGGAAAGTCCCGATGTTTTTCTAAGTACTCTTCTCTTTACTCCATCTGCTATTTTAGCTAGGAAGGATGCATCCTTACTGTCTTTAAGGAGATCTTGAGGACCAGTGGCCTCCATAGGTCATGGAGGGAGCTCTGGAGGTTCATTCTTGCTAATGGCTTTTCACTGTCAGTCAGCTGTGGTTCCCCATGGGTGATGTCTCCACTTTTTCAGAGGGTCTTTCGGAGACTATTCTTTGATCACCTTCATCTGAAGGAGAAGCAGGAAAGACCGCCTGCCTGCTTTGAACTCTTAGAGAATTTGCGGTTTAGATCATCAGTTTGCCATCGATCACAGACTCTCTTTATCATTCACTTTTGCTTATCTGCCCTTTCACTCTGCCCCTACCCAGGCGGGGGCATACCCTGTTCAGCCCAGGGCCTACCTCAGAGAATCTTAGTTCGTTCACAGGACAGGTTGGCTGAGACTTCTCTCCCCCAACATCCTGTGTCCCTACTACCTCATCCTTTCCCCTCTGCTTTGGCTGTGCTTGGGAAAGGTGTGATGCCCTCGGTGGAGCAGATTTTCTAGCAGTAAGAAGCAGAGATCTGCAGAACCCAGCTCCTTGCTTCCGGTTGTGAGTAGCCCCTGGACTGTGGCCTTGGGATGACAGCCTTCCTTGCTTTAACATAAATGAGGCATACATGAGGACAATCTGCTCTCTTTTCACCCCCATCTTGGATTTAGTGAGTACTGGTAAAGCACAGTTTGCACTGGAGTAGTTAGAGAATGGAGTTTGCCCTGCCCAATCTGTGCACAATCTGTTAGCAGCTAAAAACAAATGTTAGCAGTTATAATTACCATCATTTTGTCTCCAGGCTTGGATCACATTCCAGGTGTTCTAGAAGATGGTCCGTTCCCTTTTTTTCTCCTTTAAGTACCAGGCCCTGTTTCGAGGGGCTTCAGAGGCCAATCGTGCTGGCAAGTTTCACCTCCCGAATTGGTTCGGGACTCTTTCGCAGTTTGTGTCTGTTAGTTCCTTTGAACTTTGCTGTCGCAAGTTAGAAAGACCTTGCTGAGGTGTGGCTGCCTCTAAGAACACTGTTGAATTGGTGCCATGGTAACGTTTGCAAAGTAGCTACTGCTAGGATACGGCTCTGACACTTATTACTTTATTTGCATTTCAAACCACCTGTTCCGAAGATGAAAATATACATGAATGCATATTCCAGTCTGGATGAGAGCGTACTAGCTGACGATGTAAGTGGACGTGTTGGGGTTTTTCTCCCGCTGGCTGTAAGAACCAAGCTCTGAGGTCCTGCTCCTCAGCGTCTTTGTCCTGATGTAGAACAGGTGCCAGGCTTGGTGTGTGGACACGATTCACTGGTTCTGTTGCCTGTGGAGACACCAGGGCCCCTTTCTTACGGAGTTTGCCCTTCGGTGAGAGGGAGGCACCTATGAAAGGGAGCAGAGACTTGTTCTCCCCAAAGGCAAGCACTTTCTACTTATAGATCCACAGCCCCTGAAGGGAGAGCTCTTCAGTTTGTCCAAATCTGGGCCAGCAGTCCCTCTCTTCTTACAAATTCCCCGGGAGATTCTTGCTATTGGTATGTGTCTGTTTCCCTCCAGTTCAAGGCAAACCCTCCCTCATGGATTGGTGGTGGCCCCTCGTCCATAGCCAATGGAAGAGCTACTCAGCCTTCTCTGCTCTGTTCCCTTGCCCTGCTTCCACTCCACGTCTTCTCCTAGGACATCGGACATGTGCATGGTCATGATTCATTGTTTGTGGATCACTCCCGATTATTCCCTCTTTCCTCTTCCTCAGGCCACTTGAAGGAGCAAGTGATGACCACTACTGTGTATTTCCATTAGTTACCACCCAAAAGTTCTTAAGCACATTTCCTATGCTGAAAATAGCCCAGCAGGGACAATGGAAGCACCTAGAAGGCTTCCTGCAAGCAGCCTTACCACTCTTAACTAGTTTCTCAGTCAAGCTCCCAGTCTCCACAACAGCACCTGTCCTTTCTCCTTGAGGGGACTCCTTCTGCTTTAGATGTTTCATGTTGATCTTTGCCTTTTAAGGGTCTCGGTGTATTCACCAACTCCTCAGCTAATTATTTTTCAGTTACATATTCTTTCATGCTTGCTTCTGTGAGTGCTCGCTATTGGTCCCTTCCCCACCATTTGCCAGTGATCATGCCTTTGTCGTTCTCACTTCCTGCCTCCATCTTCCTAGCATCTCCTAACTCAATGAACTTTTAAATATAAGCCCAAGATTTCATCTTTTATTTAACATTAATAAATGACATCCCATTTAAAAATGTTCCCTGAAGGGGCTCCTAAGGGGCTCAGTTGGTTAAGCATCCGACTCTGGATTTCTGCTCAGGTCATGAACTCTGGACTGAGCCCTGTGTCAGGCTCTGTGCTGAATATGGAGCCTGCTCAAGATTCTCTCTCTCTCCCTCTGCCCTTTCCCCTGCTCTCTCTCTCTCAAATAAATAAATAAATCTTAAAAAAAATATTCCCTTAAAAATGAGTTTCTATCCACTAGCATATTTACCAATTGCATTTTAGGGTAATTTCAGGGATAGGCAATCCCACATAGCCACCAGTTTTAGAAATAGCTCTATTGAGGTTTAACTGACAAATAAAAATTGTGTATATTTAGGCCGTACAACTTGATCTTTTGATATGTTTATACATTGGGAACTGGTTACAGCAGTCAAGTTAATTAACATATCTATAGCCACATAGAGTTATCTTTTTGGGGGGTTTTTGTGAGAACGTATAAGATCTGCCCTCTTAGCAAATTTCAAGTAAGCAATATGGTATTGTTAACTGTAGTCACCATGCTGTACATTAGATCTCCAGAACTTAGTCATCTTGCATGACTGAAACTTTGTCCCTATTGACCAACATTATTCTATTTCCCCCTTGCCCCAACTCCTGGCAATCAACATTTTACTCTATGCTTCTACGAGTGTATTTTGGATTCCACATATAAATGACATTATGCAATATGTGTCTTTCTGTTTCTGGTTTATTTCATATAACATAATGTCCTTCAGGTTCATCCATGTTGTGGCAAATGCCAGGATTTTTTTTTTTTAAGGCTGAATAATATATCATTTTATGTATATTCCACATCTTCTTTATTCATTCATCTGTCTGTGGACATTTAGGTTATTTCCATATCTTGACTCTTGTGAATAATACTGCAATGAAAATGGGAGTGCGGATATCATCTCTTTGAGATACCGATTCCAATTCTTTTGGATAAATACCCAGAAGTGGGATTGCCAGATCACGTGGTAGTTTTACTTTTAATTTCTTGAGGAACTGCCATATTGTTTCCATAACGGCTCTACCAATATAAATTGGTAACTAACAGCTCCCTTTTCTGTGTCATCACCAACCTTTGTTCTCTTTTGTCTTTTTGTTAATAGCCATCCAAACAGGTGTGAGGTGATATCTCACTGTAGTTTGGATTTACCTTTCCCTAATGATTAGTGATGTTTGAACACCTTTTCATATACCTGTTGGCCGTTTGTATGTCTTCTTTTGAGAAATGTCTGTTCAGATTCTTTGCCCTTTCTAAAATCAGATTATTTGGTTTCTTTTTGCTGTTACACACGTTCCTTATATATTTTGGATATCAGCCCCTCATCAGATACGGTGTTAGCAAATGTTTCCCACCATCTACAGATTGCCTTTATACTTTGTTGATTAAGTTTCTTTAGATGTGCAGAAGCTTTTTAGCATCACGTTGTCCCACTTGTCTATTTTTGTGTTTTTTTTTAAAGATTTTATTTATTTATTTGAGAGAGAGAGAGAGAGAGAGAGAAATCGAGCACAAGTGGGGTGTGGTGAGGGGCAGAGCGAGTGGAAGAAGCAGGCTCCCTACAGAGCAAGGAGCCCTACGTGGGGCCCGATCCCAGGACCCTGGGATCATGACCTGAGCTGAAGGCAGATGCTTAACCAAGTGAGCCACCCAAGCACTCCTATTTTTGCTTTTTTTTTAAAAATTATTTATTTACTTATTTAGAGGGAGAGAGAGAGAGAGAGCAAGAGAGCAGGGGGAGGGGCCAATGGAGAGGGAGAGGCAGAGAATCTTGAGCTGACTGGTGCTGAGCACAGAACCTGACATAGGGCTCAGTCCCCAAACTCTGAGATCAGGACCCTAGCCGAAAGCAAGAGTCAGATGCTTAACTGACTGAGCCACCCAGGCACCCTTATTTTTGCTTTTGACCCCTGTACTTTTGGTGTCATATTCAAAAATTCATCAGCAAGACCAATGTCAAGAACGTTTTTCCTATGTTTTCTTTAGTAGTTTTACAGTTTTATCATTTACATTTGTCTTTAATTTTGTGTTGGTTTTTGTATATGGTGTGAGATAAAGGTCCAATTTTATTGTTTTGCATGAGCCACCATTTTTTGCATCTCTTAGGTGTAGGAAAATTCCAAAGGAAGATTGACTTTGCAAAGCTTCATTTAGGTTGCATAGAATGATTTTTTAAATTTTATTTATTTTATTTGTGGGGGCGGGTAGTGAGCCCATGAGCAGGGGGAGGATCATGGGGTTCCTGCTCACAATTCTTTTTGCTAAATTGATATGTACTGGAAGGGAGAACTTTGAAGAAACATCTATTTCCCCAAACAGACTCCTTTCTTCTGTCTTCCTTTGTTACCTTGCCATGCTTCATCTTCATTTGGATGAGTTACAGTGACTATTATCTCTATAAAAGTAATATGACATTATAATGAAAAAGCTTTACAAAGGCCAAACTCTCTTACACTGATATATATATTTTAAAAGACTTTTACTTGGCTTAACACTCCAAAAATTGTTTCTAATCTGTGTTCTGGCTTCCCAATTTGGGGTGTATCTAAGATGGCTCGTGTGTTGCTAGCTGCTGCCTCTAAGGTGATTTTATTTTATTTTATTTTATTTTATTTTATTTTATTTTATTTTAAAGATTTTTATTTATTTGACAGAGAGAGAGGGACCACAAGTAGGCAGAGAGGCAGGCAGAGAGAGAGGGGGAAGCAGGCTCCCTGCTGAGCAGAGAGAGTCCGATGCGGGGCTTGATCTCAGGACCCTGAGATCATGACCTGAGCCGAAGGCAGAGGCTTTAACCCACTAAGCCACCCAGGCGCCCCTCTAAGTTGATTTTAATAACTTATATTTTATTGCTATTTTTTTTTTTTTTTTTTTACTTTTATCTGAAGGCACGTGCCCAGTTAATTATATAATTCACTGCTTTCGTAGCGGTATGGTTGACACTGAATAATAATGCCCACATTTATGCAGCAGTAAGAAACTACCTAAACTGAAGAAAAAAAGCAAGCATGAAATAAAGGAGAGCAGAGAATTCAGGAGATTTCATTGGGCTCACCAAGGAATTAGGTAGCAGAGATGGGACAAGATAAGTGTTAGGGTTGAGAGGAAAAGAAGACAAAAAAAAGCAGAGGATGAATGTCCTAGCTTGGGATCATAAGTGGAAAGGCCACACGGTGGCAGCACAGTCTTACCAGCAGGAAACTTTCTGTTGGACCACAGTTCAGTTGCTAAATCCACACATTTGCAGAATTCTTCCCTGTTGGTTTCCCCCAATGTCCCAGGTAAATACCAGCAAATGTTTAGAATGAGAGGTAACTCCTAAAACTTAAGCTGAGGCAAAGTACAGGGTGAAGGCACCATCTTTACTCCCAGAATCTGTACAGATGCTCTAAAAAGGGTTTCAAACCGTCTGTGGGGAAGGACCAATTTAAATTTACCAACCATCATACACTGATCATTTTGTAAAATTCAATGAAAATGATTTTATAGAAAAATGATCAAAAAAGACATAGACGTCATAAGCTCATTTTACAAATAATTAACTAAAAGATATAAACAGATAAAAAGATATGAAAGTTTTAGATCATATTTATGTAAATGGAATACTCGTCTATTTTTGCTTTTGTTGCTCGTGCTTTTGATGTCATATTCAAGAAATTATTGATCAGACCAGTGTTACGAAGCTATTCCCATGTGCTTTCTTCTAGGAGTTTTATGGTTTCAGGTCTTATGTTTAAATCTTTAATCCATTTTGGGTTTTTTTGGTGTGTGTGCATGGTGTAGGGTAAGGGTCCAGTTTCACTCTTTTGCATATGGATATCCAGTTTTCCTAACACCATTTGTTGAAGAGACTATCCTTTCCCCATTGTGTATTCTTGGCACCTTGGCACTTATCAAAGATCGTTTGACTGTATGTGTGTGGGTTTATATTATTTTTGTCCCATTTGTCTATATGGCTGTCTTTATGTAAATATAAACAGAACAAACATAACATAGAAAAAAAGAAAAAAAGAATTACCAAAACTATATGTGTTGTTTATTGAAAGTGTATGTATAGATAACTAGTATAGTTATTGTTATTATTATATTCTACAGTTATATTAAACAAAAAGTTTTTGAAGGATATAGCAATGTTCAATGTCCTAAAAATGCAGTTTATAAACATGTATATTGACTTATAAAATTTTTTTTTAAAGATTTTATTTATTTATTTGACAGAGAGATCAGAAGCAAATAACACAAATAATGAAATTGGCTTTGTTGATACTCTATATTTAAAATGTTTTTCTACTGTTAAAAAAATGTTATACTACCTATATAGTTCAGGAACCCAGAGAATGAGAAATTGATATTAAAGTGACTCACAGCTGGAAACACACTTCTAATGCCTATAAAAATTAAAGGCAAATTCTTCTGGAGCAGTGGTTCTCAACCATGACTGGGGAGAGGTTTTTTTTGTTTATTTGTTTGTTTGTTAATGACCATGGAGCTTTAAAAACACTAACGTGTAAGTCTCATACTCATAGTATCTGAGTTAACTGATCTGGGGTTCCGAGCAGAGAGCCCGATGCGGGGCTTGATCCCAGGACCCTGAGATCATGACCTGAGCTGAAGGCAGAGGCTTTAACCCACTGAGCCACCCAGGCGCCCCTGACTTATAAAATTTTTATTGTGACCAACCAACTTGCTTCTTGCTTGTTAGCTCTATCGAATCTTAAGTCCAATTGATGACAACACTATTTGCAGGATATAATCATATCTAGACTGATTCTGTGTTTATTTTGGTAGCATTAGAATAGGGAAAGCCAGTTGTAAGAAGTATGCTAATAGGAATAGAAGAAGAGATTTTAAAGCAATTTCACAAGCTCAAGGTATTAATTTTTAACAATTTTAAAAAATAAAGCAAGTGATACTATATTTTCAAAATTCATCAGTAGCCAGTTCCAATATTTTATCCTGTAGTTGTACTAAATTTAAGTTATCTTTCAATGAAAGGACTAGTTTATGGTTTTCTGAATTTCCTATGCATAGATTCTCTATCAAAATTATTATCTATTGCATTGATAATAGTTGTTAAAATTATGAAACATGACATAACCATCTCTGGAAACTCCACACTTCTCATATTTATTTTGACTTTTCAGTCATCTGCTATTGAAAAACATGTTGAATTTCTTCCTTGTTTGGAAATGCTAAGATTATTAACATATCTGAGATTTCAGACAAATAGACAAATCTGACTGTGTGATATACTTTATCTTTAAAAACTTGGGCCCAAACTGGTTTCTTATCTGGCAGTAGTTCTGAGAGTTTATTCAGCAGTTCCAACATTCTCTGTAGAACTTTTTCCCTAGGTACCCATCATACCCAGCATGTAAAGCAGTTTGTTTATGATCAACTTCCATATTATCACATAAACAGAATAATTTCAAATGTAATGCATTAGCCTTTTCTTGATACCATAATCCCTCCATCACATCTTGCATCTTGGCAAAAAGAAAATAGTTTCAAATTTATGACCTAGTCTTAAGATAAATGGGAAAATTTAAATTTCAAAAGCAAGAAAATGATGAAATCAAGAAAGATAAGCAGACATAGGAAAAGTGTCATGGTGAGATGATAGGTGTGGGAAAACAGCTGAAAATGTTTCTGTCAAGGGGAAAGTTTTTTATTTATTTGTTTTTTATTTAAAAAATTTTTTTAGATCTTGATTTGAGAGAGAGAAAGCGCAAGCAGGGGGAGCAGCAGGCAGAGGGAGAGGGTGAAGCAGGCCCCCACCAAACAGAGAGCCCGATGTGGGGATTGATCCCAGGACCCCGGGACCACAACCGGAGCTGAACCAACTTCACTGAGGTATAATTTATATAATAAAATGCACCCATTGTGTGTGTGCGCAGTTATATGAGTTTTGACATATGGATATACTCAGGTTACCACCGTTACAATAAAAATATAAAACATTTATATCAACCCCAAATTTTCCCTGGGTCCCTTCCTTCTCTATCAGTCACCCTCCTTCATGGCTCTAGGGAAGTATTATCTTTTTGCTGTTACTATAGATTAGATATATTTTTTCCCCCAAGTTTCACATACATGGAATCATAAAGTATGAATTCTGGCATCTTTCACTTGTTGCTCAGCATAATGTTTTTGAGATTTATCCATGTGATTGTGTATATCAGGAGCTTGTTACTTTTTTAATATTGAGTAATATTCCATTGTGTTGATATGCTGTAATTTATCTATTCATCTGTTGATGGACATTTGCGTTGTTTCTAGTTCAGAGCTCTTATGAAAAAGGTACTCTGAACATTTCTGTCCAAGTCTTTGTGTGGACGTAGGTTTCTCTTCCTCTTGGACAAATACTTAAGAGTGGAATTGCTGGGTTGTATGATAAATGCATCTCAACTTTCTAAAAACTGTCAAACTTTTTTACCAAAGTAGTTAATTATTTTATATTCCCACTGGCAACATATGAACATTTCAGTTACTCTCCGTCCTTGACAACACTTGCTATTGTCAGTGAAGGCAAGTATCTGACATAGCAATTCAGAAAGACTAGTTTCTCTTCAGCTTGTCATTTGACAGGATGGGAGTAAACAGTGGATGGGATTCTGTAGTACTTCTGTTTCTTCATTTGCATAACCAACCCCCAATAAATCTCCAAGAGCACCGTGCTTATCAAGAAATTTGATATTTAGCTTCTCGCTGCTTCCAACTCCTCTTATACCAGCCTCTTCCAAATGAAATCACTGATAGTGCTGAGCTGAGCTCAGTACAAGCTCATCCTTCAGTTAGGACAAGAGTATGTGGAAGTTGAGAGAAGATATTATGGCCATGGACTTAGTATGGAGAGGATATGGTGAACTCTGAAAATCCTCCGAGTGCTTGCTATCAAGAAGGCTGTCGTCAGTCTAATTGTTTCATTGTAAATATTACCTTTTCTTTTAATACAATTTCTTGCCTTTCATATTTTATAGTTTTAATATGATGTGTTTAGGCGTGGGTTCAGTTTTCTTTATCTTGCCTGAAATCCAAGTTTGGTGATTCTTATTTTCATTAATTCTGGAAAATACTCAGCCATTATCTCTTGAAATATTTGTCTCCTCTATTTTCTCTTTTCTCTTCTTCTGGAACGTTGATTAGGTATATATTGAACCTTCTTGCATGACTCTTAGTTTTCTGCTGTCATTCCTGTTGTTCATCTGTCACTGCTGCATTCTAGGCACTTTCTCCAGATCAGTCATCTAGTTCTCCCTTTTCTCTACATGTCTGACAATTTGCTGTTTAATCCACTTATTGAGTTGTTTTTTTAAGACACCGAGTATATATATTTAGTGTCTATATTTTTCTCCGCTTTCATATTTTTGATCTTTTTTATCTTTAATTATTTTAAATGTTCTTATTGTGTAGTCTGTAACAAATAATTCTATTATCTAATGTTCTTGGGAATTTAACTGTGCTTTTTGTTATTTCTGCCTACTCTTGCTTATGGTGAATTGTTCCTTTGGGTGTCGTAAACTTTGTTTTTTAAGTCATGCTTGGTGGGGATCCTGTGTGGTCTGCACTAAAGATATGTGCCACAGCAGTGGTTCTCAATCTTGGCCGCACATTAGAATCACCTAGTGAGCCTTTAAAAGTTAGAATGGCAGCTGGAACCCCAGATCAGTTAACTCAGATACTATGAGTATGAGACTTACACGTTAGTGTTTTTAAAGCTCCATGGTCATTAACAAACAAACAAATAAACAAAAAAAACCTCTCCCCAGTCATGGTTGAGAACCACTGCTCCAGAAGAATTTGCCTTTAATTTTTATAGGCATTAGAAGTGTGTTTCCAGCTGTGGGTCACTTTAATATCAATTTCTCATTCTCTGGGTTCCTGAACTATATAGGTAGTATAACATTTTTTTAACAGTAGAAAAACATTTTAAATATAGAGTATCAACAAAGCCAATTTCATTATTTGTGTTATTTGCTTTTAGATTCCCCACCAACTTTATTGAAGAATAATTGACAAATATAATTGTATATATTTAAAGTGTAAAATGTGAAGATTTTATATACGTATGTATTGTGGAATGATTACCAAGATCAAGGTAATTAGCACATTCATCAACTAACATAGTTAATTCGGGGGTTTTGTTTATTTGTTTTTGTGGTGAGAATGCTTAAGGCCTACTTTCAGCAACTTTCAAGATTATAAGTATGCAAATAACACATAACAATACTATGTTATTAACTATAGTAACCAGGCCGTACATTAGATCCTCAGAACTTATTCATCTTATAACTCAAAGTTTGTATCCTTTGACGTACATCTACCCATTTACCCCTCCCCTAATCCTTGGTAACCACCATTTCATTCTGTTTCTGTGAAATCAGGTTTTTCTTTCTTTTCTTTTCTTTTTTTCAAAGATTCCACATATAAGTAATACCATACAGTGTTAGTCTTTGACTTATTTTACTTAGCATAATGCCCTCAAGGTCCATCCATATTGTTGCAGATGGCAGGACTTCCTTTTTTTAATGGCTGAATAATATACCAATAAATATATACTCAATGCTTTTTAATCCGTTTATCTCTTGGTGGACATTAAGTTGTTTCCAAGTATCTTGGCTACTGTAAATAATGCTGCAATGAAACTGGGAGTGCAGATATCTCTTCAAGATACTGATTTCAGGGGGCGCCTGGGTGGCTCAGTGGGTTAAAGCCTCTGCCTTCGGCTCAGGTCATGATCTCAGGGTCCTGGGATCGAGCCCCACATCGGGCTCTCTGCTCAGCGGGGAGCCTGCTTCCCCCTCTCTCTCTGCCTGCCTCTCTGCCTACTTGTGATCTCTCTCCTCTCTGTCAAATAAATAAATAAAAATCTTAAAAAAAAAAAAGATACTCATTTCAGGATTTGTTTGTTTGTTTTGATATATACCCAGGAATGGGATTGCTGGATCATGTGGTAGTTCTATTTTTAATGTCTTGAGGAACTACTATTCTGTTTTCCATAATGGCTGCACCAATTTACATTCCTACCAATACATTCCCACCATACATACCAATTAACATTTCCACTAACAGTACTTAAGGATTCCCTTTTCTCCACATCCTTATCAATGTTTGTTGTCTTTTGTCTTTTTGATAATAGCTATCTTAACAGGTATGAGGTCATATCTTATTGTGGTTTTGATTTGCATTTCCCTGATGATTAGTGATGTTGAACACCTTTTCATGTACTGATTAGTCATTTATTTGTCTTTGGTAAAATGTCTCTTCAAATTTTTTGTCCATTTTTAAGTTGGATTATATGCTTTTATGCTGTAGAATCCTATGCATTCTTTATATACTTTGCATATTAACTCTTTGTCACATATATGGTTTGTGAATAATTTCTCCCATTCTGTAGGTACCTTTTTAATTTATTGATTGTTGCTTTTGCTGTAGAAAAGCTTTTTAGTTTGATGTAGTCTCACTTATTTATTTTAGCTTTTTTTGCCTGTGCTTTTGGTGTCTTATCCAAAAAACCATTGCTAAGGCCAATGTCAAGGAGTTTTTTCCCTGTTTTCTTTTAGGGGTTTAATGGTTTCAGGTTTACATTTAAGTCTTGAATCCATCTCAAGTTAACTTTTATGAGTAGAGTAAGATAGTGGTCCTGTTTCAAGGGCTGTTTAGTTTTCCCAACACCATTTGTTGAAGAGACTATCCTTCCCAGTTGTGTGTTTTGGTGCCCTTGGCAAAGATTACCTGACTGTATATACATAGGCTAATTTCCAGGCTTTTTATTCTGTTCCATTGGTCTCTGTGCCAGTACCATACTCTTTTGATTACTATAGCTTTGTAATTTAGATTAAAATCAAGAAGTGTGGTGCCTCCAGCTTTAGGCTTCTTTCACAAGATTGCTTTGGTTATTCAGAATCTTTGTGATTTCATGTAAATTTTAGGAATAGTTTTTTCTATTTCTGTGAAAAATGCCATTGGAATTTTGATAGGGATTGCATTGAACTTGTAGATCACTTTTGGTAGTATGGACACTTTAAAAGTAGTAATTTTTCCAATGCAAGAACATGGAGTATCCATTTATTTGTGTTTTCTGCAATTTCTTTAATCAATGTCTTAAGTTAACAGTGTATACGTCTTTCACCTTTTTGGTTAAATTTACTCCTAAGTAGGAGCACTTGGGTGGCTCAGTTGGTTAAGCATCTGCGTATTGATTTCAGCTCAGGTCTTGATCTCAGGGTTGTGAGTTCAAGCCCCACATTGGACTCCATGCTGGGCATGGAGCCTACTTAAAAATAAATTAATAAATTTATTCCTAAGTATTTTATTGTTTTTGATGCTATTGTAAATGGGGTTGCTTTCTTAATTTTATTCAGATAGCTTATTGTTAGTATATAGAAATGCAAATGATTTTGTATCCTGCAACTTTACCGAATTCATTTATTAGTTCTAACAGTTTTTTTTTCTTTTGTTTGTGGAGTCTTTAGGGTTTTTTACATATAACATTATGTCATCTGCAAACGGATAATTTTACTTCTTCATTTCTAATCTAGATGCCTTTTATTTTTCTTTCTTGCTTAATTTCTATGGCTAGGATTTGCAGAGCTATGGTGAATAGAAGTGATGAGAGTGGGCAAGCTTGTCTTCTTTCTAATCTTAGAGGAAAGGCTTTTAACTTCACCACTGAGTATGTTAACTGTGGATTTGTCATATGTGGACTTTATTTTGTTGAGGTGTATTTCTATACCTAATTTGTTGAGAACTTATCATGAAAGGATGTTGAATTTTGTCAAATGCCTTCTGCATCTGTTGAAATGATCATATAATTTTTATTCTTTTTTTTTTAAGATTTTATTTATTTATTTGATAGAGAGAGAGAGAGTGCGTACAAATAGGCAGAGTGGCAGGCTGAGGCAGAGGGGAAGCAGGCTCCCTGCTGAGCAGAGAGCCTGATTCGGGGCCTAATCCCAGGACCTTGGGATCATGACCTGTGCTGAAGCAGACCTTAACCAACTGAGCCACCTAGGCGCCCCTAATTTTTTTTCTTTCTTCTGTTAATGTGGTATACCACCTTGATCTATGTGTGTTGAAGTATTCTTACATTCCGGGGATAAGTCTCACTTGATTGTGGTGTATGACCCTTTCGATGTGCTCTTGAATTCAATTTACTAGTATTTTGTTATGAATATTCACATTTGTATTCATCGGGGATATTGGCCCGTAATTTTTTTTTTCTTATAGTGTCCTTGTCTGGCTTTGGTATCAGGGTAGTGCTGGCCTCATAAAATGAGTTTGAAAATGTTTCTTCCTGGGACACCTGGGTGGCTCAGTCCGTTAAGCATCTGCCTTTGACTCCGGTCATGATCCCGAGGTCCTGGGATTGAGCCGTGTTTTGGGCTCCCTGCTCCACAGGGAGCCTGCTTCTCCCTCTCCCTCTGCCTGCGGGTCCCTCTGCTTGTGTGTTGGCTCCCCCCACCCCACAAATAAATAAATAAAATCTTAAAAAACAAGGAAAATGTTTCTTCCTCCTGCCTCAGTTGGGTAAATAAATTTGAACCTTGTGTTTGGGGATGCTGGGAAGTCTATGCTGAGATAGACAGATTCCTTGTCATCTCTTTTTATTAAGAAAGTAGCCCTTTGAGGGCTTATGGGGGTAGGGAGGGGCTCTGTTCCATTTCTTCACATTAAGCAAACCCAAGGCTTTATCATCTATTTCTTTTTTTTTTTTTTAAGATTTTATTTATTTATTTGACAGAGAGGAGAGAGATCACAAGTAGGCAGAGAGGCAGGCAGAGAGAGGGGGGAAGCAGGCTCCCTGCTGAGCAGAGAGCCCTACGCGGGGCTTGATCCCTGGACCCTGAGATCATGACCTGAGCTGAAGGCAGAGGCTTTAACCCACTGAGCCACCCAGGTGCCCCCATCTATTTATTTATGGCTGTAAACCCCCAAAGTTCTTGCTTATCAGTATCAACAAATAGTCTCTGGACACTCAGTGTAATATATCTGTATTTATGTTCTTCCCTTGTTCGGTTCTATAATTTCCCTTACTTCCTCGAGACTTTAGACTTCTTTGTGCATTTAGAATCTTTGTGTTATTTTATCCAACAATTCTAGATTTTTCTGTGTACTTAGATCACAGTATTGCTGGAAATAGAAGTTTTGCTATGACTATGAGTCTATACCTTCGTGGCCATGCCCTGTCCTTAAGTTCATCCTCCTGTTCATAGTGTCTGCCTGAATCAAGAAGGCATTTGGTGTGTCTTTGGACATGATATGTTGCATTTGCAAGTGTCCACCTGGCGACAAACCTCTGGAGCTTGTGTGTATTTCTCTAGACTATGCCTGGCCTGGTTTGGGCTTCATCTTGCTCCAGCTGGCCTGTGTTACCAAGGTCCCAGGATGCTTTGAATTCCAGCCTACCTGAATTATGTCAACCACTGTTCTTTTTCTTCTGTTTCCAAGTCTCTGTCTTCACTGACTTGCCAATCTGAAGTCTGGTTTCAGTTTATTTCCTGAACTCGTCTTTCTACAAAGGACTCTATTCCTGATTTGAGAGTTTGTAGCATAGTTTATAGCAATGTGGGAATGGGTCCAATTTAGGATTCAGATTTCTAAGATGTCCAGATGGTCTTAACAAAAACTTCTAACTTTCTATTTCATTTTAAAAACACTTAATTTATTGAGCATGTAAATTCTGAAGACTCTCTGTTCCATGTTGATAATATATGTACCCATAGTATTCATTGAAGATAAATACTGAATTACTCATTTTGTCAGAAGGGGGAATTTACAGTTGAGGTTACCCTTTGATTTAATTTTATTTGTTTAATTCACAAGTAGCCATCTCCTTGTATACCAAACACAGCCAGCTGTGGTTGGATTGTGGCTGCCCTGGTCCATGTACTCTTTTACTCTGAAACCTTGTAAGGAAATTGAGTCTGGCAAAAAGCATCCAGAGAACTCCTGGCAGTATTGGATGGATCGCTTACCCCAGTTTGGGCTTTCTTATTTCTTTTAGGGAGCCCTGGCAAGTTCACTACCAAGACATCCGTCCTACTCAGAGAACAACCCTAGCTCTGTGCCAGTGGTGTTAGCATTTGATTACAGACAATGGCTTTGAAGATGGAACAAGGGATCTGGTGGCAAGAGAGCATTATGTGCTCATAACAAGTCCACAGAAATTATGAGTGGAATGGTTGGTCAGTAGTGTAGTAGAATTTTTTAATCTTTATTAGTTGTATCCACTGGGCTTCCTGTTGGTGTCCCTTCCATCATTTTGTCCTTATTTAGATGTCTCTTCATACTTTCTCTCTTGCTTTTCTTGGCAGCATCTTCAAAAGGAGTTAGAAGGCTCTTCTAGAAGTTGCCTTTGAAGATTGTTGCAATGTGTATACTTGTCAAAAAGGATTGACCAAACCCTGTGGAAAGCTATTTCACACATCAAGTCCTGTGCCAGTCTCAGCTCTTCTGTTCTGATCTGATCATCCAGAATGATCTAAAAGAAAACCATCAGAGCTAATTATAGAGCCTAGAGTGATTTTCTGATGCCTTTTTTATTCCTTTTTCTCATGCAGGATACTCAGGAATCTTGTACTCTGGATGAACCCAATTTACATTCTTGTTGGAATTAGGAAAGTAGGGGTTTAGAATTCATTTTGAAAGCAAACTTCTTTAATTTATGTAGGTAACACTTAAATTTTATATGGTTTTCTTTGTTCCCTTTTTTCTTTCCTCTCAATCCTCCTTCCCTCCCTCCTTTTTTCCCTGCCACCCTCCTTCTTTCCTTTTCTTCCTTCCTATCTTCCTTCTTTCCTTATGTCTTGGTAGCTTGGACTTTGTTGAAGGGAAGTATTATTTTTATTACAAAAATGTGAATTAGAATAATGAGATCTTGGGTTTGGAAAGAAAACTTCATGTTCTTCTATTTCAGCCATTTAACTAATATTTGAATCCTTTCTATTCTATCTGCAGTCTATGATGGGATAGATACCTACATTACCTACAGTGAAAGGCAACTCCCTCCGTTCCAAAGTAGCCCATTGCAACTTTGAACAATGCTGACAGTTACTTAGTTGTTGTTTTGTTGACTTGAAATGTACTTTTCTGTACCATCTACCTACCACTTTTTTAGTTTCTCTTCTTGGAAGCATGTAAAGCAGTATTTTTCAAATTCTAGGCTAAAATCTGGGGGTTGTGGAATAATTTTTGTTGGACATGACCAGCATTAAAAGAGAATAAGAAAAAGAAGAAGAAGAAATAGAGTAGAATGGAAGTAGAATAGAAAAGAAAATATCAGAGTGTATCATAAGCAGTAGGGTTTCCATGAAACCTTTGTCTCGATTGCATAATTAAGTTATTTAATCATATAATTAACTACATAGGTAAACTGAATCTCAATGATTAAGAAAAAGTTTGAAAGCTGCTGAACAGAGTCTGACTTTCCCTCCGCATGGCCATCCGTGTATTTGAGCTGTGTTCATGCCACACCAAGTCTCTTCTCCTCCAAGCTGAACAGTTCCTTTTGCTCATCCATGTACCCGTATTATGGTTTCACATCTCCTTGCCTTTTTTAATACACCCTAGCGTACCTAGTTGATATGAAAAATATGGACCTTGAATCAAAACTATGTTTCTAGCTGTACTCTGATTGAAACAGAGGCAAGCAGGACTATTCTTTGCCTGGTCAGCAGAATACAATTCAATGCATTTCACTGCAGCCCGAGGCTATATGTTGTAATGGTTAAATGCACAGACTCGGGGGTGACTGGTTTGCAGTCTAACCGTTCAGTTAGCGTAAGTCTTGGGGTAAGCTGAGTAGTGACTTTGGGCAAGTTATTTAAACTCTCTGTGCCTCAGTTTTTGCACCGTATGTAGGATAACAATACTTGAGAATACTTTTGTGAGTGTCAAATGAGCTAATACCTGAAAAGGATTTCGAACAGTGCCAGGCATTTAAGCACTTAATGAACGAATATATTTCTAAACCAGTTACAGCAAATTGTTGATCCACTTAACTTTTCACTAACTCAGAGGTCTAGAGCTTTTGGTGTGTCCTATAAATAGTGTGATCATGTGTCCCTGTTTGCCGAGGGCCACCCCACTTTGCACCTGTTGTCCCTGTGTAATTAACAGTGTCTCCTTTTACTCTCAAACGTGGCCCAGATAGAAACTCATGTTTGATTATTCTGAACTATGTTTTTGCAGTAGGAATTTCTCCAGTTATATGCTCCCCCCCAGCTACAAACTGTATCTTCTCTAAGTACTTGATCAATTTTGGATTTATGTAGAAGATCTTACTTTTTTTCCCTCTGGAAACTTCACCTCAATTCTCTGCCCACAAACTCTCTTTCCCTCCTTGACAAGTGGCAGAATCAAGATTGAAAACAGAGTCCGACTGACTCTCAAGGCTAGGCTGTCCTCCTCTGCGAAATTACCTGGGTTTCATTTGACCCATTATTCTGTTCTGTGAAGACCTTGTGGATTCTGATTAAGTTATTCAGAGTATTTATTCATCCTCTCAACCTTACATTATTTACACATTTTTAATTCATTCAACCAGTATTTTATGAACAGCCATGGGATGCCGCGTCCTATTCTAAGAGACAGGGATGGAGCAGGGGACCAGCCAACAAGTCCCTTCTGCTAGGGAATTGATGTTCTTTGAAGGTAGCTCTGGGTCTTAATCCAAGTAAATTGGGGTTACTCGAACAGGATTTACGTAAAGCCCTGGGACTGGTCACTAGATACATCCTTCTGGATTAAAAATATGTATCCCTTAAAAGTAGCATTTGGCAATCATTTAACATAATGAATCTGTTTGTATTATCACTCAATCTGTATTTCTTCTTCTTGTCCAAATGATAGTATAAACCTGCTGCCAAAGGCCTTTTTCTTGCTATACCATATCTCTCATATTTTCTAGATTTATTAGTCTGGTGTGAGAGCAAGGAAATTGTTTAGACTAACTCATTCCTATTGGCGGCCCCATAGCATTCTTTAACTGACCATATATTTTAACAGTCTATTGTAGAGTGTTGTTGTTATCAACAGTTCTGTGGTTTGCAGAACTTGCATTCTGTTATTTTGAAAATTGAGACTTTCCTTCATTTGACCAGCTTCCTCTCATTTGCTAATATTCCTTAAAGATACCCACTGTTGGCCCAGTGATCTCATTTGCTAAATTCTTTCCATATCCTACAATGTAGTTTGGCCAAGCCAGGAGATTAAAGCTTCTTTAGAGAAGCTAGATACTCTCCTAAAATCTGACTCATCTTTGGTTTCAGATGAATATATTAATGAAATTCTTCACTGAAATTTGGATGTTTTAACGGTGGCTATTTATCAAGTACTTACTATGCGCAAAGCATAGTAAGCATTTTATAGGCATATCTCCCTTAGTCATATAGTACCACCACCACATAACTATCATCTCCATTTGAGAGATGAGGAAAGCAAAGTACACAGGTAGTGAGGTGTAGAGCAGGAACTTGAATCTAGTCTGTAATGTCAGGATAACTGGAGACTGGGGTACCTTCAGGACTAAAATTTGGACAGAGATTCTTGATCAAATAGCCTTCTACAATAGAAGACTTTCTTCTTTTTCTTTTTCTTTTTCTTCTTCTTCTTTTCTTCTGTTTTGGTTTTTTTTTTTTTTTTGAGAAGAAGAGAGAGGGGGAAGGGGCAGAAGGAGAGGGAGAGAGAGTCTTTAAGCAGACTCCTTGCTGAGCGTGGAGCCCAAGAGGGGGCTTGGTTGGAGAGAATCTCAAGCAGGCTCCATGCCCAGCACAGAGCCCAAGGGAGGGCTTGATCTCACGACCCTGAGATCACAATCTGAACCAAAATCAAGAGTCAGATGCCCAACTGACTGAACCACCCAGGAGCCCCTGAAAGACTTTCTTCTAATGTGATAAAATTAAGTTTGCATTTGTAATTTATCATTTTGTTGGTGATTCATAGTTGTTAGTTAAGATATTTTACTTCCACAAAGATGAAACTATTAAAACAGATGTAGATGAGGTGAAACTTTGGGGGTGTGGAGAAAGGGGAAATAATCTGAGGAAAACTGTCCAAGCATCCACAATGTCTATTTATTTGTTTTTCTTCATAAAAATGAATAAAAATTAATATGCAGCTATGTGTGACTTCCTAGGCAGTGAAACACAGTTTGCTTTCTGTGAAATAGACTGGTACGCCAAAGACCAAAATAGGTTCTTTTGAATTATTTTCTCACTCTCCATTGATTCACATTCTTCCCCGCCATGATACCATGATTGGTGAGTTTAATTTTCATTAGTTCATATCAGGCTTATTTTCTAAAAGACTTTGAGGTGATTGGCTTATTAGTGACATTAAAACAATTATTTCTATGTTACTAACATCATCTCTGTTACCACTGAACAGGAGGCTCTTAAAGACAGGGATCCAACTCTTTTCTGTTCACTGCCACATTATTTGCTCTGAGTACCATTCATGGCACATTGCCACGTTAATTGAGTAAATGAATGAATTGGTGAGGGGCAATCTCCATGTTAGCTCTAAGAAATTTTCTCTATCACTTGTTTTTGTTAGTGGTAAGTTGAGAAGCTACTTTGTATCTCTTTTTAAAAGAGCAAGATTCTTTAAAAAAAATGTCATGTTTGAAAGAACAAGATTACTTTTTAAGACTTTCCATTTTGGAGAAGTTTTGTTAGCTTGGTGAATTTCAGTCCTGGCACTGGCTGTTTGTGTGGCCCACAGGAGGAATAGAGTAGAGCATTTGCAAGGGTGAGGCAAGAGACCTCTCAGTGTTGCTGTCAGCCCCCCTTTATAAGCCCAAATAGTCACAGAAACTGCTGGGGATAGGGCATTTGCCATATTGACACATCTGGTTTTTAGGTGGAAAAACCAGGAGACTTCAATCCCAAAGTGGACAGAAGAGCCTTTAAAAAAAGAGTCCTAAGCACACCATAGAGGTGAAGGCCCAAACCCATAATTTGTTTGCTTCTTGCCCCTCCTGCCCTTAGGATGTTAGTGGCAAGTTGCTTAAGCAGAGCTGAAGACTGAGTTTTTCCTTCGGAGAGCCTTACTTCTTTCCACTTAAATTATTATTATCATCTGAAAGTACACCAATGTTTGATTTCAGTATTTTTGTATTTACATTTATAGGTAGTTACAAAGACCTCATGTAGAAAATTCAATTTAGAGTGATAGCAATTAGGGACGCCTGGGTGGCTCAGTTGGTTAAGCAGCTGCCTTCGGCTCAGGTCATGATCCCAGTGGTCTTGGGATCGAGTCCCGCATCGGGCTCCTTGCTCAGCGGGGAGCCTGCTTCTGCCTCTGCCTGCCACTCTGCCAGCTTGTGCTCTCTCTCTCTGACAAATAAATAAATAAAATCTTAAAAAAAAAATCTTTCTTTAGAGTAATAGCAATTAGGGAAAGGTATAATAGCATCAAGAGAACACCCTAAATTGGCTGAAAGGTTTCTTTTTTTGTTTGAAATGTTTAAAATTTCTTTAGTTACTCAAAAACTTTAACTTTGTTAATAACAAAGATTTCCAAGTTTAGCCTAAAACCTGGAAAAGCAGTTGCCTGGTTATGAATCAGCAGTGCCATCTAGTGATTGCTACCTTGAATTACAACTGGAAGCCCCAGCAGGGGTGAAAGACTGTTAGTGAAAGACTAACTTCTACTCTATGTTCAGTGACTCACAGAGAGTTGTAAAACCCATTTCTCCCCTGGTTGAAATTTTAGCTTTATATAATCAGAAGGGATTTTCCATTTAGTTCAAACATGGCAAAGACGACGGTGTCCTCCAAGGTCTTCTTAGTGTTAAATTTTTTTAAACATGCAGTAACATTAAAAACAGTAGTTATAATTTCATAAAGACTATACAAACTTTTTTCTATTGCAGCAACTCTTTAGGTATTCTAATAAAACCTTGAATGATAGGTTAAGTTGGATAAATCTATAAGGTACATAGGGTAATTAGATAAAATAAGCAAAAATATGGCAAGACTATGATCAGATAATAATGCTTCCTCTCTGCTTATTGTATGGCAATACAGTAGTTTTGTGGTCCTGAATTCATCTGCTGCTTTCAAAAATTCTTTCCAACAATTCATACACGTTAATGCGTTCAATCCAAAAAAAAGGTCTACCTTTTTAAGTTTATAATAGGCCGGGTAAATGTATGGGATCTTTGAAATTTCTAGAATAATTACACTTTAAAGCCTCAGCACTTGTAACCTCACCAACACACATTACAGTTTATTAAGAACATCATCCAGATCAGTTTATCAGTCATTTGGTGATTCCGAGTTCCACATTGGAGCTTCTAGAAAATAGTCCATGAGTTGCTATTTTTTCCCTCTTAGTTATATATATCATGCCAAATCAACATGATTCTTAGAAATCATAATTCTTTATTATATCACCCTTTTGTGTGACTTTCTTTTTCTAATTATGAGAGTAATAATGATAACATTCTAAGAATTAATCAGCCCCTGGAAATAGTCACTATTAAATATTCACTATAAAAATATTCACAGCGTACTATTTTCAGTTGCTACATCTGTTAATGAAAATCTTTTCTCTTTCCAGTGGGCCAGAGGTAGGGGCACCCTATATTTATTTTCCTCAGTGACATTTTCCCTATCAGGGAACTTGCTGGCAATTTGTTTTGCTCCTCTGCTAAGGTAACTGGTCACTTATTACCATGGTCAGGAAATTTACATTTTCAATTTCTGGTTTTACTGTTTCTTTCTATGGTGTTAATTTCTTGGGAGTTTGATGATAACATGTATTTGTGTAGTGCTATGCAGATTTCCTAGCATGTTCAGATATATATTTAAGCTGCATAGAAAGACTGTAGAAAGATTAAAAACTTTGCCCAAGTTGGGTAACAGTTTGAACCCCTTCTGATTACACATATCTTGAGGTTAACTCATCTGGTCCCATGACTTCCAATACTATCTGAATTCTATTGATTCTCAAATTTGTGTTTCTAACCCTGAGTTCTCCCCTGAGCCTTAGACTTGTGTATTCAACTGTTGACTTTATGTATTTATTTATTTGAGAGAGAGCGAGAGAGAGAGAAGAGGGAGGAGCAGAGGGAGGAGGGAGAGAGACAAGCAGACTCCGTAATAAGCACAGAGCCTGATGCAAGGCTCAGTCTCACTGCGCCAAGATCATGACCTGAACTGAAACCAAGAGACGGACGCTTAACCCGCTGAGCCACCCAGGCGCCCCTCAACTGTCTTTTTATTTTTTTAATAACATCTTTACTTTGATGGCACCTCAAACTTGACTTAGCAGTAAAGAGGATCCTTGATGTTCCTACCCCTATCCTGTTTCTCTCCAGGTCTTTTCTATCTTAGCCAAGGCACCACTGGTGAGCCACTCCTTTACTCAGGCAAAAATCTTGGAATAATCCTCAATTTCTCTCTTCCTCAAGCTTGATATCAAATCTATTGGCAAATGTTAAACCTAACTATTTTTCATCAGCCTACTCTTATCTGTTACCTGGGCTCCTGTAATCACTTCTCAGTTGCTTTCCCTGCTTCTGCTCTGTTCCCCATGATCTTGTTTTATTTTTTCATTATACTTAACAATATATAATATTATTTGTTTATGGGTTTGTTGCCTTTCCTACTACCTCTAGAATGTAAGCTCTACAAGGGAGAAACTCGGTTGGTTCCCACTAAAACCCTGGGGCCTAGGGCACCCTGGCAATATGGAACTCCATGTTGAATGAATGCATGAGTGACCCAACCAATGAATGAATGAAAGGAAGAAATCTGCTCTTCTTTCAGTGGTTGTGGATTCTGAAAAAATTACTCCTTGGCTTGTTTTCTTAGGGCCCTTTTGTAAAGTGTTGAAAGAATTGAAAGACTTTTACTTTATAATGTGTTTTTGAATTGATATTAGAATCTTATATTATTAAATATATGGTATCATTTGGGCCTTGTTGCTTGCATCCTGTGGTCCCTGCAATCTTTCTGAGAGGTCTTCTGTGGAAACCAATTAATGGCGTTTTCTGGGAGAGGCCCGGCCCAATAAATGAATGGGAAGAAATTTTACTGGTTGAGAGAAGCATTCATTATGGTCTCTGACAGTGATATAAGAGGAAAAAGGAAGTGAATGCAGAGCATCGTTATTTGCGCTGGACGGCCCTTCGTCCAGAAAGGTTAACTGTGAATAAAGAGGAATTTGATATTGGGCTGATTAATACATTTTTAAAACTGGAAACTCAAAATGAAGGTCTGAGGATCCTGAAATACTATATTTAAACCAATCAATGAGTCTATTAAGAAATGCAAAACAAAATGAGAGAAAGACGAGGAAAAAGATTGATTGGTCATTCTATATCTGGTGCAATGGAAAAGATTGTTTTATGCTTTGATTCTGCTCTTGCCACTAGTCGGCCTTATGTCCTTGAACATGTCACTTCTGGAACCTAGGTTTGTTATCTCCTTTGGAGGTTTAGGATGATCACGTGAGGTGAATCTGGGAAAAGAATTCTAATAAGTATAAAGCATGATACAAATATAATGTATCATCCCGATCGTCATGATGAGGGTAATCACCCTTCTCGTATGAGGATCCAGGTCTTCATTCAAAGTTTTCAACTTTGGGGTCCTAGAGCTTTAATGGCAACGAAAAGGCCAATGAATACCTGAACTCAGAGTTTTGTGAAACAATGCAAAATAATTTTAAGTGACTTTCTGGGAAATTTCTGCTTGCTTATTTAGTGATTGTTTATTGTGTATCTGAGATTAGTAACAACGATAAAGGCACCTTGAGTGTAACACCATCAGTGAGGCTTTGTGTCTTTATTATAAATTTGTGTGCATTCTCTAGGATCTCAGATATGAAGTCTGCTTTGGATATTTTGGGGGGAGAGAGAATGAAGGCTCTCGTGTCTTTAAAAGCAATTATAGGCTCGGGTCTCTGAAAAAGTAGTAAGTGCCAGGAATGGCACCTCTGCAATCGTTTCTTCTTGACTTTTTTCTTTCCAGCTTTTTTTTTTTTTAAAGCCAGACTATTGATGCATTTTAATATCATTAGTATTTTTAAAATAAAATTAGTTAGCAGTGTTACTAATCTTTCTTTTTAGAGTACAAGGCAGGAAAGTGAGCCTGAAGCAGTTTATTGCCTGTGTTATTAAGTGAGTCCTATTTCCAGATATTGGAAGGCATGTTTTTAAGTGTTCTGGAGAAAGGTAATTTTTTTTTTTTAAAGTTCGAGCAGATTGTTTTGTTTTAGAAATACTGAAGATGCAATATGTGAATCATATTTGGATTTTTAAAGCAGGATATTAAACTTCACAGTAAAAGTGATTCCATAGTTGTTAAAGCCCAAAGAGAGGTTTATAAAGCCAGCAGACAGAGAAACTGAAATGTACTTGGAGAAGTAAATGATACAGGAATGGAAAAGTTGAATAAATAACTTTAAAACCATTATTTTTCTTGATGTTATTTTATCCCTTGAAGGCAGACAGATCGTTACAATTAAAATTGTATTAAAAATCCTCTCTATATAAAAATATGTAACCTAATAAAATGAATGTTGAGTTAGTCACATGTGTGTCATTACAAATCCAAAATTTGGACTTGGATTGGATTTCCAAATCCAAAATACTAAATTTACCTAGTATTATGAAATTCATATTTGCTAGGCAATGCACCTTAGTCCATTTTTAAAAAATAAATCCCTGTTCACGCAAAGAACCCAGAAGGTGAGATGAGTTGGCCTTATTGAAATGTGGACTCATTCCGAGAGTGAGGAGGGGATTAAAGAGACAAGTTATTTCCATACTTTGGGCCTTTGTGTTTGCTGTTACCCTCCTGGTATGTCTTTCCCATCGTAGTTCATCTGGTAAATTCATACTGATTCTTTCAACATCCATTTCAAGCATCCTCTTCTCAGTGAGAGCTTTCCTAACCTCTCTACATAGATGGTGCCTGCTCCTCTTTCACTGGTGCCTTCTGCTCCCGTTACTGCTTTTAGGACACCATAGTTCATCTGCCTCCATTCCATCACTTTTGTATTTCCAGAACCTCGCTTAGTGCGTGACACATAGTGGGAACTTCATAAGTGATTGCTAACTGATAAACAAAATAGTGTAGTGTGATAGCCCCTGAGCTCTGCATAACCTAGATTTTAGTCAAAAAGATGTGGGTCCTGGGGCACCTGGGTGGCTGAGTCGGTTAAGCGTCCAACTCTTGATTTCAGCTCAGGTCGTGATCCCGGCGTCATGAGATCAAGCCCCATGTCAGGCTCTACACTCAGTAGGGAGTCTCCTTGAGATTTCTCTCCTTCTCCCTCTCCCTGGACCCCTCCCATCAATCTCTCTCTCTCTCTCATTCTCTCTCTCTTGCTAAAATAAGTAAAAAAAAATCTTGAAAAAAAATCTGGGTCTTGGCCTCATCCTTCTCCTTGGGCAAAGTAGCGGTGATGGGACAGCAGCTACCTAGAGGGTAAGTTAGATGAGTGCATTGATCATTCAGTAAATATTCACTGGCATTGTGCCAAGTGCTGTGGGGAAGCTGCAGAGATATAAGGTATATTGTATCTGCTTTCAGGGATTTACCAATTCGATTTTGAGGTATAAGTTACCTGTATGAACTATTTAGAGGGAAAGTGAATGCTAAGTTTTAAGACTTGACTCTGTGGGTATCAGGAAGCCTGGAAAGGCAGAAAGTAGAGTTGAATTGAAGGAGTTGGGGAAGGCTTCATAGGAGACACACAAGTTAATTTGGGCTCAGCAGTACTGACCAAAGGAAAAGCACTGAGGAAATAGCAAGCCTTGAGCCAGGGCAGAGTTGAATGCTGACTTGTGAGATTCAGCTTGAAGCAGGGCTTACTCTGAGGACTACAGACCCTCTTTGCACCCAAGGAGAGGCTTTAGAGCGACTTTGAATCCCTGGAATTATTTGCGAACTGTTGTTTGTATATGTATATGGACATCTTTCTGTGGCTAGGGTTCAGCTTTTAAAGATGTAGGATTTTAAAAGAATTCTAAATTTTATCATTTTAATCAAAAATAGGTAGCATTTTAACCATTTGTGTTTTCAGGAGATCTTAAAGAGAGATCAAAAGGAAGAATTCAGGGACTGGTGAGGGAAAGGAAAGAGAGAGAGGGAGGAAAGTCAGGCTAATCCTTGAAAAGTCAAAATAACAATATAGGTATTAATATTAATGATCTTCCCCTGGAAGTGTATCAATAACCATGAGGCATCTTCAGTTTATTACCAAAAGAGATCATCTAAGCAATGAAGGCCAAAATTCTGGAGCCAATACCACTGATTTTGGAGAAAGAAAATACAGTTGACCCTTGAACAACATGGATTTGAACTGCGTAGGTCCATTTATATGGGGAATTTTTATAATACAGTGCTGGAAATGTATTTTCTCTCCCTTATGATTTTCTTTTTTTATAATTTTTTTTACTATGTTACGGTAGTCACCATACAGTACATCAGATCAGGAATATGACAAGGATGACCACTCTTGCCACTATTGTTCAGCATAGTACTGGAAGTCCTAGCAACAGCAATCAGACAACAAAAAGAAATAAAAGGTATTCAAACTGGCAAAGAAGTCAATCTCTCTTCGCAGATGACGTGATACTTTATGTGGAAAACCCAAAAGACTCCACCCCCAAATTACTAGAACTCATACAGCAATTCAGTAATGTGGCAGGATACAAAATCAATGCACAGAAATCAGTTGCTTTTCTATGCACTAATAATGTAACTGTAGAAAGAGAAATTAAGGAATTGATTCCATTTACACTAGCACCAAAAACCTTAAGATACCTTGGAATAAACCTAACCAAAAAGGTAAAGGATCTATACTCTAGAAACTACAGAACACTTATGAAGGAAATTGAAGAAGACACAAAAAGGTGGAAAAACATCCCATGCTCATGGATTGGAAGAATGAACATTGTTAAAATGTCTCCCTTACAATTTTCTTAATAACATTTTCTTTTCTCTAGCTTATTTTATTGCAGGAATACAGTATGTAATACATATAACCTACAAAATATGTGTGAATTGACTGTTTATGTTATTGGTAAGGTCAACAGTAGGCTAAGAATAGTTAAGTTTTGGGGGAGTCAAAAGTTATGCACAGATTTTTGACTGAGCAGGGGTCAGCACCCCAATCTCTACATTGTCCAAGCTTCACCTGCACTCAACTAGACATGAGTGAAAATTTTGGGGTGCCTGGGTGGCTCAGTCGGTTAAGCATCTGCCTTCAGTTCAGGTCATGATCCTGAAGTCCCAAGATCGAGCCTTGCATTAGGCTCCCTGCTCAGCAGAGAGTCTGCTTCTCGCTCTTACCCTACCCCCTCTTATGCTCTCTCTCTCTCAAATAAATAAATAAAATCTTAAAAAAAAAAAAAAAAGAAAATAAAAGAAAATTATCCCATTGGGACCCAAATGAAAAAATATGACATTCCAAGGCAGACAATTCTATAGGACTTGGGATTTATTTTCTTTTATTTGTTGGTGTCTTTAATCAAGTAAAATTGTTTGTTTTTAAGGATTATCCTATTTAACCTTTTGAATTTAAGAACTTCTATCTGAAAATCAGTATTTCATACTAAAAACTGAACATGATGAACTTGACTTGGTTATTTGCCGTAGATGCAGTTTCTCTTAATCTTAGGTGCTCAATATAAATAGAAAATTTTCATATTGAAATCCTTTATCAACCCATTGCCAACTGGAGGTTAACATACTAACATTTCACCAATAGAAATGATGGATTTCCATTCTGGTTTAGTGAGCATTTCACTATTAGAAACATGCTTTGAAGTGATAACTCTATATGCTGTAAGTGTAAGTTAATGGGGAAGAAAAGAGACAGATGAGAAAAATAATTCTGTTCATTGTTCTTCAGCTTGTTCCAAAAGGATTCCAATGAAGAAGTATTTCATATCATTGGTTTATGGGATTGATAAGAGCTCAGTAATTGAGGAGCAAAGAAGCTATACATTTATATGAAAAAATAATGGAACAAGGGGATGTTTCCATAATTCTTTTTTTATGGAATTAATTTAATAATTCTTAAGATAATAATGTTGAGAGAGGTTGTGGACATACAAACCTCAATTATATCAAACATCAGTAAGCCATATTTTTATATAGAATTCAGTTTAATTGGAAGAGCTGAGCAATTTGATGTTGCTGGAAACTTGTTGGTTTAGGTTTATAAGCCTAAAAAAATGTATAACCAATGTTAACTTAATAATATTGGATTTTTAATAGCCTTAAAGTCAGGGCGCCTGGGTGGCTTAGTGGGTTAAGGCCTCTGCCTTCGGCTCAGGGTCACGATCTCAGGGTCCTGGGATCGAGCCCCGCATCGGGCTCTCTGCTCAGCAGGGAGCCTGCTTCCCCCTCTCTCTCTGCCTGCCTCTCTGCCTACTTGTGATCTCTCTCCTCTGTGTCATATAAATAAATAAAATCTTTAAAAAAAATAGCCTTAAAGTCAAGTATTAAGAAATATATTATGTAAATTCTCAGATCATATAATTTTATAAGAGAGAGTGTTCAGCCCATTAAGATTCAACATCAAGTGCCACTTTAGCAGATGTTCAAAATGTATTGTCATTCCTAAGTGGTCTAATCTCATTTTTTGAATCTGATAATTATAGATATATAAGCATATATATATATATATATATATACACCCATATATGTATATACATGTATATATAATGTTATAGAATCATAATATAATATATATTTAATATGGTGTTATATATTAATATAACATATATTATAATACTATATATACAGTATATAATATTATGTAATATATTTTTATATATTATAATATATAATATAATTTTTTAGTTCTTAATATCTTATACTTTAAAAAAAGTCATATACATGGCACATATGTATATGCAACGTTTCAGATGACTGAGCTACAAGCTGGAGAATGTAGTGTCTTCGGAACTTGCCCCTTGCTCGTTGACCAGTTTGGACCGAGAGAGTGTGTTAACCTCGTGGGCCATTTGCGGAACTTGGGCTCGAAGGTGGGAGGTTGGCCCAGGTGAAGTAATTAGAGAATCCAGAAGTGCGCAGCGTGCAGGAGTCCAAGGGGGAGCGGTGGGTCAGAACTAGATCCGCCAGACACACCGTCAGTTCTGAGTTGAGGCTGGTTAAAGGGCAGTCAAGAGCAGGGTGAAGGAGGGTTCCCCGGGGAGTGAGAGCAGCTCCAGCCTCTGTGAACTGTGAACAGCCTTGGTTTTCTGGACTTCCTGTTCCTGGGTTGATGTTGACCAGAATGAAAGGTGCAGTTTCAGGTGGTTCACCTTTTTTAGTTTCATGCTTATTAACATAAATTTATATTTTATCTTGAATAAATTTTGATATGAGTTAAAATAACTGCCATAACAAGATGCTAAATGTTCAAGCTATAAACAATGGCATTTCTAGTTTGGGAGTGTGGAACAAAGAAAAAAAAATTTTTTTTTTTTTTGAGAGAGAGACGGAGAGCACATGTGCAAGTGGTGGGGAGCGGGAACCCCACAGAGCCCGACATGGGGCTTGATCTCACAACCCTGAGATAGAGACCTGAGCTGAAATCGAGAGTCAGACTCCCAACCCAGCAGCCGTGGAACAAAGTAACTATTAACGATCTATTTGTGAAGAACAGATCAGTGGTTGCTGAAGTTAGGAGTGGGGAGATAGTCTTACTGCAAAGGGATAGGCCCAGGAAGTTTTTTGGGGTCATCGTACTAGTCCATATCCTGATGGTGGTGGTGTTTACACAAATCTGTATTTGTGTTAAAATTCATAGAACTGTATGCCACAAAAAGTCCATTTTACTGCATGAAAATTAGAAAAATACAAAATAGAGCACAAAATGCCTACAAGGAAATAAAAAGATCTTTTCTTATGTAAGAGCCAAAAGGTGGAGAAAAGTACACTGAAATAGACCCAGAAGTCCACGGGAAAGCCGGGGTGCTAAATGTGTATGATTTGCATGTTTCTTAGCTCTTTAGGTTGGAGAAGTGCACCCTTCAAGATTGTTATATGGAAGTTGAAAATTATTTGATTTACCAAGCTTTCTTTTATCTCTCTCTCTTTAAATAGACCTTTGTTGCTCCTCCCTTTCTTCCCTCCCTTTCTCCCTCTCTTCCTTCTTTCTGGCGTTAAATTCTGATATGATGAAGTAGCATCCTAGATTACGTGGAAGGGACATGAAATAAAGGGGATGAGAAGCTGGTCTGTCTGGTTCTGCTCCAATCCTGGACTGCTGATCCAAAATAAAACCAAAACTAGAAGCCTGTTGCTCTCTAGAACACACTTGTGATATCCGACCTGACCTGTAGGCCTCCCTAGTTCTGACAACATTAAGTGTGGTTCTGGAGCTGAGCCTGTGGTTTGTGTTAGAATGGAGCCAGGCTCCAGAAGCTGGGCACAGGCCAGAAGTGACCAGAGGGCCCTGGGAGTAGCCATCAGGTGATCTTGACCTTTTAGTGTTCTTTGGGCTGGACATCCCAGGATGACACTTGTCCGAAGTTAGGTTTCTGTCCCTTTGAAAGAATAACTTTGTGTCTTGGGCCTGGACCAAATTTGAAGCTGTCTTCTACGGATTTTGAAGGGCTGTTAAGGCAAGACTTAGAACACAGGGCCTCTTCCCCTCAATACTGTCTCTTTAGCTTCTCAATTCCTTGGCAACCTGATTTCTGGTTTTTCTGAATGGGTGTTCCTCTGGCCATTTGCCCAGGAAACAGCCCTGGATGAGGGACCGAAGGAGAAAGTTTTGTATCCCTTGGGAAGGGGAAGGTTAATGTTTCTTTCCAAGAGCACGGGCTGCATGAATTCTTGGATGCAGGAGATCCCAGGAGAGCGTGCTGTGCGCATCGCTCCACACTGGCGGGAGGGGGCTGGGCGGTGCTGTGTACGACAGCCTCCTGAGTCTGCTAATTCCAGACCAAGTGAATAAAAGATTAGTTTGAAGTTCTCGATTCATATTCTTTACATGAAACATCAGTAATCTCTTTTCCTTTCCATCTTTCCCTAAGTTGTTCTGGATTTTAAATTACTAGCTATGAGATAACGTCCACTGAAATTCCTGACATTTGCCAACCCTACCATAATCCTTGCTTAAGATCATTTTGAAATAAAGCATTTGTCTTTTAGCTAGCCTGAAAATATATTGTGGTGTGTTGCTGGTAATAGATTTCTTGGAGTCGAATCTCTGGGTATAGGGTTTACGATTTGCATTCACCATCTGATTTATATATCCCCTCGTCCTGTAATAACTCAGGTTTGCAAATCGGGGTACCACTAGGACTGTGGGGCTATTGTCCCTGACTTAACTGAATATTTAAATGTAAGGCTAGAGCTAAAGTTAAAAAAGCAGATGGATTTGGAAGAGGAACTTGTCCTGTTTTGAGGTCATGGGGAAAGCCAAGAAATTGCTGGAGCAGTTCTGACAGGGATTTCAGGAAAATAGGCTGATAATATATTTCCACTTAGCTTGCAGTCTGGCTGGAAATGCAGTAAGATCAGCCTCTTTCCCAAAGGTCTGGGTATTTCTGCAGCTGTTTTCAGAAAGCCTGGAAAACGGAAAGCAAAGTAGTCCACAGAATCTCAAGTCTCCATGCCCCCATCACCAAAGTTTTCGGATGATCTAAGTGGGAAAGAGTTGAAGCCATGTAAATAAAGGTGTGCGTGACACAGTATGTGTGTGGAGGCTGCCCTTTCAGATATGACGTCATGCCGATGGCACCCCCCACATCCCCACCACAGGGAGCACTGGGTCAACAGCAAGCTCGCCAGAAAGGCCTCTACAGGAGCTCTGCGTATTCTAGTTCTACTTTCTATTATTTTAGGTCCTTTTTGTTCCATTCACTTGAGTCAGCTGAGCCATCTGTCTAGGTGAGTAAACGTCCCAAGCTTCCCAGTTGGTTGAGTCAGCTCAGTCTTAATGTATCATGTACTCTCACTACTGAGAAACTGTGTTAAAGCCTTTTGAATGAATGCTTCCAGCATTATCATTCTGGGTCTCCAGGAAAAGAAATGAGGGTTCAGAGAATTTATGTGACTTGTGCAAATCTTAGAAACAGACCCCTGGATCATAAGAACTGTAGGGCAGTAAATTTTATACTGTTAGCTGCCAGCTTTCGAGTGATTGAAGCTCTCCATATATGTAATGTGTTTATAAGGAAGTTTGAAACAATAGAAATGATTGGATTGCATTGGATTCTTAAATATTTTTGGCAAATGGAATTTATGTGAAAGCCCAATATGTTAATTCATAGCTTTTATTTTTAGCATGAATTTATAAGTGCAGTTCTCTAATCACTACCTATTTTCTAGTTAACCAGTAACACCAACAGACTATTTAGGATGAACACAAATCTTTGAGATCTGGATTTATGTAGTCAGTCGGAGCCTCAATACCTGGGTATATTTTTAAGTTTTGTTGATGGCCCAACATTGAAAAAAATTCCAAGAGATAAATTCTTGCCATTGGGTATAATTTTCTTAATAGTTAAGCTGACTCAGAATAATCTCCAATCCGATTGAACCAGAAGTTTGAAAGATGATTGATAGGAAGTTTCTGGCCCAATTTTAGTCACTGTATAACTCTAATGTAAGAAGACTCACTCTTCCCATTCTCTCTTAAACCCAGTATAATGCAACCTATTGAAATGGCACTTGTCAAGGTTCGTAGACCTCCATGTCTGTCCGAAAGTTCTCAGAGCCCACCTCAGGGGACCCGTCAGCTGCATTCGATCCCCCGGATCACACTCTTCTTCACTTAGCTTCCAGGTCTCTTCTCTCTCCTGACTTTCTTCCCACCTCACTGGCCACTTGTTAGTTTTCTTTCTACTCCCTCCTCATTGCCCTGACTAGTTTGGAGTCCCCAGTCAGCCTTTCCCAACCATGGTTTCTCATCCAAACCACACATCACAGGTAACAATTTGAAGGACTATTTTCTCAATTTTCCCAAGATAAATAACAAGCACCCTTTTAGAGATATAGGAGGGAAGTTTATTTGTTACGTACAATGGGCGTCTTAGGGATTCACCTTAAGTTCCTCACAGACCCTCCATTGAGAACGGTTGCCAGGCTCAGTCCACAGATATTAGGGATTGGATCCACTTTCTTGGCTTTAAATTCCATCTGTATGTGGACAACTCCCTGATATCTCCAGCCCAGAACTCTACTGGATAGAGCACAAGGTAGACTCTTCTATCCAACACCTTGTCTTAAATTTCTAACTGACATCCAAGCTTAGCATGTTTAAGTACAAAAGTTGATCTTTCTCCCCAAAGCTGGTCCACTCATAGTTGTTATCCATCAGGCTCTACATTTTAGAGTTGTCTCTGACCTTCTTTCTTTCTATGACACCTTATATCCAGTCTTCTGCAAATTTTATTGTATCTCCTTTCCCCACTCTGCTCTGTGTTATTGGTGGGGGGGCCTCCCCCTGGGCATCTTTCTTTCTGGGTTGGGCCAAGAGGAGCCACTAGTGGATGATGGAGGGAAGCGGGAGGGAGAAGCCAGCATCTTTCCTCCTCCCTCTCTGCTTCTGTGAGCTCCAGGGGCAGTGGTAGCTGCGTCCACTGCCATGGCGGCAGCTCCTATCCTGTGAGTCCAGCCTGGTGCTTTGCACGAGCCAGCCCATACCAGCTCAGGAGGGACAATGCTGTTCCTTTTTTCCCAACTTCATGTTTACTGATACTGTGTTGATGACCTAAAATAAACCACGAAGGAGCTAATGGGCTTTCCCCCATTAGCCATTCATTGTTAAACATTTCCCAGGGCACTCCCGTTAGCCCAGCTGCTGGGTTCTAGTAAGCTCTGACTTCTCCTGTTATCTCTCTAGTCTCGGAGAGGCTTCCAGCTGTTGCTTATGGCTGGATTCTACTCTCGTGTAAGGAACTGTGGAGGACTCAGTTCTTGATCAAGTTTGTGAGGAATTCCCTGGGCTAAATTGCTTCCTTTGCAGAAGCAGGAAATGATTTCTGCTTTCCTGGAAAGTGGCTGAGACGGTCCACGTGCTAGGGCAGCAGTGCTGTATTTGAGTGGACTCAGGGAGGATCTTTAGTAGCGACACACACACAAATTTGTCTTACCTGAAATATCTATACTGTTGCCTTGCTTGGGAATGGGAAGAAATATAACATCCATATCCTTATTTGGTTGAATTGTAAGGATTTTAGCCTTCTTATTCATCTGTGCCCATGTTTGGATACCGTGAGCTGTGATATCTGGCCAAAGGTACCAATATTTCTGAGACAAGGTGGCCTGGTCATCTAACACACTCACTGCAGGGTCAGTAGCCCAGAATTTAACAGGTTCACTCAGTGTTTCCCTCACTTGTCTTGGTATGATTTGCCCTGAATGATAGTTTAAAAATTCATTTTCACTATTTGAGTGCTATGGCTCCAGACTGATTAAGCACCCTTGAAACTATATTGTACCCTCATCTATGGTGCTGCATCTAGGGCCTGTTCCAAAATGGTTCCAGGCCATGGACTTGAACTATAATTCCATGTTTTATCTCAACGCCCACCTTACAAAGTCCCTAACGAGTATTCTAGAGAGCCCATCTTTCTGTATTGATCAACATATTTTATTCTGAGTGGAGCAAAGAGGGGATATAATGAGAAAAGTTCACTGATTTTAATACCGTTCCATCCTCTTAATATTCTCCTCAAGTCTGACGTAAATCGTGTCAGGCCCAACCCGGTTTTTTCTATCCAGGATTCCTTCTCTCTCCAGTAGGAGCCACTAGATTCGATGTGCAGACCTCACCTGCTTCATGTCCCTCACAGTGGATGGTCTGCCTCCGCCCTTTAGCCCTCATCTGAACGTCTGAATGTTTGCTTTGTTCTCACATGCAATCCCCATACTTTATTTTTATAACTGGCCTATCTTAGTTCCTCCAGTCTTGGTTCCAATTTACCTGCTTATTCATCTGTTCCCTCCCTATTCTTAATTATCCGTTTTTCAGAGCCTAAAGATCTGTCCCAAATTCCCACCTGAAGCCTGGGCTCTATCGTCTGTTGAGAGGCTCACTTGAAGCTTATGGTCCATATCCTGCGCTTTCTCTGGAGTGTCTGCCTCCCGTCTCTCTGATGTTGTGTTGTGCCCACCTGTTGAGACGGTGCCACCTCGCCTTGTTTGCCTTTGTCTCTGGCCGTCTGGACCATTGTAGATTGACTGTGGTGCTTTGCCTACCAGACTGAACCCCTACTTATTCACGGGACAATACTAATTCTCTTAGTGGCTGTGGCCAGGCTAATTCTGTGTTCTGCTCCCTCTCTTCACTCCCATCCCAGCCCACTCAGACCTGGACAAAGGAATAGGATATTACCCACCCAGTTAATAATTCCCATGATAAATAGACTCCACCACTTACCACTGACCTTTTCAATCACGAGGGAAGAATCATATCATATGGGAAGAAAGTCATTGCAAGCCTATGGTGGTGCCTTTGTCAAGTTAGTACTACCGGGTCCAGCCCTTGAGAGGAGGATTCTGTCCAGATTTCAGCTTTGTAGTACGAAATTGGGAACATCTGTATAATACTATTAACAGAGGTCTCGTATGAAGTCTTTCTACATCCCAGGAAAATGGACAGAAAGCAGGTTTCAAGGATCTTAGGCAACAGATGGGGAAATGAAGATTTGGACGAATCAGGTGTTGTCTCTGAATCACACAGGGATTTGCTGAACAGATTCCAGGCTTTAGTTTTGGGGACTGCAATCCACTAAATCAGGGGTTCCCAACCTTTTGACAAAGAAAGGATGATTTTCAGTTCTCTGAAGCCTTGAAGTAATTTAATATTATGAGCTGGCCTGGAACTGAACTTGGAGGTCACCTGGTTATTCGTGTAAACCCTCAATTTTGAGGGGCTGCTTAAATTAGAGAAAGGAATGGAGTGTGCTCCATTTCCCTGCATTGCTTCCTCACCACGTATAATGTGGTTGGGAGAAATGGATGGGGCGTGGTCTATCAGGAGAGGCCTCAGGACCTACCTTAACCTACTGTGCAGCCAGGTTTATTAAAGGGACACGAGTCAATGGGAATTGAGACAGGGACAGTTTCCTGCCCCTCCCCCATGCCCATGCCTTCTATAACATGCTCTTCCACTTCATTTTTCCACCTCCTGTTTTTTTCTGGGTCTTTTCTAAGACCAGTGGTGGAGGTGGACAACTAGAAGGAAAGGGACAAAAATCCTTTTGTGTATCTGGATGCCGCTTATCCAGCTCTCTCTTGGTCCTTGCTGTTCTCTCTGTGTGACGTGCTTATATACATCATCTCTCTGTGGGCCACTGTCCTGGGTTCCTTGGAGGCCTCTCACTGGGGACAACTCTGCTTTATTGTTCTTTGGCTCTCTCCTGTGCTCCTGCTCCTGGAGGTTTACCCCATACAATCTATTACTGGGTCAGCCCTTTTAGAAGGGGGTCCGTTGCCTGTGTCTCAAGCCTGGGCACGCTTTGCAGTGTCCACTTGGATCCTAGGAAACTCAAACATCTTCATGGTGAGACTGTAGCCTGCTGCCCTGTCTCTGCACTCCTCTTCGGTAGTTTGGCTCCAGCTGACCTCTTCAGTGGGAAGCCGGCCCAGGCTCTGTGTCCACAGACACCCATATTCCAGGGAACGGCCATCAGTTTCTCCCCTGAACTATTCCTGGATGCAGTTCGGTAAACATTGTCAGTGGGATAGACAGTCACTCCCAGCCTCAGTGAGCAGTTTCTGGAAGTCCTCCAGCTGCCCTCATCCCCCATTGCACTTAATGGGCGTGTAGGGGGTGTGTGTAGGAATGACAGAGGCAAACCACAGAGAGGAGTGAAATATTACAGCCCCTTCTTACTGGGTCTCTCCAACTCCCTCATATGGTTACTAAGGCTTAATGGTGAGATCTAGGGGCTCCTTAGACTTCTCCTTGGCAAGCCTTGGAAGGGAATCCATTACACGTTCTTTTATAATTATCTGGGGAATCCTGCTCTACGTTCAGTTGAGCCTGTGATGCTCAGTGGATTCCACAACCGTCTTGAGCTTTGCCCTGGGGGGCTCGGTCAGGTCATTCATTAGGTATCGCTCAAGTATCTACGGTGTTCCAGAACTCTGGGAATGAGTGGAGGAGGGAGATGGGAGCAGAGGAGAAGCAGAAGACATTCATAATTGACATCTCTGAGAGCAAATAGATACTGTTACAAGCCACTTTATCCACGAACTAAATGGTTAGTCTCAGATGTGAAATGCTGCATGGTCTTGTGTAAATCTCTCGGTTTTCCCATCTCTAAAAGCAGAGTATCAGTTCAGATTTTCTTGGCAGGGCTTTTCTGAGGATTAAAGTCTCCTAAGTCATGTAATTAAAATGATCATAAAGTATTATTCCAAATGCGAAGAGTTGTGGAAATGAGATAAAGTACTTCCCAAGAAACCGAGTACGGAGCCACACTCGGGCGGTCAGCCTCTCCTCGGGCAGTGGTCATTTCCTGGCAGGAACTGGCCCAGGGGGGGCTTTGACAGACCTTGCGCAGAGCTAGTTTAAGAAGGCCTGACTGATACATACTTATTATTTTATCTTCGTAAAGCTGCAGCGTGAGGCCTGAGACAGTGGAAGGAGGCTGTGAGGTATTCACTTGACAGCCTGCCATTGTCGACTCTTACGGGAGGGAGACGTCAGTGCCTAGAAGGACAGCCTTGGGTCGTAAGTGGTTCATTTTTTTTTTAGTTTAGCTGCAGTAACTCCTGCTGGTGATCTAATACTGTGATTTTGGAACTCCCCATGTGTGCTTGAGTGGGTGAGTGTGTGTGCACGCGCATGCATTCATGTGAATAATTCCTACTCACTCTGTGATTACCAGTGGACCACATTCTTCACTGGTTTCTGAGGCTTGGTATAAAACACATTTTACGAGGATGACCTGGTTTTTTGGACAAGGAGGCCAACGCAATAAGTCTGGCACTAGTTTAGCTTATGTCTTACTGTTGTGGGTGTTGGCTGGTAGCAAGGCCAATGGGGGTCTGATGTGCACCTGAATCCCAGTTGCTAAGGCAGAATAACGTGTGGAAATCAAGTTTTCTGGTGCTAGCCTAAAGAAATGTTTTGTGGAATTCTTATAAAAGCAACAAATTGGGAAATCCCTGTTGAACCTTGATTTTGTGACTGCAAATTGTGATAGATCCCAGGTTCCAAGCATTAGAGATATTTGTCCCTGCCAAGCAGACCTGCGAGGAGGAGGTCATTTTTATCAGTTGACATGAACAGTCTGCTGCACAGCGGTGACCTGACTGGCCTTCCTTTACCTTTGATGATTGGATGCCAGTGGGATGGATGGAGGTTTTTAAAAGACACCTTACTGCCTTTTTTTTTTTTTTTTAAATCTAGAAGCATAGTGCTCCATTTTTAAATGACCCTTTTGACTGAAGCATTATCTTACACATTCCGGGACCAGAGGTAAATTATTCACTAGAATGTGATTTAAATGAATGCAGGGATTTTGTGTATTTTATTCACCAGTGGATCCCCAGGTCCTGGACCTGAGCCTCGTATATAGAGGGTGCTCAATAAATGTTTGTTTAATGAATGAATCAATCAGAAAAGGGGTATGCCGCACCATTGGGAGTGATTTCTGGGTTGTGGTTAGTCCTTGCCCTTTGGGATTCCTTGCGTGGGTGTCATAAGTGCAAACATCGTAGGCCACAAGAAATAGGGCATTTGTTTCCACCACAGTGATTTTCTGTGAAAACGCTACCCAAAGTTTCTTTCCCCCTTTCTGTAAATATTTCTTTAATGAATGCATATCAGGGGTGGGGGATTTTTCCTCTTTTGGGGCAGACATTCATTTCTTTCCTTGCTTCATTTATTATTTCATACAGATGTCCCTGTGATGTTTAGCTTAACCTAACTACCGGGTTTTTCATTTTTTTGGTATCTGAGTCACATTCAGTCCCGTGCTAGAGAATAGTGCGGTTCAGCTTTCTGATGGCCATGTACTGTGTCTCAAAGGTAGTTTACCTTACTCTTTTTCAAGTTGAGGGCCACCTTAGTGTAAAAGATCAGATAAATAACCCATTCTCCGCCTCCTTCTGCTTTGCTGGCTTACACGGAAACAATGGTGCAAAATCACAGGGCCAAGAACTACACTCTAGAGTTAAGGCAAGATGAAGCGTTTGATGAGACATCAATGAACAAATGAAATTTTAGAATCAGTAACAACCTTAGCCTATTATGTAATTTTCACCCCTGGGTTTCCACCTTAGGAAGCCAAACCCCAAGGGACACAGAGCAGGGACCTATAGGAACCAGGGTTGAGACTGAAGCCCTGACAGGCGCTAAGTTTATTCTGCGATACTGCTGCAGCAAGCCACCGGGAGCCAAAGTCTCTTACGGTTTTTTAAATAACTATATATCAAGTGATTGATTAAAGCCAGAAACAAGACTACAGATGCTAACAGTTTTTATATTTGTGCTGCCCCCAGGCCACCTGGAAGAGCCTCGTGGGCCTCAGTGAGTTTGGGAAAGCACCAGAAGTACTTCTGCTGAAAGGCTGGGAATTGGAAGTTGGAGGCAGTCTGGTGGGGCTGGGAAGGGACCAAACTGGGGTAGCGTGAGGAAGCGTGGGTTCGGACTCTGGTTTTGTTGCAGGAAAGAAACCATCATTATGGGGCCACTTTTTATCTTGTTTAATCCTAATTACCGCCTTTGCTAGGTGGGTGTGGTTATTCTTGTCTTAAGAAGGAAGAAACTGAGGCTTAGAAAGTTTAGGAAGCCCACCTAAATTGAAGTCATACAGCCAAGGATCAGCAGAGATACATTTGAACCCTGGTCTGCAGAGTACTACCCGTCACTGCTCAGTTTCTCCTCCGGGGTCTCACTGTGAAGAGGAAGTATTTGGGTAACCTCCGAGAGTCCTCCTGGGTCCCCAGTTCTGGAGACTGATACCTGCTTTCCATCCCCTCTCGCTCCTGTCCCCTCTTGACTGTGAACTGATACAGAGATTTTCGCACATGGGGCTCCCAGGAGAAGGTGGTGGGGGGGACCACTGGAGACTGCAGAACTCACCTTCCTTGAGTGGTAAGCCTTGTTTCTCAGGCTGCCGTGATATCACTAGCGTCTTAAGTGATTAGGGGCTGAGTGCAATTTACACCTTATTTGCACGTTGCACCACCGCAAAGCTAAGAATTGCTACTATTTTACCAGTTCGTGCAACCTTTAGCCCATGGACCAAACTGTTATTTCCATATACTAGAACTTTTACATTCTTACATTTTAAGACAGGTTGAAGTTACTCATCAGACCAAAGGAAAGGAAGTGTGGAATGCTATATAAAATCTTGTGTAGGCTGCTATAACAAATGGATTCCAAAATGTATAATGGCACAAGCATAACAGAGGTTTATTTCTTGTTCCTAAGAAAGTACTGGGGAAATTAACAAGTCAGCAGGGACCCCAGTTCAAAGAGGCTCTTTCATCTGCAATATTCAGCTCCTGACGTCAACCTAGGGGTTGTCTCCATTGCAGCCAACTGGAAGAGAAAAGAGCATGGGAAGGTGCCACATGGGAGGATTTTATGAGCTGGGCTAGCGTTTTCATTTTCATCAAATTCCTTTGGCACACAGCGTTTTCATTTTCATCAAATTCCTTTGCCCAGGGTCTCAGTCACATGGCGGCACCTAACCGCTAGGGGTCTGAGAAATGTAGTCTCTGGCGAGAGACCCCACACAATAGACGGAGGGACATACAATTCCAGAAGATAGCTAGCCTTCTGTCACACTCTGTACCAAGATCAGAAGATCTGTATTCTGGTACTGGCATTCCTGGTAACCGGCTGGTAATCTTTTCTTATCTGTAGTGAGAGAGTTAAACGGTTGACATCCAAGGTATCTTTTATACTTTAGAAGTCTATGGCTTCCTATTGCTTTAAAAAAAAAAAAAAAAACCTAGCTGGGAAGGCAGCTCATTCTTTGGCTGGACGCAGCGAAGGTCCTGGGTTAATGCAACAGAACTTCTCTCATGCTGAACTTCTTCCCGACCACGCTGGCAGCCAAGTTGAGGGGCTCATTAGATCCCATACTGGGATATTCTTCATGGAGCACAGTCGGCATTGATCTGTGGGAGGCAGTTCACTGTACCACGGGGATCTTCTAAGTGGGATGTGTGCGCCCCCAGCATGCATGAAGATTTTCCAAGGGGTGAGGTCATACAGAGTTTTAAGGGAATCCATTATCTATAACTTTTAATGTTCATATGTTTCTTAAAACTGATCAAAGAATATCTACAGTTAAGGTGTCTCATGAGTTCTCCCTTCTTCCGCTTGCAAAGAAAGGTCTCCTGCTTACCCATGCTGACTGTTGTGTAACTCACTGTTTCGAGTGGAAAAACCTTGAGGGCACCACAGTGGTTTTTTGAAATAATTGGCATTACTTATATTCAAGATATTAAACATCCTTCCTCCGTCTATCTCATTAAGAGATACATCTCTAATAAAAATTTTACTTTGTATGTTTATTAAAAATATGCATGAATTTATTTTGTTTTGATCAATGATGTACTATTAATCATTGTAAATACAGCTAAGAATATATTAGTTAACTTACAACCTTATAGTCATAGAAATAAAATTTATATTTTATTTATATACAAAATAATTTGAAATTTAAAACTATTTTACATTAAGATAAAACTCTATAGCAAAGGTGAAACAAATACAATTTCAAAGAGTTAAAGGAACAATTATGCGCTTGGGATGTAGTGGTAATTGAGACAGACTCTGCTTTCATGGATTAATCTACCAGTGGGGGAGACAGAATGTAAAGGAATACATTAGTAAATGTGCAAAACAATTTCAGGTCATGATAGGTACTATGAAGAAGTAAACAGGGTGGTGCATCCGGGAAAGCCTCTCAGAGAAGGCGACATTTGGTACATGTACAGAAGATGTGGTCTCTGTTTTTGAACAGGTGTATCTTCCAGTTGCAGGGAAGGAACGGGTGGTAAGGGAGCATGGCTCCTTTCCGTTAAAGAAGGTCTCGTGCACATATATTTTATTTTATTTATTTATTTATTTATTTATTATTTTTTTCGTGCACATATATTTTAAATGGATGCTATTGAGGATCAAATTGCTGTGGTATTTACATTCCACTGGATACATTTAAAAGCGTGATCTCAGTTTTATTTTAAAATATTTCAAATATTTCTAAGCTTACCACATACTAGATATTACATCATTTGAATCTATTTAAACTTATAATGAAATACTTTTATATCCATTTAAAACGTTTAAGTGGTGGGTGCGTGGGTGGCTCATTCAGTTAAAGCCTCTGCCTTCGGCTCAGGTCATGATCCCAGGGTCCTGGGATCGAGTCCTGTGTCCAGCTTCCTGCTCAGCGGGGAGTCTGCTTCTCCCTCTGCCTCTGCTTATGTGCTCTCTCTCTCTCTCACTCTCTCTCAAATAAATAAATAAATTAAATTAAATCTTTTAAAAAGTGAAATGTATAAGTGTGAAAATAGTTGATCAAGATTTTTTGAGGGATACATGAGCAAAGAATTTTAAGACCTTTGAGTAGTGGCTTAGAATATAGGCTTTGAGTTTAGGCCACTGGGGTTGGAATCGTGGATCCACTGTTTTGGTTGTATAAATAAAAAGTCAGTTCTGTGAGCCATAGTGTCTGCATCTATAATACAGTACCTTCCTGGGGCACCTGGGTGGGTCAGTCGGTTTAACGTCCAACTGTTTGGTTTCGGCTCTGGTCATGCTGTCAGGGTTGGCGGATCGAGCCCCACGTCAGGCTCTGTGCTCAGCGTTGGAGTCGGCTTGTGTGTCTCCCTCTGCTCCTCCCCCGCGTGCTCTCTCTCTCTCTCTCTCAAATAAATCACAAATAAATAAAATCTTTAAAAACAGTACCTTCCTTGCATAGAGGAAAACTTTAAAGTTTAAGTGAATCATGCATGTAAAATTCTTAGCTCAGAACAAGAACTCAATATATATTATCTATATGATTAATATTATAGCTTTACTATCAACCAAGGAGGGCCAGTCCAACTCTGTTTTCTCATATGGTTGCAGAGCAAGCTGAAAGGCACATCGTCACATCTAGTTCTTTGCTGAACCGGGGTAGCAGCTCCTGGAGGCAAACCCTACCATTCATCCGGTTCTTTCCTAATTGCTTCATGCATCACAATCCAGTGCAAGTTCTTATTTTTCCTGTTTTACTGATAATGGAGGCTGATGCTTAAAGGGTTGAATAACATATTGAAAGTCACTCAGCTGGAAAAGGTAGGGCTTGGAATGATGGAGCTGCAATTATAACCAAGTCTTAATCCTTCTAGAACATATTCTTTTATGGGTATACTATACTGCCTCTGTGATGATGCGTGCTTCTCTGCTTTACCCCGAGCTCTGAGCTCAAAGACCATATTGTGTTCCTATTCTAAATGCTAGTGCTCCTGGCCCAGTAGTCAGTATTTATTGTCCGACAGTCCAAGCAGAACATATGTTGAGACACTTACTGAGAGGCCTGCATGTCTGCTGGTTTTGCTCTGACTACCTGTGGTCTCTGCTCCTTGTCAGTGAGGAGAGAAATCCAAGGAAATTAGATTTCTCCTTCTCTCTTCTTCAGTGCACATGTATCCCTCTCCGGGGCATAGTGAGATACAATCACCGGAGAGTAACCTCTCCCTGAGGAGAAGCTGATGGCTTTATCTCCTGCTGCCCTGAAGTGGCTTTATCTTTTGTTTTGTTTGTCTCTCTCTCTCTCTCTTCTTTAAGATTTTATTTATTTATTTGACAGAGAGAGAGAGAGGACAAGCAGGGGGAGTGGCAGTCAGAGGGAGAGGGAGGTTTCGCGCTGAGCTGGGAGCCTGATGCAGGGCTCCATCCCAGGACCCTGGGATCATGACCTGAGCCAAAGGTAGACACTTAACTGACTGAGCCACCCAGGTGAACCTGTTTGTCTCTTTTAAGGTTAGAGGGGGCCGTGGGGGTTGGAGGGCGTTTTATGCGACACACCCAAGGTTATTAGGGAAGAAGAAAATATTTGCAAAGGGAAGGAGACCTTACAAGCAAGCTCACGGGGTCTGGCAGGGTGGAGAGAAGAGAAGCTGAATGAAGATGGCGTTAGAAGAAGAGAGGATTTAGAATGGCCTCAGGGAATGGGTAAGAAAAGAAATTGGAGGATGAATATAAAGTATGGTAGAAAAATTCACCTTAAAAAATAGGGCCTACCAAAGCAAAAGGAAAGATTCACTGAGATATATAAAGCAGAAGGAAAATTGTAAAATGAAGGGAAAAATAGATCTGATAAATCACCAGGGAGATATAGCAAGTCCCCTAAAAATCATTAATGAAAATTTAAAACAAAAATATTAGAGTAAAAAAATATATACTTGCAAGGACAGAGCTTGCCAATGTGTTGAGCTTTAAAAAATGCCCCAGAAAAACTAACTCCCTTACCTCTGACAGCCACACAAACACATGTGCCCTGAAATGAAATCTTTCATGGCACCCTGGTACCTCCCACTTCAAACACAAGCTTTGTTGCCAGTCTTCTATTTCATTGCCACTGGCCCCAACCATACATGCACTGTAAGAACTGACCCAGAGATACTGCCAACGCGCCAAGATTGCATATTGGGGTTGCCTCCTTCTGGCAAAGGATCAGTTTGCTACAGCTGTCCATTTCCCCCATCATATTACTGACTTATCCGTATTACAAGTGTTTAATTGGGAATCTCCCTTTAGTTATTTGAAGGCCCTTCAAGTCAGGGACTGTGGCTGTTTTCCTTATTTAAAATTCCCAGGACCTAGCATGTGGAGAATGGATTGGATAGGGAGGAAATGGGAGTTTATGTAGTGATACTAAGGAAGAAATAGCCTTGGTAAGAGTGAAAGGTGGCTTGCTTTGGGAGTAGGAAGCTGCAGCATAGGAAATTGTTGGAGACTTTCAAGAGATACATTGCAGTGACAGAGCAGGACTCAGTGATTGATTGGATGTGGGTACTAAGCAAGGCCAAGTGTCAAAGATGATCTGGACAGAGCTCTGGATGGGTGGTGGTGTAATTGTCTATAACAGAGGACACAAGAGGAGGAGAAAGCTTAGGAAGGAAATAAAAAAGCTTAGATGGTTAAGTAGAGAGACTGAGTTGGCGGTTGAGTTGGACGTCAAATCGGTGTCCCTTTACCCCAGTTCTCTAGACCTGACTTCTTTCCTGATTCTGCATCTCTATTTCCAGCTGCTTACTAAACATTTCACCTGGAAGAGCTACAGGCTGCTCACACTCAGCATGTCCGAATTTATCATCTTCCTCTAAAGCCTGGTTCTTTTCCTATAATCCCAGTCATTCAGGAGGAATTACCTTTTCCTGCTACCTCTGTCTCTTTCTGACCTGCAAATCCAAAACACCCATGCTCTTTGATTTGTATAGTTCTTGGTTCTCTTCTCTCATTTCCATTTCCACTGCTTTACAAATGCTCATTTACCCATGCCCGTTTTAATAGCTTCAGATATGTCTCCCTGACACTAAAAAAGCCTAAATTTCAAACTCCATCGTATGTCAGCAAATGTCCTTTCCCTTCCAGCCTCTTCATATCTGCTTATACCAATCTTGTCTTCTTCCCTCTACCACTCAGCAACCCCACTTTTGGACAACATACCGTTATCCAAATGTGTGATACTCTCTAATTTGTGCACAATTTTCTCAGCTTTCTCAGCTTGTTCCTCCCAACCCACTTTTTGGTCAGTTTAATGTTACCTTTTCAAAGAAACCTCCATTGTGCCTGTCATTTAGTTTAGCTCCCCTGTGGTCATTCTCAAAGAGCTGTTTTCATTTCCTTCAAGGCACTTATCAGTGTGGTGATGGTATTACTTATGTGATCATTAATTTAATGACTGTCTCTCTCACTAGATCATAAGCACCTTAGAGGTAGGTCTGTGAACATCTTGTTTACCATTGTATTCTAGTATCTGTGGTAGCAGCCGAAGGAATGGCTTTAGATGGAATCTTTCAGAGAGAGAATCTAGAGTGAGAAAAGACAGCCAAGGCATGAACACTGGGGAACCCCAGTATTTAATGGGCCAGACGTGCAAGCAGATCCCATGAAGAAGTCTGAGAAAGAGCACCACAGAAGGTAAGAGACCAGGGCAGAACGGTGTCACGGTGATGATGAAAATTTCATTTCATTTCAATGAATAGGATAGGACAAAATGCTGCAGAAATCCACACACGTAAATACTCAAGGGTATCCATTAGATTTGTCATCTTTGTCATTGGAGATCAAAATGGAAGTAATTTTCATGGAGTAATGGGACAGAAGTCAGATTTCTGGGAGTTGAGTTCATGAGAGGTCATAAGTGGAGAAATGAATGCATGTTGTTGTTTATAAAAACTTATTTCTGAATTGAAGGAGAAAGAGTCACAGAGGTAGTTAGAAGAGAATATAGATTTGAAAGTGGATTTTTTAAAAAGAAAAATACGCTTGTAAATTGTAGGAAAGAGTATGTGAAGATGTTTGAGTTGAATATATAAGCAAGAGATAGGCTAATCATTGGAAAGTGTCCCAGACATCATGGAGGACTTAGAGCAACATGTACAGAAATAAGCTTTGGGTAAGAGGAGAAATATCTTTGCTTATGAGGGTGGGATATGCCATAATGAATTAAAAAATTCAAAGATAAGAATAATGTTCATGTAGATGTATTTGTAGGTTAGGAAGCAGATCTGATGCCAAGGGAATTTCTGCATTGTGATTCCTATAACTTCATGAAGGAAGAAGAATGCTCAACCATTCTTTGTACAGAAAGATGATGGTACCATGATCAAGTGAGACTATTCCAAGGAGCAAGGATGGCTCGACACCTACACACCAATCAAGATGATACATGACATTAAGGAAATTAAGGCTTAAAATCATACAATCATCTCAATAGACGCAGAAAAAGTGTTTGACAAAATTCAACATCCATTTATGATAAAAACTGCCAACAAAGTGGGTATAGAGGGAACATACCTCAACATAATAAAGGCAATATATGAAAGCCCACAGTTAATATCATGCTCAGTGGTGAAAAGCTAAAAGATTTTCCTCTAAAATCAGGAACAAGATAAGAATATCCAATCTTATCACTTTTACTTAACATAGTATAGAAAGTCCTAATCAGAACAATTAGGCAAGAAGAAATAAAAGACATCCAAATCATGAAGGAAGAAGTAAAATTGTCACTATTTGCAGATGACCTGATATTATACATAAAAATCCTAAAGACTTTGGGGCACCTGGGTGGCTCAGTGGGTTAAAGCCTCTGCCTTAGGCTCAGGTCATGATCTCAGGGTCCTGGGATCGAGCCCCGCATAGGGCTCTCTGCTCGGCGGGGAGCTTGCTTCCCCCTCTCTCTGCTTGCCTCTCTGCCTACTTGTGATCTCTCTCTCTCTCTCTGTCAAATAAATAACTAAAAATTAAAAAAAAAAAAATCCTAAAGACTTTACCAAAAAGACCACGAGAACTAATAAACAAATTCAGTAAAGTCACAGAATCAAAATCGATATACAAAAATCTGTTTTGTTTTTATACACTAATAACAAATGATTAGAAAGAGAAATTAAGAAAACAAGCCCATATACAGTTGCATCAAAAAGAATAAAATACCTAGCAATACATTTAATCAAGGAGATGAAAGACCTATATAGCATCTATAAGATATTATAGGTATCCATAAGATATTAAGGAAAGGACTCAAACAAGACACAAATAAATGGAAAGGTATTCTGCTCATGGATTGGAAGAATTAATATTCTTAAAATGTTCATACTCTCTATCCAATGCAATCTACAGATTCAGTCTAATCCCTATCAAAATTCCAGTGGCATTTTTCACAGAAATAGAATAAACAATCCTAAAATTTATATGGAAACACAAAAGACTCTAAATAGCTAAAGTGATCTTGAGAAAGAACAAAGCTGGAGGAATCACACTCCCTGATTTCAAACTGTATTAGCTATACTAATCCAAACAGTGTCTTAATGGCATTAAAACAGGCACAGATCAATGAAACAGAATAGAGAGCCCAGAAATAAACACACACACATATGGTCAATTAATTTATGCAAAGGAGGGAAAGGATAGCCTCTTCGATAAATGGTGTTGGGAAAACTGGATGACCACATGCAAGAGTGAAATGGGACCACTATCTTTACCATACACAAAAATGAACTCAAATTAATTAAAGACTTGAATGTAAGACCTGAAGCTGTAAAACTCCTAGAAGAAAACATAGGTGGTGAACTCCTTAACATTGGTCCTGGTAATGATTTTTTGGATCTGAAACCACAAGTAAAGACAAGAAAAGCAAATATAAGGAAATGGGATTAAGTCAAACTAAAAAGCTTCTGCACAGCAAAGGAAACCATCAATGAAATGAAAAGATAACATACTGAATGGGATTCAATATTTTCAAATCATATATCTGATAAAAGACTAACATCCAAAATTTATAAAGAACTCATACAACTCAATAGCGCAAAACAAAACAAAACAAAACAAAACAAAAAAAAACAACTGATTTAAAAATGAGCAAAGGATCTAAATAGACATTTTCCCAAAGAAGACATAGAGCACATGAAAAAATACTCAACATCACGAATCATCAGAGAAATGCAAATCAAAATCACAATGAGCTAACACTTCATACCTGTTAGAATAGCTATTATCAAAAGGACAAGAGTACTTGCTTCGGCAGCACATATACCAAAAGGACAAGAAATAATAAGTGTTGGTGAGGATGTGGAGAAAGGGGACTCTCTTGTACTGTCAGTGGGAATGTAAATTGGCGCAGCCACTGTGGAAAACAGTGTGGAGGTTCCTCAAACAATTAAAAATAGAACCTCTTGACATTTATCTGAAGAAAATGAAAACACTAACTTAAAAAGATATACGCACCCCCTGTTCTTTGTAGCATTATTTACAATAGCCAACATATGGAAATAACATAAGTGTCCATCATTGATGGGTGAATAAATGATGTTTATATGTGTGTGTGTGTGAGAGAGAGAGAGAATGGAATATTATTTCATCATAAAAAGAAGGAAATCTTGCCATTAGTAACAATAGACCTTGAGGACATTGTACTAATAAGTGAAATAAGTCAAACAGAGAAAAACAAATACCATATGATTCCACTTATATGTGGGATCTAAATACATAGATACAGATGACAGATTGGTGGTTGTAAGAGGCAGGGACCTGGGGGTGGGTGAAATGGGTGAAGGAGGGCAAAAGTTACAAATGCCCAGTTATAAAATAAATAAGTCCTGGGGTTGTAGTGTACAACATGGTGACTATAGTTAATAATACTGTATTTTATATTTGAAAGTTGCTAAGAGAGTTGATCTTACGAATTCTCATCACAAGAAAAAAAAATTATGTATGGTGATGGATGTTAATTAGACTTATTTTGATGATCATTTTGCAATAGATACAAATATTGTACACCTGAAAATAGTATAATGTTATATGTCAATTATATCTCAACTAAATAAAAGAAGAAAGATGATGATACTATGAAACCAGAATGGACTTTAAATGGCAGGATTAGTTTTATTCCTGGTTTACCTAGTCTTTCACCCATTCTTTTTTGAGAGTTTAAATTTAATTTGAAAGGATCAGGGATGTTGGAGAGTTCTGTGAAAAGCCCAATTTGGACTTAGCGAACTAACCCTGTGGTTAAGAACACATGTCCGGCTGTTACGTGAACCTGGGCTTGAATTTTGGCTCTATCACTACAACCTGTTATGTGACCTTGGGTACTGTACTTAATCTTTCTAAAGTTTACTTTCCGTAATGAAAAGAGGGAGTACAAATACCTGCTTTGCAGATTTGTGAAGCTTGTATGAGGCAACACGTGTTCAATACTCATTAATGAGATTTTTGAATTAGAAACATGACAAGGGTTTCCTCCCCCTTATGATACTGGATTATTCTGGCAGGGGATTTCTTTTAAGTTTCTGAGACAACAGTGCAATAAATAAGCTCTGCATCCTCAGGGCAATCAGATGCTAAGCAGCAACGAGCCTATAGCACTGCATGAAGTTCGTTGAGTATGGCAGGAATGTTGAGTAGAATCAGTGCAAAATTTGGCTTGTGCTTTTGCCCTTCAGCCAACTAATGGAACAACTGGCTAGCAATTTGCTTAGATGCCACTTTTAATCCAACCTTTAGTACCGAATCCAGGTGTACCATGGTCTTTATGCTCACGAGGCAGTACCTCAATATTTGTGGCAAACAGAGGACAGGTGGGATGGAATCCACAGTCATTAAGTTGTGCTGAGAACAGGCTTAGCTATTTTCTCTTTAAAAAGATTTCTCCCTGATTTGGTATGGATCCTGTACAGAATCTCTAACATATAGCAAAGCATCTCAGAAAGTCTCTAATGTGTCTAAAAAATGCATTTCAAGTTCTAATCAACCAGTGTTATAAAAGAGTTTGTATATTAACCTATGTGCAGGCTGGGACTAGCTATTTAGTAGTGGTAGTGATGGTCTTGTTGAAGGAGTGTGGGGCATAGAGGATTAGAAGAAGAACCTCCATCTCCAATAAAAAAAAGACAATGTAGAATATTTTTTCTTGATTATTATGGGTTTTGAAGGAAGAGTCTGTTTTCTAGAAAGACATCTAGTGTCATAGGAGATCTTCTATTTAGTACCCTAGTATGAAAACTGTCTTTACATTTCAGAGAAGTGGAAACAGCCAGAAAGAGAAGAGGCATGGTACAAGGAGAAAAGACAGCAATGATGATGAAATATTAGAGAAATTGGGACTGATGGTCAGAAAAATTTCCCCAAAGCAAAAAACACTAGGTAGTTGAATACTGTTAGATGAAGTGTTGACAAAAACTGCCAAATAAAACCCTGCATTTTACAGGATTGGGAAGACAGAGATTAGATTTCAGGTGGGTTGAGATAGCCAGAATTTATGAGAGAATATTGGAAGGGATGGAGCTATGCTAAGAAAGAGCCCCAGAAATCTGCGCATGGGTCCCCTTGAGTCTTTGACTAAATAGAAATCTGTACAAGTGTAGGGTGAAACTTCGGGCAAAGAAAAAAAATTTAGGTGTATGTAAACTGAACAATTCTAAAGGCCAAACAAGACCAAGTATAATTTGAGTTTTTACCAACATGAGAGAGAAAGAGAGAGATCTCAATCCACATGTAGAACATTTAATAGAGACCTTGTAAGACTTGAACGTTAGTTGGTGGCTAAAATAGCCTTAGAATAAAGAATAACCTAGACCACACTAAAAAGCTTAAAAATAAGCATGAAGAGAATCAGACTAATCCAAAAGAGACTTAATTTCCTGTCAGAGCAATGTCCAACATTTTTTAAAGGAATTAAACAAAACCTAGCACTTAATGATGCAAAATTTACAATGTTTAACATCTAAGAAAAAATTGTAAGACATGCAGAAAAGCAGGAAAATGTGACCCAAAGCCAGGAGAAAAAAATCAGTCAATATCAAAAAGCTGAAAGATGAGAGAGATAATAAAACTAGCAGACAAAAACATGAAAACAGGTATTAGAAATACATTCAACAGGATCAATTATTAAATTGAAAATATGGACAAGATAAGATGAGAATAGGAAAATATACAAAGAACTAAAGGGGACTTTTTATCTGAAATGAAAATTTTACTTGATAAAGGGACTAATAGTAGAACAGACATGACACTAAAAAAAAGATAATGAAAGTTGAAGATAAAACAATAGAATCCTTTGACAACATAGCAATAGAACCCATCCAAAATGAAGCTTACACAAAGAGACAAAAAAAAATTAAGAAAAGTAGACCTTTGGGGAAATATCAAATTGACTAACATGTAAACTAGAATCTTTAGAAGTAGGAGAGAGAGAAAAAGAGAACAGAAATAATATCTAAAGAAATAATGACCAAAGATTTTCCAAATTTTATGAAAAATATAAACTCACAGGTTGAGGGAACTCAGCAAACATACATAAGCAAAATACATACTACAAAAATCACACACCAAGAACCTCAAAATCAAACCACAACAAACTACTGTTTCTGAGAAAAATCTTAAAGGAAGATAGAGGGGGAAAAGGGATGGACATTATATGCAGAGGAACAAAAGATAAGAATTACAGTAGACTTTTCTTCAGCAACTGTGCAAGTCAGAAGATAGTAGTATATCCTTAAAGTGCTGGACAAACGTTTGTCAACCTCGAATTCTAGACCCAGTGAAAATACCTTTAAAACATGAAGGTAAAATGAAAGCTTTTTTCAGACAAAAAAAGCTAGAGGAATTTGTGTCCAGCAGACCACACTATAAGATCTATAGTTCTTCAGGTAGAAGGAAAATGATACCTGCAGAAAATGTGAATCTACATAAAGGAATAAAGAGCTTCGAAAATATGGGGGTAAATATCAAGAGGTTTTCTCATTATTTTAAAATTCTTAAAAGATAATTGACTGCTTAAAGCAATAGTAATAATATATTGAGGGATTTATAACATGCAAAAGCAAAATGCATGGCAACAGTAGCATAAAGGACAAGATAGGGAAATGGAGGTATGTTATTCCAGTATTCTTACATTATATGTGAGGCAGTATAATATTATTTTAAGATAGACAGATATAACATAAAGATGCATGTTGTAAATCCTAGATGAACCTTTAGAAAACAAAGAGAACCAATGGTGGTGATTAAATGGAATTAAAAAATAATTAATCAAAAAGAAAACAGGAAAGTGGGGAGAAAAACAAAGAATAGATGGTAAGTTTAAACACAGCCCTGTCAGTAACTTCATTAAATGTAAATGGTCTAAAGTCTGCACCAAAAAGCCAGATTGTTAGAGTTGATTGTAAAAACCCCAATTGTATGTGGTTTGTAAAAATTTCTGTCTATATATAAAGACACAAAAGGCAAGTGTTGGGAAAAGATAAAGGTATTTTAGCTAAATTAATAGAAAAAATAGACTTCAGAATAGGAATATTACCGGGAATAAACATGGATATTTCACAATGATAAAGGGGTCAACAAATCAAGAAAGCACAGTAATTCTAAACATGTATGCACCTATTAACTATGTTAAAAATGCTTGAAGCACTGATAGATCTGAAAAGAGAAAGAGAAATCTACAATTATAGTTGCATTTTTCAACACTTTTCAGTAATTGATAGAACAAGCAGACAGAAAATAAATAGGGATATGGAAGATTTATTTATTTTTTTTAAAGATTTTTTTTTTAAATTTATTTATTCGTCAGAGAGAGAGAGAGAGCACAAGCAGGCAGAGTGGCAGGCAGAGGCAGAGGGAGAGGGAGAAGCAGGCTCCCCGCCGAGCAAGGAGCCCGATGTGGGACTCGATCCCAGGACCCTGGGATCATGACCTGAGCTGAAGGCAGCCACTTAACCAACTGAGCCACCCAGGCGTCCCGGGATATGGAAGATTTAAATGACATTTCAATCAGCATGGACTAATTGACATTTATAAAACATTCCACACAGCAAATGCAAAATACAGATTCTGTTCTAATACTTGTGGAACAACTACCAAGATAGACCACATGCTCAGTCATTAATATAAGTCTCCAGGAATTTCAAATGTTTGAAATCATATGTAGTATGTTCTCTGATCACAATAAATTAAATAAGTAGTAGAAAGATACCCAAAAATCCCGAAACATTTGGAAATTAAGCAGCATAGTTCTAAATAATGCTTAGTTCAAAGAAGAAATTACACAAAAGTTGGAAATTTTTTGGGCCGAATGTAAAGAAAACTCACATTATCAAGACTTGTGAAATGGAACTTAAAGGGAAATGTATAGGTTTAAAGCTTATGTTACGGGGCGCCTGGGTGGCTCAGTGGGTTAAAGCCTCTGCCTTCGGCTCAGGTCATGATCCCAGGGTCCTGGGATCGAGCCCCACATCGGGCTCTCTGTTCAGCAGGGAGCCTGCTTCCCCCTCTCCCTCTGCCTGCCTCTCTGCCTACTTGTGATCTCTCTCTCTGTCAAATAAATAAATAAAATCTTAAAAAAAAAAAAAGCTTATGTTACAAAAGCATAAATCTCTACATGCATCAGTCTAAGCTTCAACCTTAAGCTAAAAATATAGGAGAAAACTAAACCCCAAATCAGTAGGAAACAAATAAAAATCCATGAAATAGAAAACAGAAAAATAATAGAGAACATAATGAAGTCAAAAGCTGATTCTTTGAAAAGATCAATGTAATAAATAAACCTCTAATTGTATTGATCAAGAAACAAAAAAGGTACACGTATTACCAATATCAATAACGAAAAGGGGGCTATCTCTAAGATTTTACACACATTGAAAGGGTAATCAATGGAATGTTATATCAACTTGATGCCAGTGAACTCCACAACCTGTATAAAATGGACAAATTCCTTGAAAGAATTTCTATTCTATTCTATTTCAGAAATCAATAGGAAATCCAAATATCAATTAAAGACATTAATTCACAATTAGAAACCTTCCCACAAAGAAATCTGTGGGCCCAGATGCCTTAACTTAATTGCTTCAAACACTCAAGGAAGACAGGAGCCTGGGTAGTGCAGTGGTTAAGCATCTGACTCTTGGTTGCTTTCTCCCTTTCCTCTGCTGCTTATGCTCTCTTTCTCTGTCTCTCTCTAAAACAAATAATTTTTTTTAAAAAACTGCTCAAGGTAGAAAAGCCACCAATTCTACATAAACTTATTTTGAGAATATAGCAGGAGAAACGCTTCTCATATCATTTTATGAGGCTTGCGTTATCCTGATATCAATGCCAGACAAAAAAAAAATTACAAGAAAACTACAGACCAACATCCCTCATGAAAATGAATCACAAGGGGCTCCTGGATGGCTCAGCTGGTTAAGCATCTGCCTTTGGCTCAGATCATGATCGCAGGGCCTGGGATTGAGCCCCATGTCAGACTCCTTGTTCAGTGGGGAGTCTGTTTCTCTCTCTCCCTCTGCCACCTTCTCTCTCAAATAAATAAATAAATAAATAAATAAATAAATAAATAAACAAAATCTTTAGAAAAAAGAAAATGAATAAATGAATCACAAATCTTTAGCAAAATATTAGCAAACCAAAAATGAAATATATAAAAAGCATAATACATCATGATTAAATAATGCTTGTCCCGGGAATACAAGGTTGATTAACAAAAAAAGTAATTAATGTAGTTCATCTTATTACTACAATAGAGGAGAAAAACTATATGGTCATTTTGGCTGATGCAAGAAAAGCATTTGAAAAAAATCAACATTCATTCGTAATAATAATCTCCCATCGAACCAGGAATAGAAGGGAACCTCTACAATCTGATAAAACGCTGATGATTGCACACCTCTATGAATATACTAAAGCCACTGGATTGTGTATTTTAAATGGTTGAGTTTTGTGACATGTGAATTATATCTCAATAAAACTGTTTTAGAAAAAGTACAAACTCTTACTAACATATCACTGGTGGACCTGAATGATTTGCCCTAAGCTCAAGAAGAAGACAAGGATGTTCATTCACTCTCTTCACTTCTAGTCAACATTATACTGGACATTCTTACCAGTACAGTAAGACAAGGAAAAGAAATAAAGGGTATACAAATTAGAAAGCTACAAGTAAAACCATCTCTATTCACAGATGACATGATCAAACGTGCTGCAAGTCCTCACTAATCTACAAAAAACCTGCTAGAACTAATAATATTTTTAGCAAGATCTCAGGATACAAAATCAATATGCAAAAAGCAGTTGCATTTCTGTATATTAGCAATAAACAAATAGAAATTTGAATAAAAAATAAGACAATATCATTTGTAGTAGCATCCCAAAACATGAAATACATGAAACCTCTACCCTGAGAGCTAGAGATATTTCCATGAGAAATTAAAGAAAAGTGAATTGATTTCTAGATTCAATGAAATCCCAATAAAGTTAGTTTTGCTATTGAGTCAGTATTATTAAAATGTCACTTCTCTCCAAGTTGAGTTATAGATTCAATGAAATCTCAATAAAAATCCTAGCAAGCTTTCTTGTAGAAATTTCCAAGGTGGTTCTATAACTTATATGAAAATTTAAATGCCTAGAATAACCAAAACAATTTTGCAAAAGAATGGAGTTAGAAGATTTACACTTACTGATTTTGACACTTACTACAAAGCTACAGTTAATCAAGATAGTGTGTTATTGGTGTAAGTTCAGGCACATAGATCAGTGAAACACAACAGAGAGTTTAAAAATAGACCCATGTATGTATGGTCAACTGATTTTCAACAAAGATGCCAAGATAATTCAATACGGAAAGGATTGCTTTTTCAACAAATGGTCTGGAACCAACTTATTATCTACATTAAAAAAATGAACCTCAACTCTTATTTTATCACAGACAAAGATTAGCTTGAACTGGATCATAATCCTAAATGTAAATGCTAAAACTATAAAACTTCCAGAAGAAACTTTGTAACTTTCATGTAGGCAAAGATTTCTTAGGACACAGAAAGCTTAAACATAACATGTTTGAATTGGGCTACATCAAAATTGAAAACTTTTGCTGCTCATAAGACAGGGTAAGAAAATGCAAAGGCAAACCTCAGACTGGGAGGAAATATTATCAATACATATATCTGACAAAGGGCTGCTTTCCAGAATATATAAAGAACTCTTATAATTTGCTAATAGAGTCAATAAAGTCTCTAAAAATGGACAAATTTGAACAAACTCTTTACTAAAGAAGATATACAGACAGCCAGTATATTCATGAAAAGATGCTCAATATCACTTATCATTAGGAAAGAAAATTAAAATCACAAAGGTGATATTACTATACATCCACTAGAACATTAGAGTGGGGTCACCTGGATGGTGCAGTTGGTTGAGCGTGTTGACTCTTGGTTTCGGCTTAGGTTGTGATCTCAGGGTTGTGGGATCAAGCCCCTTGTTAGGCTTTGTGCTTAGTGTGGAGTCTGCTTAAGACTCTCTCTCTCTCAAAAAAAAACAAACAACTCTCTCTCAAAAAAAGAAAGAACATTAGAGTGAATAAAATTAAAATGACAATACCAGTCGTTGGTGAGATTATGAGGCAGCTAGAACTCTCACACACTGCTGATGGAAATATAAAATTTCATAACCGTTTTGGAAAAGAGTTTTGACAGTTTCTCATAAAGTTAAACACATACTAACCCCATGATCAAGCAATCCCACACTTAGGTATTTAAGAGACATGTAGGCATATGATCACATAAAGATTGTACACAAATGTTCCTCAACTTTTATTTAAAGCAACCTAAACTAGAAACAACACAAATGTCCACCGACAGGTAAATGTATAAGTAAAATATTGAACAATGGGATACTATTCGGCAGTATAAATGAAGGAAGTACTTAGACCACAACAACGTGGCTCAGTCAGAATAGGTATGGTAAGGGAAATAGTCAGATAAAAAGGTATAGATATTATATGATATTCAATGACATGAAACTCCAAAGGAAAAATGTACTATCTATTTATAGAAAGCAGATCTGCGGTTGCCTGGGTACAGTGATGGGGTGAGATCAGCTTGGAAGAGACCTAAAGGAATGACCTTCTGTGGTGAGGGAAATCTTCTATATTTTGATTTTAGTGTTATTAATGTGGATATAAACGTTTGTCAGAAGTCAGAGTACATCTTTAACATGAGACATGTAAATTATACCTCATTAAAACTGTCCTTGTGTATAGTGGTTGCACCGTTTTTGAGGGCAAGTTCTTATAGGGAAACTTTGTGATGGTGTTGACAATTTCATTGTTGTATAAAGCCTTTTTCTGTATTGAGTACTGTGTCAGACATTCCTGTGACTTTTGCACTTATATTTAAGCTGTGATGGGACATAGTGGATTGAGGGGGAAAAGTAAGGATTGAAGAGGCACCAAAGATTTGTAAGTTGATTTATTCAACAAATATTTATTGAGCACCTTATACATGCCAGGATGCACTAGGTACCCAACATATGAAGGGGAGTACAAATAGTCCTTGACCTCTAAGAGCTCAGTCTATGAGGGTGCAAAATAAGTACAGTATTGTAAATGCTGTGATAAAACTAAATGAACAATTTACACAGGGAGAGTCATTAACTTTCCCTAGTGGGTTTGGGACTGAGGGGGTGGTACTTACATTTGCTTTAAATTTAATGCCCAGTGGTTAAAATCATGTACCTTAGAACAAGAGAGATAGAGATTGGAATCATAGCTCTGCTACCTAGTCTCTGTATCAAATGAGAATCAAAACAGGGTGCCATGAATAATGTATCACAGTATCAGGCATGTGTATGCCGAACAAGTAAAAGCATTATATTAGGAGGATATAGACTCAGCTGCTGTAACAAAGACAAAGAGAAGGGGATGGGGTAGGGGGGTGAAATATTCTGAGTTGAAGTAACCACACAAAGGTATGAAAAGGCCCTATTTGGGGAACAGTGAGTTCAGTGATACAAGAGAGTGGGGAACTGGGGTCGGGCCAAGGTGAAGATATGACTTGAAGGTCAGGATACAGCCAGATCATGACAAATTGGAATAGGAACCTTGAACTCTCTCCTATTGGTGCATTCCTATTGCAAGTTCCTAAGCAGGGCAGTTTTCTAAAAAAGATTTTTAGGAAAACTACTCTGGTGACAGTACGGAGAATGACCAGGAAGAGTCAAGGTGCAGAGAGTCTAGTAACTTGGCTCTTGCACTGGTTCAACCCAGAGATAATGGAAGTATATGTCAAGGGCAGTGGCTAGCATATAGAGGAGGCTCTAGCCTGAGATGCCTCAAAGAAGTCGTCAGTAGGATTTGGTGACCCCTTGGATATGGAGCATTTGAAGATGACTCTGGGATTGCTAGCTTGGGTATTTGGGCAGATGGTACTGCCATAGGTAGAGACAGGAGCTTCATGAGGAAGAGAAAGTTTCTGTAGTGAGTTAAGAGGTACGGGAGTGGATGCTTTATTTGTGGAAGGCAGTGATTTTGAAAATGTTTTGGTGGAGTACTCAGTACAATATTTTTGAGTATCCTTCTACAGATACACAATTACTTATAAATTGCATACATGCACTATTACTCTAACATTTATATATGTTATAAAACATATACAAAATGGAAAAAAAGCTGAGATGAGATAAACATATAAATCAAAGTTGTCATTTTTTTTCTGCACACCAGTACGTTGTCTTGGGTAATAAGTGGGGTGTGTTCAGTCTGCTTTGGACCCATTGGAGTATGACACCAATTGTTGGACCTACCTGTAGCATTGTGGAGTAGAAAAGGGGATCTTTCTCCCCTTGGGGGACTCTCACTGACCCGCCTTTCCTTCTTTCTTTCTGGATCTTTTTTTTTTTTTTTTTTGGAACAGGTATACGAGTCATTACCCTCTAGGATCAACATGTGTGAAACTTTCTTAACATCTGTGGTGCATAGCCCTAGAAGGTCATTATAATTCAAATGAAGCAAGATTTTAACTGTTCAGCCCGTGATACAAAGTAACTTCCCCCTTACAAACTGGCTAAGACCAAGAGATGGGAGCTCTGTGCTAGAAGTCCCAAGCTGGACCCAGAGGAAAGTATGCATGGTCTGGCCCAACAGAGAGGATCGTGAAGAAGTTTATTTATGTCACTTCCACTCCTCCCTAAGATAAAGGTGGAGAAAAGGCGAGTGTGTCAGATTGGGTCAGTGGCTCAGACTAAAGCATAGGGACTCTTACATTTAAAATTGATGTCCCCGCGAATGTGCTGCTTGAGTGTATGCAAAGTCCTGACTTTCTATTTCAATTTCCTTTTTGGTTACATGAGACCAGCTATGACAGCCCATCATACATGGAAGGCTAGCGTTGCCAGCTTTTAATTTCTAGAATACAGCACTTATTCTAGACAAATTGGTCCAGTAGGACCTGGAGTAGAATCTAAACAACTCTGGAGGTCTGTGGCAAGGAGACAGAAGGAGAGAGAGTTAATCAACCTTCACCCAGGCAGCCTGTTGACAGATTTCTCGGCTGACTTAATCGATGCACTTAGTTCTCAAGGAAGACCTGAGAATTATCTGGACCAATTTCATCATATTTCATCCTTCTCATGATGTTATAGCTGTAAAGTAAGTAGCTCGGGATTCCTTTTTAGGGCAGACAGAGGAAGAGAAGAAAACCCCGTATTTTCTTGTGGTCCAGACTGAAGTGAAAAAATGGAATGAGCGTATAGAAATTGAGATTCTGAGCCAGCTTAAGCTTCACTAGCATGTAAATCATTTTTCAGTCTATAATAAAGTTAACAATTAAAATCTCTCTAGTATCCAGAGTCAATGTCAACCGCAATCAAATTGGGGCAGTGAACCCAAGAACTGCATTCACTTGAGCTGTAAATCATAAACCCATCACCCTCCAGAGCAGAAGCAAAAGTGAAGAAGTCAGTGAGTACTGTAATAGATTCCATATGTTGTTTTAAAGAGAGTCTTAAAAAAAAAAACCCAAAAAACCTTAGACTACAGATCACCATACTTTTGTAGCAAAAATTTACATATGTGAATGAGAAGTGAAAGAACTAACAATGTCAATTTTTTACTTCTGTTTTCTGCCACTTTTTAAAAATAAGGAAATAATTGTTTATTTAAGTCTGGAAGGCCAGGACCAGGGAAGCATGATCGGCACCCGAGAAAGTGGAAGAAGTGGCAGAGGGGACTTGAAAGGAGGGAGGAAGAAGCTGACTCTCAGCTTTGGTAGATAAGGAAGCATAGATTAGGAAACACAAATTCTAATAACCCTCTTGGCTTTTCCCCTGTGACTTGAGTGCAAAGAGCTAGTGTTTCTCTTTAAGCATTAAAGTTACAAAGCCAAAAATTAACATGGCCACGATTCTGCGAAATTTTGGAAACGCCATGATAGAATGGAAAGGGCAGCCGTGTTCCGAGTCAGACAGATCTGTTTTCAAATTTGCATTCTGCTGTGTGATCCTGGGCAATTCACTTAACTCCGCTGGGCTTCAGTGTCATCTAATGGGGAATTAATACTTTGCTCACAGAGCTCTCACTGTAATGCACTTGTGCATATCTAACACTTATCTGATCATTTTGAAATGTATCTGTGAAATGTATCCTATCCTTTTGAAATCTTTCTTTTTCTCTTCCTGTGATTATGGACTTCGCAGTGATTTGGATTCAGAACTCCCAGCATGTGGGCTGGTAAAGGGAGTACCTGTGTTTATTCATCTTTTGTGTCCCTGCCTCATACACACCTGGCACAATGATTAGGCTCTAGCCAAGTAAAATGTTAGGGACTTCTCTTCCCTCCTGCATGTAGCATGGTGCTGAGCAGGGATGAAGCAACCTGACCGTCACGTTCACTGGAAATTGCTACTTGCTGTGGTAAGTCACATTGGCCCATCGACCCCTCAGCGAGGAAGTCAGGGATGCGGAGTAGTATATTTGCACAGTTGCTATCATGCTAAGAGGTCTGAATCCAAGACACCATGTCATTCACTTTCTACTTTGGTTTATTGGAAATAGAAAGGTCAAGCCGTGGTCAGTCCGAACACCGGAGGAGTGGAAAGTCCTGTGAAAGTTTAAGAAGGGAAGAATACAACCCAGTTGGAATGGAACAGAAGGAAATGACCCTATTTCTCCTCAGACAGATGCCTTGGTGGATTTCACAGTGGCTCTGAGACTAAAACCACACCGAACGGAGGTCTTGAGCCCCACATTCCACCCACCCCTCATTGGCTGGTATCGAAATGGGGCCACTTCACAAATTTGGCTCTCAAGTACTGTATGCGTCCATAAAAGGGCAGATAAAATGAGCCAATCAGACCACGACCGCATCTGTCAAGCTCTAACCCTTGGCCTTCGTGACAACATAACCTAGGACCAAATGCAGAAACCCAGCAGAGGTACACAAAGCATTTCGTGCAGCCTTTGAAAAGTCGGTGATGGATGGCTGGTGCTGTTCTGAAGGCCTGATGAAAAATCCAGGCTTGGCTCTGCTAGGAATGGTTGCAATTTTAAAGAAAAAGTAGGTTCAAATTCAGTACCTATTTAATCTATCCTGCAAGGCCTTCCCCACCAGCTGAGTTGAAAACACTCCTGACTCTCACTATGCAAAGCAGTTTTCAAATATGTTTTGGAAATTTGTTCGGAATTTGGGAATGGGATTAGAATTTGGTTTTCAGTCGTCTCATTTAGGCTTCAGATCTTTTGGTTCACTCCAAAATACAGTGAGAGTTCTATCCTTAGTAACCATGGAGGGTAAGTTCAATAGCAGCCTCTCAGCCAATACGCTGACCCACGAACGCGGGACCACTAGTCTATGGCACACACGTGCAGAGCTTGACATGAGACAAAACAAACATGGAAGAAACAGGGAAGTTGAGCATTCTCACTGAGTTTGCTAAAAGACTATTTGAAAATAGCTGAATGTATTGAATAAAAATATTTGAAAATAATGATTGCATCTTTCCCAATGTACGTGAAACATGACCAACGTCGTTGCTGCCTTTCCTGATAAAAACGTCATGATGCTACAGCAAGCTCAAGCCGATGGGAAGGTTTCTTAGAATTCCAGAGGATATGGCTTTGACTTTTGGTTGCATTCGCTCAGGACACACAGATCACCAAGGGACAAGCCCTCTAGATCTATGCAAGAGGCAAGAGTCAAGAAGCAGCATCTCTAGTGGTTTCTCCTTCATTTTGTTGTCTCTTTAATGTTTCTGTGTCCATCTGGATCATCTGGAGTTTTTGATCCCACATGGGATAAGTTTACCATGTTACATCGTGGGTGCAGACCAAGAAGCTGAGAAGAAAGTAAAAAATGTGAGCCAGTGGGAGAACTCTCCCTATTGGACCCGTTCCTTCGGCCTTAGCCTCACTTACGGGCATTTATGCCTATTTTAGAGGTCAAGATCAGGGAAGGAACAACATAGTTAGATGAAAATGAAGATGCTGCCCTGATTATAAAGCTTCCTGTACCTAGTTAGTCCAGCAAATTGATGCCTGGGTATTTAGCAGTATCAACGAGATTTAATCTTTACTATGTGAAACTAATCAGAGTCGTCTGTGTGGGGCAAGATGTTATCTGATCTAATGAAAGAAGAGTTGTAATTAAGAATATATGGGGGAAAAAATAATATATGGTATATGGAAAAGTCATGGTGTCCTTGCTGCTTAGAGACTGAGAAAGAGAATAAGGATTGGCCTAGTGCCAGGTCACTGTCCATGCTTCTCCCAGAAGTGTTTTCTTAGAAGAGATCTCCCCCCCCCCCCATAGGGACCTGCCGTTATCCTATAGCCTAGTAAAGTTACTGTAATTAAGTAGATTAGACTTCTGTTTTTAGTCAAGTAAAAGATTGAGAACAGACTGCCCTTTAACCCGAGATGTGGAAAGGCCAGTCTACTTGGAAGTTAGTTAAAATGATCTTGTGCATTAACTGATAACCTCGACAGACTTCCTTCCCTGAATATAATATTTTCAGCTTTTTGCATTGCTCTTATGAGAAGCCCACCTCCGAATCCTTTCAAGAGCTCAGATTCCTGCGAATTCAGATTTTCCACCGTTGACATGATGCTATTTTATAAGTGGAACATTGGCGATTACGGTGTGGTAGCACGTTTCCCAGGAAGGACGCAGCTCTGGGGTCTGGAGGGCTCGACAGAAACCCCAGAGTTGTTCCTTCACCTCTCTTGATCTGAGCTTTTCCCAGGCTGCTGTGAGGGTGCACTGAGGCTCGTGATGGGCAGGTCCAGCGCCTGGCACGGTGAACGCTACCTTGCTACCGAATTGCTATGGCCATTGTTGGTACCTAAACAATGACTCCGACCTGAGTCAGCTTGTCTTCCTTCAACTCGAAGATAAAGATTAGCCTGTGACCATTGAACTGTGTGATGCTCCCTTGGTAGTTTTTTGCATTTTGCCCTCATTCAGCCAGTAAAAGCTGGAGCCCACAGAATTGTGAAACATTTGAGCCTGAGATGGTCATGTGATTTACGGTTTCATCTCATTCTGGCTTTTCAAGCAACAGAATCGCTGAGCCTTTTATTGTAGTAAAAATGCAGGCCATAAAAAATTCAGTCCCTTAGAATTCTTTCTGTCTTTCTTACAACGCTGAGGGATTCTTCCTGATCTCGGGCTCTTTTCTGTTTAGGTATCCTCCCTCTCCCTCCCCCGCGTCTGCTTTTGCAGATCTGTTTCCAGACTGCCCGCACTGAACCGGGGACCAGGAAGGGAGCCCAGCTGTTTTCCTTGTGTTGGCTTTCTTTGCTGAGCAGGAATTGCTGAGCAAAGAGCAACATTTTCTCCAGGGAAGTTCACAAGGGTAGTACAAACTCAGTCTGGGTTTTTCTTGTTTTTGAATTATTATTAAAAACTTCTGCCAAGTACTATCAGTGGTGGGGAGGCGGGGCTGGTAGCACACAAAGTCTGAAGTGCACATGGACCAGCCTTAAAAAACTATCAACTCGAGTGAAGCAGGAATGTCTTGCACTTCTTCAGTGTTCTACATTTAAGAGGAGACAGTTGCTCGCAGAGAAAGTCTCTTATGATTCCATAGACTCTATTGTGCAAACTTGCACAGTCTCAGTAAGACAGGACATAATTAAAATTCCTTTGAAAATTGTTGCCCAATGATTGACATTTGTTCCAAAATACATCATGATAGTAAATGCTTAAACTGTTATTCCAGTGAAGTATTTTTTTTTTTTTTTTTTTAGTGGGAGGAAAATAAAAAGCTTTTTTTAAAAAGGGTGATTGAGCTTTTTTAAAAAAATTGAAGAAATAGGATACATTTAGGTTCAGTCTCTCAAAGAGCTGGCAGTCCAGCAGGGGAGGCCAGAGTAAATCGAGAAGAGCAAAAGAAACCAATATGCAGAATATAAGTGAGTTGCCTTATACAGACTAGAATGCTGTTGGGTTTCCAAAGAGGAGGAGATAATGACGATCTGTTTCCCTCCTAATACCTTGACATCAACTGTCACTTCAAACACAACCAACTTTTCAGTATTGCTCTGAAGCAATCTGATGCCTGTTTTCCCAGGAAGAAGGCTGCTCAGCACTAGAAATCTCTGCCATGGCTCCCTAAAGTTCTTCCTGTCTGGTATCTGCCCGCACTCCAGTCTCCATTTCTGCACAGAAAGCCTAGATTCCAGACAGCTGCTCCCGTCTCTGTTTTCAGAAGGAAGAGACCACTATGATGCACCCCAGTACTGGGAAGGCTGTATCTTAAGACCTCTTTGGATCCCCCAGTTTATGAATACCACAGTAGCAATTATGATTAGAGATGTCTACTCCCGAACCAGGATTTGGATGCTAGGAATCATTGAGCTCACCCAAACACCAGCCTTACAAAGCTTCGGTAACTTTACAGTTGACTACACATTAGAGAATTTTGAGTTGCTCCTGAAGTCACAACTCAGGTGTTGAATCTGTGAATGCCAGGGTGCTATGATAATATCCTACTGTTTGATTTTTGAGTCGTGAATGCATGCATCCTGTGGGAATAAGTACAATAGGTGAGGGACCCATAAAAATCATGGGTTTTCACTGTTGCGTTTGGTAGTATAAATCCCTCTGTTCTACTGGAGAAATACTTCAGTGCACAGTACTTTTGCTTTCTACATTTGGGAGGAGGGGTGAGGTGAGTACTTTATTTTATATCTGTAGGGGCCTCAGCAGTGTTATGGTCTATTAATTCATGTTAAAGATGAGGAACCGGAGGCTGAGAACAGTGAAATGGTTTGCCCAAGCGTTACATAGAGAACTTACTGCAGTCTTATGATTTGAACCCAGGTCTTTTCCAGTGCTCTCTGTACTGTGCCATTCTCAACCCTGTAAATAAATGCAAAGACCGTTCTTGACACATAGACGTTCAGATAAAAGAGTTGATAATCAGAGGTAAGGAAGCCTGTCTCATCTGCACAGAACCTGAGCTCGTTAGGAAACAGAATGAGCATGAGAGAAGGTAGGAGGAAATAAATGGCAGAAACACTAGTAATCATGGGAAAAGACTGAAATGGCAAATACCAGACATTTTCAAGATGAGAAGAAATCTGAGTTGAGGTAAAAAAAATCAAGAGATATTTTTAGGCAGAAGCAAGAGTGTATGTGTGTAAGGGAATCAAGTGGAAATGCTGTATAGTCAATGCATAGGATGGAATCTGCAGGGGCAGGAGAGAAGCATGGCTCTACTAGACAAAGACTAGAAACACCAAACCATCTCAGTAAGGTTCTGAATATTAAATAGGTTCTGAATATTTTCTTCCAAAAAAAATGGTAGGGGGAGAGGGAGGGGGAAAAAAGATAATGATTTAGAGGGATGTCTCATATGTTATTTACTAAGATAGAAGGGGAAGTCAAATTCAAAAAAGTCAAGATTGATTTATCAAACCAAGTCCAACATAGGGATTAATAAAATAAATTTAGATTTCAGTGAAATTATGCCCTAGCACTTACTTTTAAAGCCATGCTTCAAAAAGGTTGTATCCATGAGAATTATAGATAATTTTTACCAAATCACAAGAACAGATACTAGTAATGGCAAATGTTTATGTTCTTAGATCATCACTTAATACTTAGGTGTTTAAGATTAGCCCCTGGGTTGCCTGGGTGGCTGAGTTGGTTAAGCTTCTGACTCTTGATTTTGGCTCATGCTGCATCAGGCTGCACGTTGGGCGTGGAGCCTAAGATTCCCTCTGCCCCTCCCCCACCATCCCACTCATGTGCGCTCTCTCTCTCTCTCCCTCTTCAAAAAAAAAAAAGATCTTTGGAGTTAACCAAACTGAAAAAAACCAAAAAACACAAACCTTTAAAGCTTTGGTGGGAATGTTAGGATTCTAGAATTTGAAGCAGAGTCATCATAAGAACCCTTACATGGATTTTCTCATCTGCAGATTGTTTTTCGGGATCAACTAAAAGCATCTGTCTTCCATTCCACCAGACTTGTCTTCCATGTTCTTATTTCACTTTTCTGTTTCATGAAGTAGAGACAGTGTACAGTCATGACCCTTTTACAATTAGAAAAGGCATTTCTCCAACAATTTTCTTTTTACAGTTTTGAGCTAAATTTTGCTTCCGTGTTCTCTGATCAGATATTTGCCTTTCTATACATACAGCTTCTTTTCTCTACCCCACTTCTAACTTAATGATGATCTCACCACCCAGGGGTTTAAAATTTATTTTGTTTTGTTTTAGGTATAGGTATTTTAGGATGACAGTTCTTCAAAACTGATTCCCAAAAGAGTTCATAGGCTTATGATATTTTAGACCAATAATAATCAGAATAATAATAATAATATAATAATAAGTGGAATGGAGGATTCTGCCTTTAGGTTTATAGTTATTTCATTTTATTCATTGAATGGTCTTATATTAGTGCATGGAAGTTGTCCATGTGTTTTAAGAAAGAAGGCAGGAGTTCAATTCTAAGGTATGCAGTATATCAGAGGTAGAAGAAGGTCTACGTATGCCTCTTGTTTTAATTCTAACGAAAAATGGCCCCACTATATAGACTTCTAGCTCATTTTAGGGAAGTAAGAAACCTATAATAAATGTATGAATTGTTTAAAGAAGGTATGGAATTTTAGATTTGAAGAGGAAAAAGGTGGGTCAGCAGCAGGACTGGCTATATAATTTGGGGGCCCAGTGCAAAATGAAAATGTAGGGCTTTTTGTGCAAAAATTAGGAAGTTCGAGACAATGATAGAACATTCACCCAAACCTGGGGCCCTTCTGAGCATGGGGTGCTGTGTGACTGTGCAGGTCACACCTATAAAGGCTGCCCTGGTCAGAAGTTGAGATGGGGGTGGGGCACGTGCTGGCTCAGTCAGTGGAGCATGGGACTCTTGATCTTGGGGTTGTGAATTCAGGCCCCACACTGGGTGTAGAGATTACTTAAAAAAAAAAAAAAAGAAAGAAAAGAAAAGAAAGAAAGAAAGAAAAAAAAAGAAGTTGAGATGAGAGTAAAAAGGAAAAGGAATGATCTATTTTCCCAGGATATTTCCCTCTCTGTATCTATCCCACTCTTCCCTGTATACTCATTAGACGTGACCGCCTCTCAAGTAGGCACTGCTGGGCCAGTGAGCTAAGACACTTTAACTGTAATCCATGGGGGAAAGAGCAGGAGAGGGTGGTCTCATTCTATCAGTGATGGGGTCGGAGGTGAGGGTTGGAGTTCTGCTGACCTGACCTAGGAGAGAAAGCATAAACTTGGGACCTCTACAACTTGCTAGCAGTGTATTAAACTTACTTAGCTGCCTTGCATCTAATTTGTCATAGCTGTAAAATGGGGAAGACTACTTTACAGGATTATTGTATGGTGTAGAGATAATGCGAAAGATCCTGGCATGGAGGCTGGTATGCAATGGGAGTTCACTGTATGTGCATATATGGTCTTTTTTTTGTTTTGTTTTTTTTTGTGAGTGAGGAGAGGTACTGAGGATGGATATAAAGCCCTCAAGTCTCAGATGGGGTGGAGGATCTCGAAGTGCTTGAAGGGTATCCTAAGAGCTGGCTGCCTCTCTGCTTCCATCCCTAGTTCCCAAGGACTTTGTAATGGTCTAAAACTCATTCAGTTGCATCTTCTTCCCAAACAGGGCAAGGAACAATCTGTGGGAAGTGAGGACACAGTAGAGTTCAGTCTCCAAAACTGAAAATTTGCCAACTCTCACCCACACTGCAGCGATGAGAAAGCAGCTGTGGGCAGCGGTGGAGTGGGGTCACCGAAGGGTCACCGGGATACATTACACTTACAGATGTTCCATTGTTTGTCCTAAGATTTTGTAGTTTGCCTATTTTGTCCAGTTAGGTTTCCATGATGGGCAGAGGATAGAGCCCATACCGTTTTCTGTAGTTTTTCCACTTTGTTTTGATTTATTATTTGTTGTTTACAGTATTATCTCCAATAACAATGATGGAATTTCCTTCCCTACCAATCTGGCCTGTTTCCATTGTGCCTGTTTATTTTAATTTCCTTTTTTTTGGACTGAAACCTCCACATGACTTTGCTTTGTTTATTTCCTTGCCCGTATGTGTCAGCATCATTTATTAGCATATCCTCTCACATGAACTTTGTTCATTAATTATGAAGGTTTTGTTTCCTGCTTCCTGGTAGGATTGTATTCAGTGTTGCCTGTGTGTAAGGACTGCTGGATGGTTTTGGTTAGCAGTTTCCTCATCATGGCTCTCTGCAAGCAGATGGCTTGCTCTCCATAGTTTCCGGATGGAGCGCGTGAGGCAGAGAAGGAAGTCAGCTGCCGAAGAAGCTTTTCTCAAATCCTCTGACCAACCAACCATGCTCGGCTTATCAATACTCATTTCTGTTTACTTTTATTTGGGCAGTAGGTTATGTGAGCATAAGACCTGCTTTCTTGCAGACATGCTCCATTCCTTGAAGGCATTTCCATGAAGACTAGTCTGTTATTAACTAATGAGCAATTTAGCTGCTTGGGGATGCATGATGAACGTTAGACTTGGCTCTTTCTCATGAAGACCTTACAGCCCACTAAATAAATCAATAAAAAGGTGAAAGAGAAGATGTAACTTGGCTTTTACATCTGTTATTTGAATATATTGGATCTGCTGCCCTATTTTCACTGGATTCTCATGACTTACTGAATTAACTAATTCATCAAACATTTGTTTAGTACTTACTCTGTATATGACGCCATCTCTAGTGTCAAGATGCTTAAAAGACCAGAAGGTGGAAATAGAGTTGAAAGCAAATAAATATAATAAAATGTTATAGGTGGCACAATAGACATCTTTCCAGAGTATTAGAGGGAGTAACAAGGGAGGAGGGAGGCTTTATTCCCTTAGAGTGAGGGGTGGGAGGAGATGTCCCAAACAAAGCCTAAAGGTACTGGATATATCTGAGATGCATATGTACCTTCAGAAGGCTGAAATGGAGGCTGAGGAGGCAGCAGGGTATGGTGGAGGAAGGGAGGGCCGTGGCTGCCATTTTGAGGAGTTAGGTTTTATTCTCTAGGGAAAGTTTTAGGTAGGTGGGACGTCATTATCAGATTTACTTAAAAAAAAAAAAAATTACCCTGAGAAGGCTAGATTCATGGGGACTTGAAGGGAGGCAAGGAGATTCCTTAGGACAAGATGGCGTAGAACAGGCAGCATGCAATTCCAGACAAGCCAGTGGCGGATGGAAAGATGTCAAGGTAGCAGACTTTACAGAATTGGTACCAATTTTAAAATATTGTCTTTACAGCAACTGCTGATGAAACTAAGGCTCAGGAAAGTAATGCAGCCAATAAATATCAAAGGGAATATTTCTCTGTGCTTCCACTGCAGTTTGAAAAAAATGATGACCGTGGCATTGAGCACACAATGCCGTAATCTACCGTATTGTGATTACTTGTTTATAAGCCTTTCTGCCCCGAGACATTAAGCTTCTTAAGGTTAAGAGTCAAACTACCAAATGATTTTTGTATGCCTAGCGTGAAGCCTTGTATAAACAAGTACCCAATAGACGTTTGAAGAGGAAGAATCCTGACGCCAGTACTTTTTCTGTGTGCAACACATGGCATGGAAATATGAAGAAACTTCATTCAGGCTTCTCTTACATGTACCCATTTCTGTCTTGCGTCCTGAGGGGGCCAGAGCAAAGTGACAAATGGGGATAATAGGCAGATGATGCTTCTTCCTTTGCTCTAAAATTTCTATCACCTCATCAGAATGCACCCCTGCCTCCAGAAGCCTGCATTAAAATAGCAATAATGAATATTTAAAACATAAAAAGGGGCCGTGAAAGTTGATGTCTGTTGTGACACCGTCTCATTATCCACAAATGGTCTCATTATCCACAAATGGTCTCATTATCTACAAATCAAGCATGAGAATTTGCTTTCATATCTTTTTTTGATATCATATCTTTTTTTATGGTAATTACTATTTTAACCTGGATCACACTTTATTCTTCCTCACAGATCCGTAATGCCTCCTGCCTGGCTCTTTCAAGATGGAGGATAAACCCGTGGGAGAGCCTACTCAAGTGGCGTCTAAATTCAAACTTTCCAATAAGGTCGACAGCACAGGACACTGGCTGGTGGAAGATCATGCTCGGATATGGGAAGTGTTAAAGACAGAGGAGGTAAGACAACTCTAAATCACTCGTTGGTACAATGATGGATTTTCTTTGACTTGAGACTCCTAGTTCTTAGTGTAGCCAGCACCACAGACCAGCTTGGCAAATTTTTATTCAGAGGCCAGTCCTGAATGGAGAACAGTAAGTTAGGAGTGTGTTCCTTGGATATTAATATCTCCACAGTGATTTAGCCAAAAGAGGTGGAGCTGATAGGAGGGGCTTAAAATATATAGGTAGACATTCTCCTTCTAGAATCCTGCCAATCGTAAGCAGGAAATCAAATCATGGTGAGAAAGATAATTCCTAAGGATCAATCATAACAAGTGGAATTATATAGATTCATTGTTTGACAGCATGAGGCTTAGTGTATCATTAGGGCTCTTTGGTTGCAAGCAACAGAAATTGACTCTGACTAATTTAAGCAAAATGGGAAATTATAGGAGGATATTGGGAGGCTCACAGAATTGATGAGAAGCTTTGAAAACTAGGGTTGGAAAGAAGACAAGAGCCAAGTCAGTAAGAACTGTTCAGGGCACTACCTCTGGTATGAATTCTAATCTTTTCCCCATCGTCTCTTTATTCTCACACGTATCTGCTCAAGATGCAAAGCCATGGAAGAGGGGTGCTCACTGCCAAGCTCAGTCACATGTCTTTTTTCTGAGTTATTCTGTAAAGAGAAAAAGTATCTTCCATGAGAGATCATTATAGCAAGTCCTCACAGCACTTGCGTTTGGAGTCCAAGTGTCTCATATCCACATGTTGTGACAATTCCAGTTCAAGAAAGTAACTTAAAAAGTGCAGCCTTAAACGTGTGAATACTGCCCAAGCAAAAATGTAAACGCTCTCTGTAGGGATACTTGCCCAACAGATTTTTTTTTTTTTAAAGGAATAAATCTCCACAGAGAGCAGTCGAAGTCTCTACATAACCCACCTAATAGGACCAAGACTCGGGTCAGATGAGTGAGGTGATGAGGGCACAAAATTTAAGGAAGCACTTCCTAGGTTTGTGTCCTTCATTTTCATGAACTTGAGAGTCAACATGTCTTTATATTTCAAAGTGCCTTGCTTGCCTCACCCTCATGCTGGCTCTGCCACTTAATTTTATTCTTATCCTATTTTTCCCCAGGTAATCCTTTTCCTGAATTAGGCATTTGCCATTCTTTTGCATATTTCAATATATATGGTATATACCTGTTATCCACATATCCAATATATAATATTGATTTACATCTTTTCAATTTTGTGTAAGTTACATACTATATATCTACTTCTATAGCTTGCTTTTTTTTTTTACTTAACATTTGGTTTCTACTTTATCTGTTTTCTGTGCTTGATATGTGTAGTTCTAGCTTATTCACATTTTACTGTTCTTTATATTCTATTGATTGAGTCAAATATGTTTATCTCTTCTCTTATTAACGCCTAGGTTTTTTTCGATACAAGGTAGTGTAGTACATTTCTTTAGCATAGACACCTGTAGGTGGCCTGCTGGATTATAAAGTATGAAAACCTTTAGTTTTATTAGTTATTATCAGATTGATTTCCAAGATGAGGACATGATTTATATCCCCACTAGCAGCATATGAGAATTCTTCTCGGTCTGTATCTTCAACAGTTGCTGATCTTGTCAGACCTTTAAATATTGGCTGATCTGATTGTTTTGAAATGGCATCTTGTTGTTGTAACATGAATTTTCCCATATGGCTAGTCAATTATCCCAGCACCATTGTTGAATGTCCATAATTTCTTCTTAAGATGGTAATGTTCTCATGTATCATATTTCTTTACGTACTCCCTCTGTTGATGTGATACTCCCTCAACTGTTTTAGTTTTAAAGGAAACATGGATATCTAATTGGGCATGTCCCTCCACTGAGTTATTGCTCTTCAAAATTGTTTTTGGCTGTTTTTGAACTTTTATATATTTATATATTTTTTGAAACATATTTTTTATATGAATTTTGGATGAGCTTGTTAAGTTCTGTGAATACAAAGAAAAAGTAAAGTCTGCTGGAAATTTGACTGGGATTGAAATAAGTTTGTTGATTAATTTGGGGACTGTCAACATCTTTATGATATTCAGTGAATATCTTGTCTAATTATTGACGTTAGTGGGCATGCTTCAATAGTTCACCCTCACTATTTCACCAACATTTTATCCTATACCCCTTTGCTGTAAGATTTTCACTACTAAGATTAAGGAAGTTTTCTCTTCTCCTTTTCTTTTTTTGTTAAATGTTAATTTCTTTAAACTGTAATATTTGATATCTATAAAATAATAAAGTGTAAGTTATAGAGTATAATATTAAAATAGACACTTGCGAGTTTATTATGAACTTAAGAACTACAACTTTACCAATTTGTCGAATACATATGTGGACTCTTCCACATCCTATCTCCTTGACTCCTTTCCCTGCAAAGTTAACCATTTTCTTGAAGTCTGTGTTTGATCATTCTTTACCTTTTCAAAAGTTTTTATTGATGGGGCACCTGGGTGGCTCAGTGGGTTAAAGCCTCTGCCTTCAGCTCAGGTCATGATCTCAGGGTTCTGGGATCGAGCCCCGCATCAGGCTCTCTGCTCAGCAGGGAGCCTGCTTCCCCCCCTCTCTCTGCCTACCTCTCTGCCTACTTGTGATCTCTCTCTCTCTCTCTCTCTGTCAAATAAATAAATAAAAAATATTAAAAAAAAAGTTTTTATCAAATATATATGTATCCCCAAACAACATTATTTAGTTAAACAAACTAGTTATTTGGTCATATATATATGATATAGGTCTTATTTCTTTGGTGACTCACTTCTTTCACTGTCTCTAAGATTTTTAGTAGTAATTCATTAATTTTTACTGTTGAATAATATGCCATTCTGTGGTTATGCCGTGATTTGTTTATTTGTATGTTCATGGACATTTTAATTATTTAGTTTTTTGCTATTATGAGCAATCTGCTAAGAACATCCTTATACATGTCTGTGCCCTGGTATAAGAGTGTTCCATGCATAAGAACCTTTTTGGGTTAATACCTATTAGGTGAATTTTTTAGTTGGGTATGTGCAAGTTATGTTTTGCAAGTTATTGCCGTATTGCTTTCCAAAACAGTACCAATTTATACTCCCACCAGCAGTGCATAACATTTATCTTATTCTACATCCTTGTCAACTTTTGTAATTGTCAGATTTCTTAATTTTTTCGATCTCATTGGTATAAAATAGAATCTCATTCTTTACTCATCAATTCTTGATATATATCACTCCATCTTAGATAATTTTTCTTTTTCTCTTTCTCTTTTTTAGAATTTACTTTTCTGAAGGTCCAACTAGAGCAAGAGTCTTTCTCTTTTTCTTTTTTGTCTGAAGATGCCTTTATTTTGAGCCTACTCTTAGAAAGATAGTTTAGATGGGTATAGAATTCCAGGTTACTTTCTTTCAGTACATTAAAAATATTCCATTGTCCTCTGCCTTCCATTGTTTCTGTTGTAAACTAGATAAAAGTCTAATTTTTTATTCCTTTGGATAGGATGCTTTTTCTAACTCTGTAGATCTTCTCTACATTTTTGCTGTTTTGTGGTTTCATTCTTCTGTGTTGAAGTGTGGGTTTCTTTTTATTTAACCTCTTGGAATTCATAGGGCTTCCAAATATATGAATGCTGTCTTCCATCAGTCTGGAAACATCTCTGTAATTTTCTTTTCAAATAATTGCTTTCGCTTCATTTTATTTTATTTTATTTATATTTTTTAAAGATTTTATTTATTTATTTGTCAGAGAGAGAGAAAGAGAGCACAAGCAGGCAGAGTGTCAGGCAGAGGCAGGCCCCCTGCCAAGCAAGGAGCCCGACGTGGGACTCGATCCCAGGACCCTGGGATCATGACCCGAGCTGAAGGCAGCCGCCTAACCAACTGAGCCACCCAGGTTTCCCTCGTTTTACTTCTGTTACTCCAACAAGATTTATGTTTGTTTTTCACACTCTTTGCGTATATCCTTTCACCTCTCTTTTGGAGTTGCTATCTTTTTTTCCTCTCTGTCTTATATTCTGATTAATTTAGATGTATTTTACAATTAGTGAATTCTTTCTTCAGTTCTATCTTATCTGCTCTTTAACCCAACCGATGAGTTTTAAATTTTAATTATTAAATTTTAATTATTCTATTTTTTACTTCTAGAAGTTCTTCTTTGTTCTTTCTAAAACTTTCTAGTCATTTTTTAGTGTCTTGCTTTCTATTCCTATTTTTATTTTTGAAGGCTATTTGTCAAGAACTCTGAAGTATATGTGTCCTTATGCTATTTGCAAGTTAGCTCGCCAAGGTTATAGATACTGAAAGAAGACATGAGACTCCTCTGTCTCAGAGACAGAAGAAACAGTAGCCAGAGTGTCAGCATGTTTTTATTGGTTCCTTATGCCACAGTTCTCCCAGGGACTAGATACCTGCCTGCACAGGAAAGGATCACTGACTTTGGGAAAATTTCCAGTTTATAGTAGACAGTAAGTAAGACTGCATTTTCTCCTAGTGGGAGATATTACCCTATCCTTTAAGGTTATCAATAGGCTGCAAACACAGGCCTGAAAAATGATCTGGTTAAAGATCAGCCAGGCCTTGATCTTTTGGCATAGAAATCAAGACATACAGAAACAAGAGAGACTCATGGAGGAGTGTTTCTCAACAACATTAAATATAATAGTCTTATATTCGGAACTGGCAATTCCAATAGCTGTGGATCTTGTTTTGCTATCTGTTCTTTCTGTTGCCTTTTGCACATGATGTTTTGTTTCTTTGTGGTTTTATGATTTTTGACTGTGGGTTCATTTTTCTTGGAATGAAGGGAGCTTTCTCTGTTGAGAATTTGCATTTACTTCTGGGAGCACTACCAACTGGAAGTCACTTTAAAGTAAATTCTTAGCTTGAAGTTTTTCAGACTACTCAATGTGACTGTAGGCTAAAAGCCTGTGGATGGGTGTATTTGTGGTAATTAGTTCCAAGGGGAATTGACTCTTCCCTTTCCAACCCACCCCTGCTCCTATTCAGCACCATATTTTAAGATAAGCAACTTTCCTGGTATTGTTGTGGAGGGCATGTCATTCTTGGTTCATCTGAACACAGAGGGAGTAACATTTTGGGGTCCTAGTTTTATGCAGTGGAGATTCCCTGTAGATTCTCTCTCTTGAGCCAGTCCCCGGTTTTGTCTGTTAGTCTTGGTGTCATTTAAAGCAATAAAACCTGTATTAGTTGAAGTAACACTAATGCTTTCTCAAATACCGTCAAAAATTTAAATGGCTTAACACAATAAAAGTTGATTTTTAATCACATAATAGTCTAACACTTGAGTTCATTCTTTTTTAAAGATTATTTATTTATTTGTCATAGCACAAGCAGGCAGAGTGGCAGGCAGAGGCAGAAAGAGAAGCAGGCTCCCCGCCGAGCAAGGAGCCTGATTCGGGACTTGATCCCAGGACCCTGGGATCATGATCTGAGCTGAAGGAAGCTGCTTAATCAACTGAGCCACCCAGGTGTCCCTCTTGAGTTCATTCTTAAAAGAAAAGCATACATGAGGCCAGCAAATGGGATTTCAGAAGAAGAATGAGAGAAAATATTCCTGGAAGAGGGAAAACTGTGTAAAGGGTAGTATTAGAGAGAATATCCTGCAGTTTGGAGCATTTGTAGCAGAGAAGGAATGGCAAGAGATGAAGCTGAGAGGAACCAAATAATGAAAAGTCTTATGTGCTCTACCCAGAATTTCAGAAATTATCCTGTGGGCCTTGGGGAGTCAATGAAGGGTGTTAGGCAGGCCTAGTGACATGGTTGGATTTGTTTTTTAGAAATGTTACTCTGTCAGACATGTGAAGAAAGGCCTCAAACACTTCAAAACCCTCTCGCCCACTTCGGTCTCTTTCTTTTCCAGCTACATTGTGCTAGTCAGTTCTCAATGGGAAATTATTTGGGGTTGTTCTTTTTTCAGGATGGGACCCTCTGTCCTTGAGATCATGTTCCTTAGTTTTAATTCTACTATACTATAAACCCCAAGCATGGGCATACTGCTGGACACAGGTTGAAATAAAAACCTGATGATTGATTGACAAAACATTTTCATAGTCTTTATGTAATCATATAATTATTATTTTACACTAATATGTTGTTTCTCTAAATTGTTACATCCACCAAAATACTGCCAGCTGTGCGTACAAAGGCAATTCATTTGATTCACCATAAGATAGCACTTAGTGGTGGTGACATTTTTTTTTTTTTTTTTTTGTCATTGCTGATTGAATTTGCATTGAGTCATCTGCTGTGACACTGGGCTTATCTGTGTTCAGTGTTTTACATTTGTGAGAAGGCTGCCAAGATAAGCAACGTTGTCTTGTGGCTATGGAACAGAGATGTTCTCTGTGTGAAATTAAACTAGTGAATGCCTTTATGGAGACTGGACATATGACCTCTTCCTCTCTATCCCGCCCAGGAATGGGGCCCCACACTGTAACATCACATTCTTGGAGGAAGAAATAGTAATGTGTTCATCATGCATGCTTTGGAGATTAAATCACACTTATCATGAAACGAGTAAAGTAGATGTATCATCAGCAGTGACAAATGGAATTTTGAGACAGAATAATATTCAATTGTGGTCTGTAAGCGAGGGAAAATATCATTTATCAAGCACCTTCTCTGGGTCAAGAACTGTATTTAGTTGACACTTCCATAGTCGTCAACATATTTGTTATAGCCAAAGGTAGTTTTTCATCAGGATTTTGAAGATTGGAGGGTAAGACACATACTCAAAGATACATAGCTGGTAAGTGGCAGAGTAATGTTCAAACTCGGGTTTGTCTCTCTTCATTTTTATACACTTATTTCCTCACAAAGTTGTCTACCAAAATTATTTAAATCAATCTGATTCTACATTTGGTTTCCTTGCCCAGACTTTAACGAATCCTGGCCAGGATAGGACCCTGAGCTCAGTAAATGGCACCAGTCTTGCTTTCAGAGGGCTTGGCTCTGCAGTGTCTGGTGTGAGTAAACACCAGTGTGCCCACTGAGTCCCAACTTTCTTCCACTCCTCAGAGCGCTTCCCAGTGTGTATGACTGGACTTCCATCTCAGCTCTCTCATACAGTATCCCAGTATCTCATGGAGAATTCCACCCTACCCTTAACTCCATTGTATTTAAATGGATCCCTAAAACTCTGTGAAATTCTTGGTAGCTCTCTTTTCTGCATAGCTGAGCTCTGCTCCACATCCCCCAAGCTGTTGATTGGGGTCCAGCTGTGAACAGTCTGATTGTTTGGGACCTGGATATTTTTACCCATTTCCTGAACACTTGTCACTTCCTTGGACATTAAAACCTGCCAGAATCACATCAGTGTTTTCCTGTGCCCATGAAACACTGCTCACCACTCTGCTGTTACCATGGGGCACACACTTGTCATCAGGGAGGCTCTCCAGCTCCAGTCTGCCAACTTTACATCTTCTGATTTTTATCCATTGGCTCTTGTCACCAGAGTCCCGAGTTGCCCAGTGTAAGACCATGTTATGGGAAGACCAGGTTATGGCATAACTTTTTAAATAAGTTTCACGGTCTGAACCAAAGGGGGATTTTCCGCATATCAGATCTTCATTCTGGTTACATTCCAGTGTTAGTGTGAAAAGGTGCTTGTGTACCACCTCTTCAAGGAAGACATCCTTGACTCCTCTGGTCAGGGTTAGTGACCACACTGTGTGGTCTCATAATACGTCTGCTTATCTATCTTATAAGACTCATCACATGAGTAGGACTTGTATGTTATATATTGCTGTCTCCCAAACTAGAATGTAAGCTCCTCAAGGCCTCTGTCCTATTCATCTGTATATGTCCAATAATATTCACAGTATTTGGCACTTAGTAGGTACTTGATAAATATTTACTGAATACAGAAAACATACAGAGCGACTAAGAGCATGGACCTGGAACCAGACTTGCTGTGTGAATTTGTCAAATTTCTTAATCTCTCTGTACTTCTGTTTCCTCATCTATAAAAATGATATACTAATAGGGTTGTTGTGAGAATTAATTGAGTTACAATGTGCAAAGTGGTCAGAACAGTGCCTTCTACATAATTAGCAATAGATGCAGTCTTTTATTATTGTTGAACAAATCTGTGATGAGGGACGAGTACAAAATTTTACACTATATTGGCCTATCCATTGTACAGCAGCTGCTTTTAATCCCTGCTATCTGAATTTAGGATTTCCCCTACCGTCTGGAAGGCCCCACACTCCAGGATCCTTTCTGTTTTTAAATGACTATAGAATTTGAACTGATAGACACAACTGCCTGACTGGAATGAGACTTCCCTCATTAAAGTTCCTACAGAGCGATCCCTCAGGCAAGAAGACAGTCAAGCCCAACTAAACAAATATTTGTGGTGCAGTGGCCAGATGTGGGCTTTTCAGAACCACTCAACTCGACTCCCCCCTTACCCTGTGTGTGAGGTGGGGTGACAGGTTAGCAGCGTGCTTACTCGCTCCTCAGGGGCCGTGTTCATGGATCAGAGTGGACGGGCTGGGTTCTAAACCTTGTGGTATGCTGGCTGCTGATTCAGGTGGCTCAGCTGATGATTTGAATGGGATGGCAAACCCTTCTAGAGGGTAAAATAAAACAGGATTGATGTGAAGAGAGCTTTCTCCTATAAAAATCTCTTAGACATTTGTAATCAATTTAGCCTGCTCTGTTTGGTTCCTAGTTCTAGAATAAACCCTGCCTTTACCGTACCAGACATGAACCTTTCTTTATATTTTAATAGAGTAAAGGAGACTGCAGGTAAACTTAGGAAAAGAAGGAAGACAGGGAAGGGGAGGGGAGGGAAGGAAAGAAAAAGGAAAATGAAGGAAGGAAGAAAAGAAAAGGAAGGAAGGAAGGGAGGGAGGGAGGGAAAAGAAAGACAAGTTTCTTGAGGGCCTGGAAGTCATTCATTCATGGGTCTTGCATTCATGGGGATCTTAAGTCTCCAAGAAAAAGTTTGCAAAGCAGTTCTGTTTCAGCCATTGTTTCCCACAGAGTGTTCACTATAAACCTCAGGATCTTTTTGTTCCCTTGAAACCCCCATTATGTCAGGAGAAGCTTGGCATGAGGCAGTAAAGAGGCAGGGGATGGGGGAGAAGAGCATACAAATGGAAATCTTTCCCATGAAAGGGAAAGGAAGTGTCTTCAGTCCATTATAAGTTTGTTTCCCCTTGAAGGGGGCACATATGAGGAAGAAATGACATTATTTACATTTGTTCTTGGATTACAAATGCAGGGTATTTGAGAGAGGTTGCATGTCTTCCAACAGCAGTGAGTAGCTATTTTAAAAGCCCATCCTTTCTCAGGGGCCCAGAAGAGGAAATAGTTGAAAATCTTCACTACAAACTCTCTTCCTCTGTGATCTGGCAGCTGAGAAATTCACCTGATTTA
>CM052893.1:20421084-20495134 GCA_028534135.1 Potos flavus | reverse complement strand
TAGTTAATCCTCTTAGCTTCAGTTTCTTGGTCTGTAAAGTGTGGATAATAATATTCTTTTGGGGAAGGTTGAGTATGCAATGTATGTGAACCATCTAGGACAATGATTGGCCCATAGCAAGTGCTTGATAATATTATTTCCATTTTTCTCTCTCTAGTTAACTCAGGATTGATCACATAACCATTTGAGTCTTGGCCCTTTGAGAAGTCTTGAATACAGTGAAAGAAATATGCAAAACTATTAACATTTGTCAATTACAGATAGTGGTAATAATGAACATGATTATATATGTGTTTCTGTGTATGTTTTACAATTCTAAAAATTAAACGTGTCAAAAGTAAATAAATAAAAATAAATCAAATGACAGATATCATTACGTGAGCCATCTAAAATAAATCAATTTCTACTGTAGTAAATATAGAATAGTGGAACTGAGTCATTTTGCAGTCAATATTTGTTGAGTAATTGCTAGGAATAGGACAAATAAAACCCCTGCCTCATGGAGCTTACGGTCCAATGAGGAATACAGATTAAAACAAACAAACATAAAGGCATCACACAGGCGATCAGGGCAGTTACAGGAAATACAAGGTTGTAAGGCAGCCCAGATGAGTCACATTTTACCTGAATTTGGGGAGGTGAGGAAAAGCTAAGGATGACTAGTGATGTGTAGGATGACGTGATGTATAAGACAGGACATGGAGAATGAACAGGGTGAACGACAGCGAGAGATGCGGGTAGGGAGGGACGTCCTTGGCACATATGGAGCGAAAAGCATGTGCCCAGGCGTAGTGCCTAGAGGGATGGGGAATGAAGAGTAGTTCAATAGGGTGGAAGATAGGCTTCAAAGTGGAAGGTGTAGGGGGAGATGAGTCTTGAAAGGAGGGCCGATCATGAAGGGCCAGAAGTTTCATGCTTCTTGGGGTGGGTTCGCCCACCAAAATATCAAGGCCGTTGTCTGCCCCTGTTGGTGGGGTCTCCATTTTTGTACCAATATTGTTGGTGCTCAGGAACTAATAATTTTGTGCTTCAAGTTTGATGGAATGCTGTGTTTTCTGGGGAACCTGAAATCATGTCATTTGCTATTTTTAGTGGACAGGAACTTACTGTAACTACTTTTGGTAAATAAAATGAGTATGGAAGCTCTGTTTCTTACATATTTTCAACCTAAGAACTTTCACTGATGGACTGAGGCTGTCCTGAGCTGCAGTCCATTCCTGCCTGCCATCAACAGATTACTGGCAGTGGCTTGATTAATGTCCTCTTGGACTTAAAAGAAAAACAGACTTGAAGATAGCCTTTGGGAATCTAACTTGTAAGTAGATGAGCTTTGTAATAAAAAGTTAACTCTATCACGCTTTTCGTAGCCTGCTGGTATCCTCTCGCATCAGATGGACCAATGCCTGTGTCCCCAATCTTGAGGTTAACTAGAGTTTTTGAAATCAATACAAAGTTTTACAACCTGCAAGATTTTTCTTTAACGAAATCAATAGCATTTGTCCATTATCTTATGGAGCTGGGACAAATAGCATTTGGTTTGGAGAATCTGGAACACAGTTGCACTGGGGCAGAGATGAAGAAGGGTGATTACATTCTAATGACAGTCATTCACAATATCTGATCATGTTCAAACACAGGACCATTACACATGGTTTCGTAATGGAAAATAAACGGGCCAGACGATTCAGTATACACAAACCATCTGGTGACCTTGCCAGTGACTCCTCAGGGAGGGAGTTGATAGGAAAACTGATGATCTGATCTGAGATTGTGATTTGCCCAAAGTTGGAGAATAACATCATTATCCTCTGATTCCCAACGGTTGCTCCCTGCACTTGGTTTTCCACAACTGTATGAGTCTCAAGCATCCTTAGCTTTGCAAACTCTAGTTACATGATAAAGCTTCGGGCTACTCTATTTTAATTTGGGAGTATACTTTTTATTGTCACTTGAATTCTTCATGATGACAATCTTCCCTTCCTTCACTCCCTTCCCTGACCTGCCTCTTCCCCTCATTAATATCGAGAGAATTAACATTAAATTTAGGAGTGGAATGTTTGAAGGAGTAGATCATCTTTATAGTAGGTTTTATGTGTCCAAGAAAAATCTTTAAGCTACAACTCTGGGTAGCATTTTCTTTCCTCCAGTTGCATTTTTATTTATTTATTTATTTAATGTGATCAGTAGTTCAAAGCAGAATCTATTTATTCTTGGCTCGGTTTCTACCCCACTAGTTATGACTCTTAGATGTATATGTGGAATCTGGTTCTCAGAGGAAGATCTAAGGAGACCCTGTTATAAGTATGGGGTTAACCACCATAAGGCACAGCTGGTGCAAATCAGCATGATACAGCAATAGCTCAGGGTCATTGGCAGAGCCTGTGTTTAGGATTTAATAGTAAAGAAAAGGGGCTCTGTACTGTAGGATAGAGAAGAAGGGAAAAGCTAGGGAGGGAGGAGAGGAGGGGAGGATACCAAAGATAAATAGGAGAGGGAAGACATTAAAAGAGTGGAGGAGGGGGAGGAACCATATAGTATATAAAGTTTATTAAATAAAATGATATTCATATATAATCCTTCATGGTTTAGAGAGATTTGGGGGCACCTTATTTTATATACTGTGTTCCAGTCCTTTAGGAGGGTAGATAGAGGAACTGTGGGATAACTTGATAGCCCATGAAGAACTGGGAGAGATTCTTTTTTTTTTTAAAGATTTATTTATTTACTTATTCGATAGAGAGACAGGGTGTGCAGACAAGCAGGGGGAGCGGCAGGCAGAGGGAGAGGGAGAAGCAGGCTCCCCACTGAGCAGGGAGCCTGATCCCCAGGACCCCAGGACCACCGCCTGAGCCAAAGGCAGACGCCTAACCGCCTGAGCCACCCAGAAGCCCCGAACTGGAGAGATTCTTCAAAGAGACTGGGAAGAACAGAAATTCTAGAATGAGAAGAGAGTACAGATTCAACAGCCCGGATTCTCTGTCCACAGTCTGATTTGATGTATGTCATCCATAGTTCCACCATGTCTCAGATTTTGAATAAAGATATACATGGTCAGCATAAATCTCTCTGAGTAGGGCGACATACTGTCTTAGATTGTTAAGAACAGACTCAACCTCCGGAGAATTAGCTGTATCCTTCCCCGAGGCCTGGCTTCAGTGCCTTCGAAGGCAAATGAGCAGCGGTAGGAGGAGCAGTTTTTGAAAGAGAAGTTTCTGTTCCAGCCCCCTGGCAGAATTATACGCCTAGCCCTGTGGGTCCGAGAGCCTCCTGTACACTCTTTTCTCAGTCTTTCAGGGGACACCTGTAGGTGACTGAGAGGAACAGAGAAGCCAAGAGTCCCTCCTCCTCGAGCAGACAGACTCATACTAGTAAGGGAGCACTGTAGCCACCCATTTTCTGGAATCAGGGATTCAAAGTGGAGATTCTTTTTTTTTTTTTTTTAAGATTTTTAAAGATTTTTATTTTTTTATTTGTCAGAGAGAGAACGCGCAAGCAGGGGGAGCGTCAGGCAGAGCAGGCAGAGGGAGAAGCAGGCTCCCCGCCGAGCAGAAAGCCCGATGTGGGACTCGATCCCAGGACCCTGGGATCATGACCTGAGCTGAAGGCAGCGGCTTAACTGACTGAGCCACCCAGGCGTCCCTCAAAGTGGAGATTCTTATTTGTGGCGTTGCAAACTTTAATTATCCTGAGATCAGAGAGCTTCCTGGTGCAGATGTGCTCAGATATCAAGATATGTCATATGGCCCCCAAGGGTAATTCTGGGTCTACACGAGTGTTCGAGATAGTCCCCAAGGCTAAATCTGGGTCTTCATATGACTGTGGATTCGTTGGAAACATCAGAAACAAGGAGATAGATCAAAGCATGAGGAAAGATCATTTATAAGTTTGTTTCTTTTTATGAATGCTGGAAAGGTACCAGGGCTGGGTTTTGTGACCCAGCTGAAAAAAAAAAAAAGTATCTATATGTATAGTATGTGGGTGAAAGAACATATTTGTGAGGGGAGGACTGGGGTCATTTGAAGAACTATCAATTTATAGAAGAAAAGAATTAGTATCTAATTAGCATGAAAAATGCTCAGATCAAATAGTGACTAAAATGTTCATCCGGTTTAGTTTTTACATAAAATACTTCATGAGTTATAAAGAGTATAGAATTTGTTTCTAATTTCCTCCCTTTGGGAATCCCTGTAAACAAGTAGTATATGCTTAACATGCTAAAAGAAATAACTTTCTTTCTCTTTTCTTTTCTTTCTTTCTTTCTTTCTTTCTTTCTTTCTTTCTTTCTTTCTTTCTTTCAGCTTTTATTTATTTGAGAGAGAGAGAAAGAGAGAGCATGCACTGGGGGGACGGGAAGAGGGAGAGGGAGAAGCAGACTCCCCACTGAGTGGGGAGCCCAACTGCCGGGCTCAATCCCGGAACCCTGAGGTCATGACCTGAGCCGAAGTCAGACACTTAACCAATTGAGCCACCCAGGTGTCCCAAGAAATAATTTTCTTTAAAGAATTATCTTGGGGCACCCTGGTGGCTCAGTGGGTTAAAGCCTTCGGCTCAGGTCATGATCTCGGGGTCTTGGGATCGAGCCCCGCATCGGGCTCTCTGCTCAGCAGGGAGCCTGCTTCCCCCTCTCTCTCTGCCTGCCTCTCTGCCTACTTGTGATCTCTCTCTCTGTGTCAAATAAATAAAATCTTAAAAAAAAAAAATTATCTTAGTGGAAGACTGGTTCATAGTAGGATAGCCTTCTTAAGAAGAAATGGGATCTCTCTGAATATGTAGCTCTTTTCTGTCTGAAGACCAGTCTAACAGTTTTGCAGGTCATTGAAGTCGGCTTGGTGTTACTATTCTTGATCTCTTTGCAACAAATACTAGGTGATGTCATCTTAATGTTTTTAATATATTTGTGTCATTTTTCCAGGAGCACGATAAATTTGAAAAAACACATCTATTTTACTTTGGACCAGTACCCCTTGCTATCAAGGGCTTCCATTTTGAAACAGCTGTTTGGGTTGAGAGATACAGAATGTGGCCATGAAACAGATCAAAGCTAATTGGCCCTCAGGGTAAAGCTCATGACCTTGGCCTCATTAGCCCTGTGCTGTAACTAGCTGAAGTAACCTGCCCTGGGGAAAGTTCACTTCCCCAAGAAGCTCCAGCATTTGGAAATCACCCAAGAAGGCTTATAATGTCATTGACCCACCCTTTTCTGCCGTAAGGATGAATGACTGGATGGTTGAGGGAGAGATGGGAAAATTCTGTGCTTATCCTGGGACTGATGATCCCGGGATCAGCACCAGGTAGAAAATAATGCTAGAGTTGGGCTATTTTGTAGGATTTGTATCTAGGCCAGTGCCAGTGGATATTTTACTCAGCTAAATGTTGATGAACTTGCTCCAGAATGAAAGCCACTGAGGTGGGTTTTGACCAATAGAAAACCTCCCTGTTTGTCACAAACATTGTGTGACAGGTGAGGCTTTCTGTGTAGTGGACTCTTGAGTCTTAGCCTTGCCTTATCTCTTCACACCGCTGGGATAAACAATTGTGTGTACATCAAGGGACCATGGAATGGATTGATAAATACAATCTCTAGACTGTATGCAGAAGCCAAAAGGTTTTCCCAGGCCCAGGAAAACAAAGGAGTCAGGCCGTTCAGTAGCAACAGCAGCTCTTGAAGTTCTGTTCTCTGAGGCTGGTTTATATTCCTCATCTTTTAAGGCCTTTTGCTAAGTAGCTTTGTCAATATTCCCTCCTAAGACCTCCCTTCTAGCCTTCTGATTGGCCAGTGGGGTGGGGAAGGGGGATAAGAGTGCTCCTTCCAACTTCTTTCTGGAGAGCTGGGACAACATTTTGGTCCCTCGTATTCTCAGGCAAGCGCTAGTTCCTCTTAACCAAAGCCCCTTTTCTAAAGTACAATAAGAAAAAATGAAATTCAATTAAAAATCCAGATGAAGCAATGATTACTCTTCTTCTTTCCACTTCCGCTCCACTCTAACAGCCAGCGAACACTTTCTGCAGGGGCCAGCTTCCTCCTTTGTGTGGACTAGCGAGCTTCCTCTTTGGGTCAGCTGGCCCTAGGGTATTATCGATCGCTCTGCCCACGGTCTCTTTTTTTCTGCCCTCATTGGCCGCACACCCAATTGCTGTTGAAGATGCTAATTTAGAAACCCTGTAAAATAATAATAGAATATTTATTACATTTTTAATAGTGGGGCGTACAAATAAGAAACCCAAACTAGTCCCTGATCTCTCCCCCAAATGGTCCCCTATCCTGGGAAGCCATCTTTCCACCCCATCTCAAAGCCTTTTCCTAAGTTAGCCACTGCTAATCATTTCCTGAGATTCTTTCACACACATTCCTGAATGTAACTATGTGCCCATCTTTGCATATGTGTGTGTATTTTAACACATAAGGGCTCACACTATATACACTGTTCTATAGCTGGCTTTTTCTCCTTAATGATGTTATCTTAGAAATCTCTCCATATCGGCACACAAAGATCCATCCCAATTTTTTAACCAGTCCATAGTAATCCATTATATGGATGTGCCTTTTTTATCTAACTAGTCCTTGAACTGATGGACATTTTGATATGTTTTTAAAACCATGACGAATAACACTTTGGTGACCATCCTTGTACATATGTTTCGTTGAAATATTCCTTGGATATCCACAAGATAAATTCCTAGCAGTGACATTACTTGTTCAAAGGGAATGTATGTTTTTAATATTGATAAGTATTGCCAAATTGTGCTCTAAAATGCAAAAAAAAGGTTATGCCTGCTCATACTCTTAAGATGATAAATATCTGTTTTGGGTAGAAAGGAAAACCATGTTTTCTCAGACTTGTGTCGCTGGTTTCTGTTTCTATTCTTAAAGTGCTCTCTATGTTTTAGCCTCTGGACATCTGATATGTAAAGCAATGATGCTCATGTCATCTCCCTTTCCAGACGCCCCTCCCCTGGAGGATCCATCCAGCTCTGAAGCCAATCAATAGAGTAATTCTTGTCTTGCATCTTAAGAATGTGCTGGGCCAGAAAAGGATGTGGGTTCTAATTATGAGGACTGCCCATTGTTGGTACTACATCTCCAAGTACCTGCCACAAGGACACTAGGGCTTCAATTCCAGTGAAGCATCTGGAAGATAAGGCTTGGCCATATCACGTCAACCCAGGCACATGGCATGTTTGAGAGGTTATCACCAACTCTGCTCCCCATCAAGTCTGTGAGGCAAGAGAGAATCTTCTTTGATGCTTCTAAAGGAAACTCAGTACCTATAGCTTCATCAGGGAAATGGAACTCATCACCCAGATGGGGAAGCAGGGAGGAATGATTAAGCACTTGAAAGCATTTTGAAGCATGTTTAATCACAGTTAAATGCTTCTTCATAAAAGCTGATATTTTGATGTCTGGCTAGCATCATAAGACTCCTGACCATGGCCTAGGATTTGAAACTTCGTGTTTTTACAGTGGAACAGGAAAATTAGACATGAAAGCCACTCTGATGTCCAATACTAGAGAATAATGCAGGTAGTACAGACATTGTGGTGGGTGGATTATTATTACCTTATTTTTGTTGGTAATGTGCACTCATCGCATACAGGGATTTGGTGAGATTGTTGTCATATTTTCTTTCTTTTTTTTTTTTATTTTTTTAATTTAATTTTATTTTTTCAGTGTTCCACGATTCATTGTTCATTCCCCACACCCAGTGCTCCATGCATGTTGTCATATTTTCTAAAGTATCTGGAGCTCTGAGGAGGGAAGCCAGAAAACGAGTACAAATAATGATGCTCAATCTGCTTAAGTCATCCCCGTCACCCTGTGGCATAGACCTTGGCAAAATAAGAAGGTAGTAGAATTTCCATGGCTAGATGCGTGCTATACAGGGAACAAGAGGCTGAGTTTTCTACAGGGTGCTAGAGGCCACTTTGCCCACCTTAATCAGAAACGGAAACACCCACTTGCAGTCTGGTTTTCCTACCCAGGCCTTATCCACTACCATGGAAGGTTTAAAAGACAGCCAGGGGAGGGTGTAGCTGTGTTCCCTGGGTCCTTGAGTTGCCTTGTGTCAGTAGGGAAACTGCTGTGCCTCCTCAATCACACCTGTGGACCCAGTCGGTGCCCGAAGGAAGGACTGAAGGAATCGGAACTGGTGATTGAGTTTATTCAGTCTGTTTTGGGAAGCCATAGAAACTTGGGCTGGGGGAGGGGGAGAGAAAGAGAAAGAAAGAGGGAAGGAGGGACAGAGGGGAGATGGAGAGTAATAAGTCTAAGAAGAGAGCTAAGGAACTCTCAGTGAATTTCCTTAAGGTCTGTAGGGACAGGGGTCCTTAACCTCTATGTTTCAGGAATGATTCGATTCAGGATACTAAGCAGGCACTTCAAAGTGTGAACTTGTTCAGCTACGATCCTGGATGGACCATGACTCATTTTGCAAAATTAAGCCAAATCTCTCTTTCCCTCTTCCCCTCTCTCCTAGCAGTTTTGCTTTGCTAAGTAATCAGACATGGATCTTATTCCCAAGATGTTTATTTATATCCTTAGAGAGATAAGACATTTAAAACAAGTAGGAATGCAGTAAAATCCCTAATCGAAGTCCAGATATTGAGCCACAGGAGTTCAGAGGGGGAAGATGTAATTTCCAGTCTGGGTGGGCAGGAGATTATGATTGTCATTTTGGGGCTTAATATTTATTAAGAATTCCTCAGTAAATGGAGATATGATGGGAGAAAGCCCTCTCCAGGCAGAGCAGTTGGCAGGAATATATCAGGGAGGTATTGTAAGGGTGAGGCGTGAGTAACTAATGACAATTAGATTGTTTTGACCGGAGGAAAGGGTGCAGAAGGGTAGTGAGAAGGATGTTTCCATGGTAGGGTGGGGCTCTAATCTGCGAGGCCTTGAATGTCGTCAATTGTCACAGCTCACGACCTTGTTAGAAACAGCCTGGTTCACTGCAAAAGATGGCGAACTGGCAGAGGCTGGATCCGCCCCCAGGGCTGGGGCAGGAGCCGAGAGGAAGTCTAGGCCGACGGGCACAGCACTGGAAGGGATAGGTCTGGGGATACGGTGACAGATGATGCGCAGTCACCTAGGCAAGGAGAGCTGGTATGGTGAGGTAGGTGACAAATCTCCAGGTTGGGAGGCACTGGGACTGAGAAATGTAGGCACAGGTGGCACTGAGAAATGCAGTTGGGAGTGAGAGAATAAGAAAGTGTGTCAGCAGTTAGAAGGCTCCAGCTGCTACACTCAGGTTTACGGGCAGACCTCCAAGCTCTGGAAGGAGGAGAGAGGGGAATGGAAAGCAAGAAGCAGGGCCCCCACCCTAGAGGGACCAGGCAGATTTCCAAGCCAGGAGTCAGACCTGGAACGGGGGGCCTGCCTAGCGGTAGGAGTGGCTCTTTGCTCCATTCCAGAGTGCTGAGCGGAGGGCTTCTCATTCCTTCTGCATAAGGTTATGACTGCTCTTCGATGTGGGGTCCGCAGGTGGGAGCGGAGAGGCCCAGCTGTGGGGAGGGGAGGGTGCAGATGCTGGAGGAAAGACAGGGTCTGGTCTGCTGCTGGCTAAGGAGCTGGGCTTTCCTTGGTAGGCGAAAGGGGAAGAATGGAAAAATGAAAACAAGTGGATATCTTAATTAGAGCTGCATTTCAGGAAGATTCATTTGAGGCTAGTGTGTAAAATGAATTTAATGAGTCCTTACCATCACAAATTTCATTTCTTCTTTCCAAATACTTCTCCAGTGTGCTCACTTCTCTCCACACCTCTTTCTAATGCCGTAGGTTAAATAAACCATAGTGTTAAAAATAGCATATTAAGTTAATTAATACAATATTCATTTCATCTGTTTCTTTTTTACATTTTTGGTGGCTTCTAGAAAACTTGAAATTATGTAAGTGGCTCACATTATATTTCTATGAGGGTAGTGCCCCTCAAATCCTTTCTCTGTATCATAGTCAGATCTTTTGAAAATACAAGTCTTCTCATGTAACTGCTGTGTGGAACCTTTCGATGGTCTCCACTGCCCCCAGGATTGAGTCCAGACTCTTCAACATGGCTCCCAAGCTCTTGTTATCTGATGCTGGCCTCATCTCTCAACTCCTCCTCCTCACTAACTTATCCTTCGGGCAGATCAAACCATACAGAGCTCTGTCTGTGAAATCACTCTGTTCTCTTCAGCATTCATGCCAGTCCTCTTCCTGAACTGAGCATTTATGCCCCTTCTCATTGGCTAGCTTTTGCTTCCTTCCCATTAAAGTCTCAGCTTTAGACCTCCCCGACTCCTTGACTCTAGAATGCATGCCTCTCCTTGATGCTAGAGGGGTCCTCCATGTGCCTGCTGCATGATAGCCTTCTCACATTCTTGGTAAGGTCTTATTTACCTGCCTCTGTTCTCCCTAGAATGTACGTTCTTTGAAAGCAGGAACTCTATGTTGATCCCCACCTCACACCCAACACCTAGCACGGTACCTGGGCCACAGCGGCTACCTGCATGATTGTATGAATGAAGAAATGGGGCCGTCATGCCAGGCAGTACGATCCTGAACCATGATAGTGGTACTAGGAATGAAAAGGATGAGACACTCATGAAAGAGCCAGTAAGGACATGATTCTTGAGTGCAGGTAACTATGTGAATGCACCTCTAATTACTAATGGGTTGAACAACTGCTGAACTTTATCAGGTGCCAAAAGGTCCTAAATAATATAAGCAACAGCAAAGAGGCAAACAAATGTTCTAAGAACAAAAGTGTATTCTTACTTTATTCTATTATTTTTTAAAATTTTAATTCAGTGTAGTTAATATACAGTGTTATATTAGTTTTGGGTGTATAATATAGTGCTTCAGTAATTCTGTACATTACTTAGTGCTCATCATGGTAAGTGCAAAAGTGTATTCTTTTAAAAGTAGCATGATTTTTGGGGTCAAAAGACTTGAGCTCCAGACGTGGCTCTTGCATTTACATTGTCTTTGTGGTCTTGACATTTCATTTTCTTAGGTTATAAAATGGAGCTAATACCTCTACTTTGGGGGTTGTGGTGAAGATTAAGGAAATGAATACATGTAAAATCACTTTGTCAACTGAAGTGACAGAAAGTGTTCGTCAATTACCAATGCAAAAATATTTACCCCTTCAAATAGGTGATATTCATGCTATGGTGACTAAATTGTACATAATCTTGACCTACCCTAAGGCGTGTAAACCTCAGGGAAACCCTAGTACAGAGGAACTTGGGTAGTTTACACTCTGTGAAGTGCCCCATTTCCATTAGTATGACTCAGAGAGTGCTCTGGGGTGGGTGGGAGCCCAAAGTGCAGCGGGCGCATGCGCCCAGGCAGTGTGGCTGGGCCGGGCGGACTCCTACTCTCTGCCTGGTCTATGACAACCTCCCATTTGACCTCTAAGCTTGGGCTCATGCCTTTCCCTCTGCTTGGATTCCTCTCTTCTGCCCATCTGCCCGGCTTCCCGAAACCCCTTCCCCACCACCTGGAAATTCTATTCCTACTTCAAGTCTTCAGGAGGCTCACAGTCTTTAGCATCTAAAGTTGTCTTTTTCCCCCCTCAAAAGAGAGCCCGCTGTCTGGTCTTCTCTCCCATTCCCTGATTGGGTATAGCACTGAGTATTTCCAAGAAGCCCTTCCATCCAGCCTGTATTCTTGCCCCCAGACACATGCCCAACTCTTACGTGGGGTGTGCCGGGATGGTTGTTCTAAGTGGGACAACCTGTAACACTAGCATTCTGACTTAGAATTTAGTCTGGATGGTTCCATGGAAGGCCATAGTCACACCCTTCCCTCTTGCCTGCTTACTTTGGTCATCTGCTTGTTGGCCTCCCTTACTTTGGATCCAGGGCCAGTATGTGTAATTCAGTGCTTCACACGTAGTATACGCTCTGGTAAAGTCATTAAAATAGTTATTTATTTACCTGACCCTTCAGAGAGGATCATTTGAGGGATTATGGGATTACATAAACTAAAACAAAAGCATACCTTTTGTTTCCAAGGGACATACATCCAGTTGGTATATTATACTATTACAACGACTTAGTGCTCACAAAGTGAAGACACAGCACTACTTCTTTTTCAGGAAAAATGAACAGTCTATTTAGCATGTTTTGTGAATTAGAGGCCACGCCTAGGATTCTGTTTGATCTGTGATTTCTCTAAGTCTGGGGCCTTCCCTTACTCTCTTCCCTGTGCCTGGATGGCTCTTTCCTCCTCACTCCACCCTTTTTTCTACTACTTCTAAATCCATCTCGACTTTCAGGTCTTACCTTAGAGACCATTTTCTCTGGGAATAATTCCCTGAATCTTATAGACATAGCCTGTACCCCCCAATAGCAATCTTTCTTTTGGCATTTATCATACTGTAATGTACATGCTTTGTTTCTCCCTTCAATCCATTAGCACCGCGAGGCAGGTACTGCAACTGTCTTGACGAAAGCTATTTCTGCAATGCCTACCTAGCACAGTGCCTGATATATAGTAGGTGCTTTATAAATATTTGTTGCATGAATGAGTTAATAAATAAGTAAAGGAATCCCTTTTAAGAGTCCAGAACAATTTTTGAATCAGAGTATATCAGAGTAATCTTAGAATATTATATTCTAGCCTCTAGATAAATGACTCTCTTGCTTTTACTGATTTCTGTTTTATTTCATAGGTATATTAATTGGGATATACGTTGGGCTGCTTATAACAGAAAACCAAATTTATTACACTTTAAACAAGAGGGAAGTCTATTTCTCTCTTGCAAAACAGTCCACAGACAGGCAGTCCAGGCCTGGTTTAGCAACTTTGTTGTGTGAGATAATAGAGCCAGGCTTTTTCTATCTTGCTGCCCCCCCATCCCAGGATGATAGCCTTGTCCACATGGTTCCCTGTCATGACCACATCCTGGGAGGTCCACTTTCGTTGGAATCCTTGGACTCTATACCCACAGTGAACTTAATCTCTTTTCAGTACCTGGAACTGATTCTAGGGCCTTCTGCGCCCTTCTGGGGCAGTCTGAATCTGGTGTAGATTTATAAAACTAAGCCAACTGAGGAATTTCTCACCACTTGCTTGGTCCCCATGTTCAGGTGAGGAAAACCAATTTGGGCGCTTAGGCCAAGAACGCTAGCTGGTCTTCATGCTAAGGTCACGCAGCCTTCAACCAAGGGTAGTGTGGTGTTCTGTGGCACAGGGCATGCTCATTTCAGAGGATCGCATCCTGGCAAGTTACGGGAGAGAAATTCCTCTGAATAATGTAAAATATATGACCTATTTGGCTATAAGGAAAAGTATATTATTTGGTTATAAGGTTGCCACGTAACTTACAGTTGCAATGTCATTTCCTTACGGTAGCTTTATGTTATTTTGGAGCAGTCATTATCTTATATGATTAGGGTTCAAGATGAAGGCCAGCCTATCAATTCTCCGCGCACATGCGTGTACACACACACACACACACACACACACACCCCACCCAATGCTCCACCTTGCACTACGTCCAAGCCAAACTCCTCATTCGACAACACACACACACACACATTATCTTTAAAGGAAAAGAAGGGAGGGCCGTATGCAGCTTTCTAGAACCGTAGCTATTCACTTACCTAAAAGATCCTGGATAAACCAAGGTAATGACTCCACCCGTCTCCTGCCCCAAATGAAATGCATTTTCATCCTATAAACCTTACTTCATGTCTTAGACACAACAGGATCAGTATGGGTTAGCATGAGTTGATTCTGCCAATGTAATAGGCAAATAACAAGAACCAAAGATCTGTCTAAATTTGCTCCTGGCAAAGGCAATATTTGAGATATTTTCTGGTTTTTAAAAAGACATTAGATAATTGATATGCAACCCACAATCTCCAAAGTGGTAAAATTCACTTTTCTTTGTGTTCTTGTGTGTTTCTGTGGGAGGAGTCCCCCTGTTTGCAGCATACTGGTTAATTATTGTTAAAGTGATACTTCCGTTATATATGTTTTTCTTTTCTTTCCACCTTCTCCAGGGTTCTCCTTTAAGGCAGAAACTTTCCATTCTCGGTTTCATCCAAAAGACAAATATTTCTGGGAAAACACTGCATTTAAGCTATTCAGCAGTTCTAGTGTTATGTAACTGACCACACTAAGACTTTCAATTAACTTTGGTTGCATTTTATTGAAGAGTGTCACAGAATAGAATAACCGGTGATAATTTAAAAAAAAATTTATATGTTTTTAAACAGGGAAAATCTTCTTAAAATATGCCTAGCATCTTGTGATAATGACAGGAGATAAATCGCTTGTCATTTGAAGTATTCTGAAGTGTACTGACTATATTCCAAGACTGACTTGAGTGTATTTGAGAATAGTGAGCTTTCCTGCAGCATTAGTTTCCATAACTCAAACTCTCCTTGTTCCTCTTTCCCTCTTGCTCTCCTCTCTGGTTATTTTTGTTTGGTGTTCAGTTGTGGGTGCATCTTGAGACTGTTTAGATTCTGCTTCTCTTCCACTCAGGAGGAATCATGTGAATTCATGGTTTCAAACAACTTCCTGTATACATAGTAACTTGCAACTGCTTTCTTCTAGTCTTTTATCTTTCCTTCCTAGCCCTCTTCAGTATCTTTTTCTATCTCCCCAGAACTCAGCTGATAATGATTTCTTCTCAAAAGCAGAAAGTCCTTCCCATTTTCTCTTTATTTCCATGTCCCCTCGACAATCCCAGCCTTAAAACCTTGCAGGTTTTTTTACTTGCAACATGCTGCCTATCATTAAGTTGCAACATTTATTTTTCCAAAATGTCACCCCGATTCCTTTCTTTAGTTCAAAACCCTTGTCGCAGCCTAGGTGGTCATTGCATGTACTGTGTTGTTTCCTATCAGGTCGCTCTATCTCCGTGCTGTCCCCCTCTGACTAACCTCTGGACAAGTATTATAATCGTCTTGTTCACCCTCTGTTTCATCATTTCGATTTCCTTTTAAGAAAAGTTCCAGAATCTCTGCCATCCAGCTACTTTTTCTTTTTTCTTTCTTTTTTTTTTTCCGGCTACTTTTTCTGAACCTCGCGTCCCTTGACTCTATGAGCCTCTTCTCCCAACAAATACCATACTTTGACCTGCTACCTCTCCTGCTGGAAGTCTATCTTTTCTTCCTCCTAGTCCATGTTTCTCTTTTTCCTCAAAGGTCGTGGTTGACACAATCTCAATAAAAACTATAATGATCTGCAGGTCCTTTAGAAATGTGTGCTTCCTGTTGGAGGTGGTCATGTCCTCTCAGGGGCACATTGCTCAGTTGGCTATGTTGGTCTTAATCTGGACTTGCTGATCTGCGGCTTTTTGAAGTCATTTTCCAGTTTCTCCCCTGATGTCCTTTCCTTGCTTTTAGAGTACAAACAACCTTAAGGCAGAGACAATATCTAAGATTTATTTATATCACTCAATAACGATTACAAAGCACTTACTGAATTTACAGCATGGCTTTATCTGTGTGCCTGTACCTTTCAATCGATCATAGTTACTTATTGAGCATCTCCCACAGTGAGATGCTAGAGAACCATGAAGAGAAAAAAATTAAATTGGCTCTGCCCTCATAGAGTTTGGGGGAAAAGACATTTATCAAATAATCATACAATGAAATGTAAAATTATGACTGTGGTAGAGTTACAAAGAGAAGATCATGGTGCCAGGAGAGCACATAATAGGGGGATTTAACCCAACTGAGAGAGAAGAGGGAAGGATGTCCCAAGAAGGAGAATTTTAATGGACACGGGCCAGATGTAGTGAAGACATTGAAAGAAGACTGTGGTTGCTGGAGCCCAGAGAATGTATGTAGAATGGAGTAGAAGGAGGCTGGAGAGGTAGACAGGGGCCAACCTGGGCAAGGCCCTGTGGGGTATGAAAAGAATTTAGGTTTTTATCCTTAGCAATGGTGAACCATTGGAGGGATTTAAGAATAGGAGGGGATGCTATGGTGATTTGAAAATACCACTCTGGTCACTGTATGGAGGTGGAATGAGGTCGGCAAGAACACCAGGCACAGTATTTTTCTGTGCTACGTAGCAACTCAGTACATATTGCTCATTGACTGAATAGTCTGTGGGGCTTTCAGTTCTTTCTGGGTTCACTGCATCATGAATTTTTGACTTCAAGCTGCAAAATCTTGAGTTACTTGATATAGATATCTGGGTTTTATTATAGGCGGTCTCCTTTAGCTTCTGCAAATTGTTGATCTGACCAAAACCAACAACAGATATTTACCGAGAATTTACTTTGGTGCTGGATACTGTGCTAACGCCTTGATGTGTATTATTTCATTTAATTCTCAGTGTGGGCCAGTGAGGAAGGAAGGTGTTTGTATTCCTATTTTGTATGGGTTTAGGGATATGAAAGTTCTTGCTTCAGAGAGGAGTGAGGGATCTAGGACTCCCATCTAGGTATTTCTCACAGCAGCCATCACTCTTAGCCACGATGTTCTAACAGTTGTGGTTCATTCAAGCTTTCAGTACCATTTCAGTACCATAATAATACATAAAGGATGTTCCTTTAACCCTGAAGCAAGATATGATTTGGCTAATTGCCCTGCAGCTCCTCCCAGAATCTTGGTCAAAGCCTTTCCTGGCATCAGGTCACCCATCCTTCACTTTGCAGAAGGTTTTATTATAAATCCCACAGACCTGGCATCATGTCCGAGATGAGTGTTGGATGTTTTGATCTTTTCAACCATCTGAATAAATCTCTGTCCTTTTTTCTTTTACAGAAATCTATAATTAGATGAGGTAATAATGCTCATTAGCCCAAGTTACAAATAATATTCCAATAACCAACTTCTTCCTCAGGCAAGCATCATCAACATCAATCAAGAGTAACTGCCAGTAATTGGTAAACTATTAGCTGAAAAATGTTTGCCATCATGGCCAGAGGAATACTTCGCCTTTGGCTTGCCATCTGTCTGGTGCTTTTTGTTTATGTTTCTTCTGTCTGCATTTTCTATCCCCTGTGGCAGGCTCTTCTTTAGCTCTAATAGGTCCATCTAAAATTGGCTTGTAAATTGCTTGCCTAAATAAGAGAATCTAATAATGGAACATTGGGAATTTTTAATTTATAGTATCTCTATGATAATTAATAAAAGCACTTTGGGCCCTCAGAAAGTGGAAGCAAGTCATCTTTGACCAAGCCTGACTGACCTTTACCCTTTGGAAAGCAAGGTCGAAAGTTCAAGCAAAGAGGTGAATGGGGCATTCCTGGTCAGCAGAGCTGGGAGCAACCATAGTGGGATGCCCAGCTGCTCTTGGGAGGCCAAATATGGAAAGTTCGTTGAGGAATCACCCAGCCTGCAAGACTGAAAAATAGAGGTGTCTTGTAGGGAGGTTGAAAGGATTCAGTCATTTGCAGTTTGACAATACATTGATATTGTTGGAGGAAAGGAGTCAAGAATTAGCAGATTTATTTGCTTCTGCCGTCCACCAAAAAATTGCTAATTGCTAAATTTAGTTGCTAAGTTGCTAAATTCAGCAATAAATTGCTGAAGATATAGTTTATAAATAAAATATTGCAAAAGGGCCATTGTTGATTTCACTCAAATCGGGAAAGGTTTTCAAACTCATCTGTTTAGGTAAGGGCTGGGGGCAAGTTGAGGCGATATGTTTTCAGCTCTGCTAACGTGTGGAAGGAGAATCCTGACCTTTGGCTTTTTAGTTTTTTTCACGTATTTGTTGTTGTTGTTATTATTCTTACTGCTCTCTTAGGCCTGTTTTCCTCTAAAGTTCTGACTGGACCTAAGACATTATAGTCCAGCATTGAGTTTGAGGACAAAACCAAGGCCTTCCCATCATCTCACGCTGATGTTACCATTTTCCAGACAAGTTTGTAAGTACTTATTGCCAAGCACAATGTCCATTATACCTGCACTGTCCTTATTTTTCTGCCATGCGGTACAATCTATTATCCAAGCAAACAACCAAACATGCAAAGAACATGCTAGGAAAGAGTGTGGTGGGTAGGGAGAGAAGGAGATATATTTTTATTCAAGGCCTCTTACATTCTAAGAACTCGATTTGGTGCTTTATATAATAGTTTATTTAACACTCCTGATAAGCTTGAAGGGGAGCAGATGAGGACACTCAGGCTATGAGAAGTGACGGTCAGACCCTTGTTTGGAAGGCTTCTAGAACTGAGATTCAAAGTCTGGCTCTCAGATGCCGGCTGTCCCCTCACTCACCCAGGCACATAAGCATTACTCCATGTCATGCTGCCTATGTAAGTACACTCTATCATAGTTTTTGTATTTTTTTACTTTTTCTTGCAGCCAGCCAGAGAGGTAGAGTAAAATCTAGGAAGGTGTAGTGTCGGAGAGGCCAGTGAATAGATAAATGAATGAAGGGAATACATAAACTACATATTTCTACTTGTAGGTAGATTCTCTTAAAGGATCAGCTGCTTATGTCTGTTCTTAACCAGCTATCTCTTTATTGGCTCTGGTGAAACTGTAAAGTAGGAAAGTTTTTCCCTCCAGTTTGGGGTTCTTCCATATATCTGTCCTTTTTCCTGTGAAATCCTAGGATCCTTGTATTGCTACTGACTTATCAGTGACCACCAAATATGGCAACATGAAATGATTCCTAGCAATATCCTATGCTTTAAGGGTAGATGTTTGCTTCCCTCCCCACATCAAATTTGTAAGTGAACAGCACATAATGTTAACTACAAGCACAATGTTGTGTGGTAGATCTCCAGAACTTTTTCATCTTGAATAACTAAAACTTTATACACGTTGAATAGCCGCTCCCTATTTCGCCCTTCTCCCAGCCCCTGACGACCACCACTCTACTTTCTTTCCTTTTTTTTTTTTAAAGATTTTATTTATTTATTTGTCAGAGAGAGAGCGAGCGAGCGAAAGCACACAAGCACGGGCAGCTGGAGGCAGAGGGAGAGGGAGAAGCAGGCGTCCCACTGAGCAGGGAGCCCGATGCGGGGCTCGATCCCAGGACCCCGCGATCATGACCTGAGCAGAAAGTAGACGCTTAACCGACTGAGCCACCCAGGTGCCCCACGTACTTTCTGCTTCTATGAGTTGGACTACTTTAGATACCTCACATAAGTGAAATCATGCAGTGTTTGTCCTTCTGTGACTTTGGCTTATTTCACTTAGCATTATGCTCTCGAGGTCCACCCATATAGTAGGCATACGACAGGATTTCCTTCTTTTTTAAAGATGAATAATATCCCATTTCAGGTGTGTCCATATCACATTTCCTTTATTCGTTCATCCACTGATGGACAGTTAGGTGGCTTCCACGTCTCAGCTATTATGAACAGTACCGCAATGATCATGGAAATGCAAGTACCTCTTCGAGATCCTCATTTCAGTTGTTTTGGGTGAATACGCAGAGGTGGGATTGCTGATCATGAGGTAGTTTGATTTTTAGTTTATCAAGGATCAAGGAAACTCAGAACTCCTTTCTACAATGGCTGTGCCAATTTATATTCCTACCACCAGTGTACCCTCCACATCTTAGCTAACATTTTTTTCTTTGTCTGTTTGAATAATGGCCATCCTTACAGGTGTGACGTGGTATCTTACTGTGATTTTGATTTCCATCTCCCTGATGATTAGGCACGTTAAGCATCTTTTCATGTACCTGTTGGCCATTTGTATCTCTTCTTTGGAGAAATGTGTATTCATTTTGTGCCCATTTTTAAATTGGGTTATTTTATTTGTTTTGTGTGTCTTTTCTTTTGAGTTGTAGAAAGTCCTTATATGTTATGGATATTAACTCCTTATCTGATATGTTGTTTGCAGATATTTTCTCCCATTTGGTATGTTGCCTTTTAACTCTGCTGGTTGTCTCCTTTGCTGTGTAGAAGCTTTTGAGCTTCATCTAGTCTTGCTTGTCTATTTTAGCTTTTGTCACCTATGCTTGTGGTGTCATAGCCATGAACTCATTGCCATGACCAATGTCGTGAAGCTTTTCCCCTATGTATTCTAGGAATTTGGTGGATATCCAGTTTAGCCAGTATCGTTCGTTGAAAAAGACTGTCCCTTCCCCTTTATTTATTCTTGGCACCCTTGTCAAAGAGCAGTTGACTATATATGTTTGGGTTTATTTCTGGGTTATTAGGTTCATTGTTTTATTATTTGTCTGTCATTATGCTAGTTCCACACTGTTTTAATTACTATAGCTTAGTAATATGTTTCGAAATCAGAAACTGGGACACTTCCAACTTTGTTCTTTTTCAAGATTGCTTTGGCTCTTCAGTATCCTTTGTGGTTCCATATGAATTTTAGGATTTTTTTTCTATTTCTGTAAAAACTGCTATTGTAATTTTGTTAGGAATTGCATTGAATCTGTAGATTGCTTGGGGTAAGCATGGATATTTTAACAGTATTAAGCCTTCAAATCCATGAACACAAGGTGTCTTTCCGTTCATTTGTGTCCACAAGTAAATTGTTAGAACTAATAAGTGAATTTATTAAAGTTGCAGGATGCAAAGTCAACATATAAAAATCAATTGCATTTCTACACCCTAACAATGAACAATCCAAAAATGAAATTAAGAAATCAATCCCATTTACAATAGCATCAAAAAGAATAAAAACTTAGGCATAAACTAAACCAAAGAGATGAAAGACTTGTACACTACAAATTACAAAACACTGCTGATCTCCTTTTAACAAAACTTGACCTGTCCTCTTAGGACCATGCTAGGTCATGGGCAAGGTAATCTGGTAAATAAATTCAAACTTAATTATAAATGGCTTACTGGTTTATCCTTCCCACATATTGGCCAGGAGTATTTTAACCCAAAGGTATGTGTAATACTGTCTGAGCTGCCTACAGGTGAAAAAAAAAATTTTTTTTAAAGATTTTATTTATTTATTTGACAGAGAGATAGAGAGCACAAGTAGGTACAGCAGCAGGCAGAGGGAGAGGGAGAAGCGGGCTCTCTGCTGAGCCTAGAGCCTGATGCAGGACTCGATCTCAGGACCCCGGGATCATGACCTGAGCCGAAGGCAGCCACTTAACTGACGGAGCCACCCAGGTGCTCCTGGGTGAAATATTTTTAAATGAATATTTAAAAAATTGTAAAATACAAGACTTGATTGCACTATCTAGTATAACCAGACCTTTTATTTTTTTTGGGGGGGGGCTCAGCTTTGAACAAAATCACATACACATTATCAGGTATGAACACAAACAGTTATTCTTGGAAAACCTCTCTGAAATTATAACGTAACTTAGTAAGAAGACATGACTTCAGATTTCCCCACATTGCATACATACACAACTTTTCAGTGAGTCTGGGAAAATACAGTTTGGGAGAAGTGCAATGATACAGGAATGGAACTTTTTGATCACTTACCATGAGATAATTTGCATACATTTTCCATTTACTCCTTCTGCAAACTTATGAGATAGATGTTTGTCCCATTTTACAGATGAAGAAATCAAGGCTCAGGGAGGTAGCACCAAGTTCACTCTTTTTTTTTTTTTTTTTTAAAGATTTATTTCTTTATTTGAAGAGAGAGAGAGGGAGAGCAGGGGGTTGGGGAGAAGAGAGAGAGGGAGAGCAGGAGGTTGGGGAGAAGAGAGAGAGAATCCCAAGCAGACTCTGAGTTGAGCATGGAGTCTGATGTGGGGCTTGATACCAAGACCCTGAGACCACTACCAGAGTGGAAACCAAGAGTTAGATGCCCAACCAACTGGGCCGCCCATGCCCAAGTTCACTCTTAATGTAAGGGTGGATTTGAAGTTGGATCCACTTGCCTTGAAGCCTCTGTTTTCCCTTTATACACCAGGTGGCCAGCCAGGGAGTTGGTGGAGTAGAAGAGAGGGTGATGAGATCTGAAACCTGAGCGGGGGCCTTGTGAGTTGTAAGCTGCTCTCTCTGGGAAGGCTTCCTGCGAGGGGCGGGGCTGAGAAACTGCCTGATATCCCTGAAGTGAAAAATTTTCAGTAATCTCCAAATTTACTGCCCCAAATTGGGTTAAAGTAGTGATAAAGTTAATCTTATGGGTTGTTTAACTGTCCTCAGGTGCATCTTGTGGTCTTTGAGATCACTGATTAGGTAGATCCTCTAGGGGTGACCCAGGGGACCTGGGGGATGGCTTAAGGAGGAAGAGGGTAGGGCCGCCACATGATTTTCCTCTAGGTGCTGGGGACACTGTCCTGGTGATCACAGGAGGATCTAGTCTATGTGCTTTTACTTTTTAAGTTACAGAAACAACCACTTCGGTTTTACAAAAAGAGCCTGCGCTGTCTCCACAGTTACTGAGCTGGGTAGGTTCTGGTTGTCTGAGGGAAAACTTGGCTGAGTGACTTCAAGATGTTCTCAAGTGTCCAAAATCCTTTTGTTTCTTCTTGACGAGCCCTCGCTGTCATTTATTCTGCTCTCCTGGGAACAGCAGTACACATGATTTTCTAGCTTTTCAGCTCATGATCTATTTATGAAGAACCAAATCCTAGCCTTTTGCCTTAGCATGGCAATTAGTGAGGGGTCTTTAAAAACAAATTCAAAGGTGATTGAGTCCAATTAGGGGGAATAGTATTACAGACATTAACTCTAAGGTTTCTTGTAATTGGTGTGGAATTCTGTCATGTGCCAAAGTGTGACTACATTATCATCTGGTACCGTGTTGTTGATTTATTAAGATGTGATCTAGAAGATGTTCTAATCTTTGGTCCTGGTGGCAGATCCATCTGTTATGACAAAACTCGGTCCGGCAGTCTCCTCAGGAAGCGCTCTTTCCTTGCTGTCGTTATCCCGGTGTGTTCCTTCAACCCATGGCTGTCTCACAAAGACTCACAAAGCCTCCAGGGCCACTGATGGCCCACTTTCCAAGCTGTCAGTCCCAGCAAACCCTTTTCCTGCTTCGTCCCCTTCCCACCCACAGTGGCCAGTTACTATGGACGAGCTTTATCATAATGGGTGGTGGAAAACCGTCCAGAGCAATTTCCTGTTGGCAGCATGCTGATGTGAGAGCGGGGCCGGCCCCTGGGCATGGGTTTTAGAATATCCTCCACCACTTCTTTTTTGTCCTAATGAAAAACTTCCTGGCTTGGAGGACTGCTCTGATTTAATCTAAATTCAGGAGGTAACAGAAGTTTTCCCGACCCTCTCCTCCCATCCTTTTGGCACTGCCCCCTCCCCCTTTATCTCTTAGCAAAGGAAGAAGACACATACTTGGATCCCCTCTGCCCCCCATACCTCACCCGGTCCCTTTTTGGCACCTGGTGATCATCCAGGAAACCCGAGCACCTTGAAAGGGTTGTTTCCCGATCGCCTTCGGGGCTGGAGAAACTATTGCCTGCTCACTAGATGCATGGGATTTGAGCAAAGGAGAGTGTGCTCGGAGCACAAACAGGAAAGCCTGACATCACGGAGCGGCGGAGCGGCGCGGGGAGGAGTCTGCGGCGCCCTCGCTCGCCGCGCTCCCTTTGTGGCCCGAGTCGCGCGCACCGGCGGCGGCGGCGGCGGCGGGGGCAGCGCGCGGGTCTGTGCTCGCTCGGGGCGCGGCGGCTGCGCGGGCGGAGGGCTGGGGGCGCCGCGGCCGCGCCGGCCGAGACTGCGGGGGCCCCGGGAGCAGGGCGCACCATGCCGCGGCCGCGGACCGGAGAGAAAACTGAGAATGAAATTGCTTTGGCAAGCTAAAATGGTAACGAGAGCTCTGCCTTCTCCTGAGGCTTCTCTGGTGGGGAATCCTCTCCCGCTTTCTCTGGGCGTGTTTTGGACTCACTCGGAGCGAACGGAGCCATCCGATCCCCTGCTCGGGAGCCGAGGCTTTCTCGCTCTGCTTTGTATGCCTTCCTCTCCGCGTTGTCTTCTCCCTTTCATCGACACCTACTTTCTCGCCAGTAGCCTTTGGTGTGCCTGGGGCAGATGTTTGCGGGGAAGGGAAAACTTTTCAGGACAGAGAACTGTTAGACGGGGTGGCCCCGGGAGCGCCTCTGTGTCCCAGCGGCTCTTTAACACAATTTCAGGTTTAGCTGGGGACGTGGAAATCCAGGCGGTCGCCTCACGCATTTTACTTGAAGTTGCACGATGCTGTGTTGCTTTTTTTTTTTTCACTTGCCAGATTATTTTACGGAAATAAAAACTTTTTACCCCCGACCGCGCTCTGTGGGTCCCAGCGCAGCAAGAGGAGAAAAAGACACGGGAAGTATTTGACTTCCAAAGGAGAGAGGACTCTTGGCATTTTAAACACTTGTTTGTGCCTGAGTTTAAAATGTAGTATGCTCAAATAACTGAGCCATTATAAAAGTAGTACTAACTTTTTCTACCAACGAATTATTTTTCCTTTCACTTATGGGGGGGGGAGGGAGTTAACCCTGAATAAATCACAGTGTCTTAAGGGGGGAGGGGGGAAAGACTTAAAAAAAACCAAAGGACAAAAAACCTAAGATTCATGAGTGAGTCTAGGAAAAAGAACTACAAGGAAAAGTCTGGGGATCCTGATACCACAGGAAAGGCCTGGGAGCCAAGAACATTTCAGCATTCCCTCTATCGCAATGTGTCTTGTATTGCTCTGACTGTAATATTTATTTTGAACAGCCCATCTTGTGCCCTGAGTGCTGGTGTAAGCAGTAAAGCCGCTGGGATAGATTGTGGTTAGCAGAGAGGAAAAAAAAATACTCTTTTTCTTTCTCTTTATCCCATCCCCTGGCAGAGCTCCATTCAGGACTGGGGTGAAGAGGTAGAGGAAGGCGCTGTTTACCATGTCACCCTCAAAAGAGTCCAGATTCAACAGGCTGCCAATAAAGGAGCAAGATGGCTAGGGGTGAGTAAAGCCGGAGAGACTGTGAACTTTGGAGTTGCAGTGTCTCGTTCTGTGAAATCATCACTATTTAGCAGAGGCAAGCTTTTCTTCTTCTTCTTCTTCTTCTTCTTCTTCTTCTTCTTCTCTTTTGACCTTAAAAAGGAAACTGCCAATGACCGAGTGTTTGCACTAGCTGTACAGGTCTGTTTTTGTACTTAATGTTTTCCAAAGCATCTTCCCTCGGTTTGTCAATAATTCAGAACCTCTTAGCAACATCTTGAGGTCTTTGGCAAACAGAGTGGGGGTGGCGTGGCAGAAAGTGACATGCAGTAACAGGACTGGAAAGCAGCACTGTGTTAGACAAGAGCCATAAGCAGTTTGGTCCAGATGGCACCCTTTTCTCTCCTCGTCCTCCCCCTACTGTTGCTGACAGCCCCTCTCCTCCTGTACCTTCACTAAGTACCCAGACTGCTCAGGGGACAGACCATTCGGGACGCCTGTCTTCCGACTGGGGGGAAGGTGGTGGCAGATTTCCCGTTTTTACCTTCTCTCTGCAGCCGGTGAGGAGACAAATGCATGTGTCGTGCCCACGATTTCAGGTGTAGCAGGGCACAGAATGTTGGGTTTTTGGAGAAACACTGCTTCCATAAATAAGACTTTTTCCACCGAGGTTCTAAAATCTTGGTTGGGATCATGTGACTTATCTGTTATCAACTAATGGCTCCTTCAACACATCATGGGGAGAAATGGAAAGCTTAGTGACAGGGTCACTCCCGGGGCAGATACCAACATGTGGAAGAACGAAGGAAGTCTCGATCTGGAGATAGAAGGAATCCTCAGCAGTGAGAGGTGACACAGAGAGCCTCGAGAAGGAAAATCAGGGTGGGCTGAAGAGAGGGGATGGAGTGTGGTTTCACCTGGCCTCATTCGAGCCGCACTCAGGCTTCAAAGGGGATGGACTGGAGGGCAATGAAGATTATGCACTTGTATTCAGTCTTCACTGGCTTTGCCTCTCACAGAATTCAGTGCTTGAGCAGCATTCAAAGGGAGGGTGTGAAGACGGACAGGAAACAAAACTGCGCAGGGCCTCACATGGAGACTAGAGGCAACATGTAACTTGTAAGTCCCGAGTTTCAGGCAGGATGATCTGCAGTGGGGACCCGCTGCTGGGTCCCCTGGTCTGCTGACACAGGCCTTCACTGCTCTGGGCTTCCCCAGCTGCCTCAACTCAGGCCTTTCCCTCTCTGTACTTTGGGCCGAGGTACCACCCACTAGGGCCGTCACCTGTTGGTGACATCTGCGGGTGTGGCCTGGAAAGGCAAGAGTCTTTGAAAACTGGAGGCCTTCACTTATCAAGCAGGTCCCTTACTCTGAGCAGGACTTTCAAATGCATAAGGCGCATCCCCAGCAGACCTGATAGGGAAGGAAGGCAGAACTAGAGTTCTGACGAGTCATCCCTTTGTTTTGGGTGGCTGTGTATATGCATTTTATTTGAATGTGGTATTCATGTGGTTTGGCCTGTCTTGGTATTTCACAATGATTCACAACTTCTAAACCAGCTGCCTTGGAAAGGGTCATTACGTTCCCTGATGCTGAGTTGTTCCTTTCTTTCTAAGGAGACTGATGTTGCTTGGGTGACAGTTTTAGTTTTCAGCCAACACAACAGCCATGAATGAAGAAGTCATGGGGAAATGGAGGGGTTAACTCTGTAGGCCCCAAACCACAAAGTGTGGCTCTTTGAGATGTTCACAGTTATTTTGTGATTCTCGCTAACTATTCTGTTCACTGGACATGGCTTCTTTTCTCTCCCCGCTGTCAGTGTTCTCAGATTTATACAGAGTTCAGAGCTGGTTCACCTGGACTTAGCAGTAGAGCTGAAATATTGAGAGAGAGGACAACATGAAAAGATTTCTTCTGGCTGGTGGAAGAATCTGTCCCTTCCCCTCCAGTGCCACAAAGTGTGATTTGCGGCCACCACCCCAACCCTCAAGAGCATGTTCTTAGGAACTTTCCAGCTCTAATCCCACTTGTTTTCTTGTCTTAGGTGTCTTGTTGGGAAGCTCTGTTTTTTGTCCTTGGAATTCCAGACTTAATTAAATGTGACTCAACCAATTGAGCTAGAGTAATTACAAAACCCTTCTTTTTAGGACCGAGTGGCTTCTCCATATTTGTTTTCCTACACTCCAGTAGCCCTTTCAAAATTCTGCAAAGCAACTGGTTTTAGAGTGAACTAGAGATTGAGGGGACGTGAGGGTATTACTGAAATATGTCAGTAATCTTATGAGGATGGTGGTGTTGTGATTATCTTTTTTTTCCCCCCACATAAAGAAACTAATGCCTAGAGAGGTTAAATTGCTTGCCAGGGTCACACAGCTAGGAAGTGGTAGAGGTTGGATTCAAACCCAGTTGGTTAGTTCCTTGCTGTCAGGAACTGCCTGGAACCTCCTAGCTGTTTCCATGAGAGTGAAAGAGAACATTGGCTCAGAAGACCAAGGATGCATATGGTGTACTTTTTGCCTAGATGCGACTCCTGCTGCAGGACTCGAGTGATGGGGCTTTCTCTTCTTGATGCCCTGAATGATAGTATGACCCACAAATTGAGACATTTGTTGTGAAGATCTGTATCTTAGTGAGAAACTCTCCATTTTGGATGTGTCAAGTGTGGAGCCCCAAAGAGATGTTTGAGGTTATATAGCACATGAGGGTGGGCGTAGCTCTTGTTACAGGTCTATACGGCTTTTTCAAAATGCCTTAAAGACTGAGTACAAGTTTTGAGTTTTCTACTACTCAGATCTCAAAATGTAATTAAGATTCAGTTTGGAAAGGATAGCAAAAATAATGACACATCCTTAGACGGGAAGTATCATACAATCCAAAACATTTAGAATATTCTTTTTGTTTGTTTGTTTGTTAAATTTCGTGTTTCATTGATCTTTTGAAGTAAAACCTTCCGCCTTTGGTTGTAAAATATACAACTGAGTATAGCCCAGGCTGCATTTCCTTCTCTGTGCAGCTGTGGCTTTGCCTGTTAACAGTGAGGTTATGTTGGACAAACTTTGAAAAGCCAAATATTTTTGAAATAGTGACCCGATTCTCCCTTTACAATAACTCCTTAGACTGGGACAACTTTTCCTAGATATAGCCCTCAAGGAGAAATGGCTGCAGTTATGTCATAGGATCATAAAGTCCCTGGATTGGAAGGGACATTAACAAGTAATTCCATCCAGCCATTCAATCAGCTTGTAGAGTGGCCAGTGATTTCTGGAAGAGCAAATGGTCAAAACTTGTTATTTTTTTTGGGTCTCAGTGTTGTGGTTTTGCATTGACAGTGATATGTAGAGATGATTTAAGAAAACATCCGTATTCTCTGGACTCAGGAAATGTACCATTTTAGGAAGAATACTCAAATGGATAGAGGATGAGGATCCAACTGTTAGGGAAGGGGCTTTGGTGTCAGGAGCCCAGTCTGCCATCTTTGGACCATAACAGATGCAGGGTACAGAGAAATGTGTCCAACCTAAGATAAGTTCAGAGTGGGGACATTTGTTTCCCAAGCAGGATTGGTAGTGCTATCGCGCCTGACCAAGGTTTGTGGGGAGTGGAATGGGCAGTGGGTGGTCACATGGCTTTTCTCAGTTTTATGCTTCTGCGGTTATGTGGTCCTTGAGGTGGGGCCCCAGTTCCTCCCTTCCCTGTGTCCTTTACCTGTCACCCTGTCTCCCACATAGGCCCTTGTTGGGTTGAGTTGAAATGCTTGATAGTTGGGAGACTGGTAAAGATAGTGAACCAGGACAGGAGAAAGCAGAATATATTTAGAAATAAAGGGAACTGGAATCCTGTTACAGAACCTAGCATTTGGGATGAATTGTGGCCAGTCCATGAGTCGTATGGGTGCAGCGACTGTGTGACCTCTTGTCCCATCTGGATGGAGAAGTCGACTCTCACTTGGATACTCTATTTGGATTGACTCTATCTGGTGTTTTGGTGGTGTTGCTATCATATTACCTCAAAGAGTCTACGGTTCTTCAAGTTTTCAGCTAACTTCACTTATGGGAAGCTTCTCTGATCTCCCAAGTCTGGAGGAGATGCCCCTTCTGCAGGTTCCAGAAGCATTCGCTATTTCTCTGTCATACGTTCAGCTCACTCTCTTGTAATTATCTGGTTATTCGCTTCTATCCACCACTAGACTGCTAACTTGGTGAGGTGGGAACTGTGGCCATCTAGTTGGCAGAAACTCAGTGTGTGTTGAGTGAATGGATCCAGCTTCCTCCCTTTTTGGGACACTAATATTGTCTTGATACATATGAATGTGTGATTGCTCTTCATTTAAAACACAATCAGCATGAAGATGTTAGCTTATAAAGAAGAGGAGGGGTGTGTGGGAGCGAGAAAAATCAATTAGCTAATGATTATAGCTATCTTGCATTCTTTCTGGAACAAAGCAGGGCACAAACAAAGGTAGAGATTATTCATTTTAAGAAAAAAATTCACAGCAGTGAATTAACTAGACACTTCCCCAGTACCTTTCAAAAGCAAGAGACCCCATTGTACTTGTCTTACTGCTGAATGTTGAAGAAAGAAAAGCAATGCATGAGTTAAAAAGTGTTGGCAAGCATTACAAATATGTGTGGTTGGAAAGCTCAGGAGCGGGATTTTAGAATTGTAAGGAACTAAGCCCTAGAGGAGCCCTTAGTTTACAGTGGGTCATCCTTGTTTTCATCTAGGAAAACAGGCCCTTGGGTTGCATTATTCCTGTCTAGCAGAATGTTGAATTTAGGCTTTAGAAAGTAAATTTCAAAATTTAGCAGCCATCTGTAGCCGAATCAACTGATCTTTTTCTTTTTAACCTTGGAAACATGTTTCTTAAATAATCCACTAATATGGTAGCCTGCACCAGTCGAGAAAATTTGTCAGTTTCAAGTGTCAAGATAACGTTATGATGTTGGATCCTTTCATTGCTTTTAAAATCTGTTGGGATCTGAGTCAGGGATATTCAGCCTGTAATTAAGAAAATCCAGTTCAGTTCAGCAATTCGAGGAACTACTCAGCTGAGTTCCAAATACGTGTCTACCCCTGTCACATACGTAATAGTACAAATGTAAGAGGTACATTAACTCTGTATGCTTAAAGTATACATTCTGTTAAATCAATCTTATAAACATATTTTATTCTTATTTCTGTGAAATTATAAAGAGAAAGTTTCATGAAGTTTTCAATTTGGAAAGAAAAGGAGGGCAATATGGTGAATACTGTGCTTTTCTCCTTGAGCTCCTCACTGGAATTTGTCACTGCCCTATCCTACTTATTTCAATTTCCTTTGTCCATGGCATATGTCCCTGTTACACCTCCCCCTTCTAAATAATCAAAATCTTATAGTCACTGTCTTACACATTTTATGTTAAAATATATAATAGTAAGCTAAAATTAGTAAGACATTAAAATTTCTACCATGGGATACCATGATACCATATCATATTATATATCATGATATAAAAAAAAAAGATTTCTGTAAACAGAGCAAGGAAAGTTTTGGTTAAATGGGAGAAGATACCAAATGTTGCTTCATTCCACTGGAAAAGCTCAGATAGCTCATGTCTGGGATGCTGATGGGTGTGGTTATCTCCAGAATTGATTTGGAGTCTGGAGTTTTTGGCAGTTTCTGGGTCCTTTGCTAGTAAACACATCCAGTATGAACTTCCTCACTGCTGCTCCTTGTCTGTTTGTATGATTCCGTCATCTGTGTTTGAGTCGGCTAACCTTGCCTTCGATCGCATTCCTTTATTCATCAAAAACCTACATTATGCCAAGCACCATGTTAAGTCTTGGGAATCCAAACTAAAATGAAACACAACTCGTTCTGAAGGAACTTACAGGGCATGGGGAGACAGAAATGTAAACTGATTACAGTATATTGGGGTAAGTATGACCAGTGCCATGCGAGAAATCTGTGTGGCAGGGGAACCCTGGAGGAGGGCATGTAAATCAGGTGGGAGGTGGGGAGTGGGCACTCCAGGAAGGCTGCATGGAAGAGAGGGCTCTCCAGTGAAGAGTTGAGTTGACATATGAGTAGGAGTTAAAGGAGACATGGGCGCTGGAGGCAGGCATTCCAGACAGCACAGGGTGGGGGAAAGCATGGAGGCTGGAGGTGAGAGCACTGTGCGGGGCTCAGTGCGGGGAAGAGGGAAGGACGCCTTGGTGAGAAGGTGACAGGAAAGGAGGCTAGAGAGAAGGGTTCAGTCATGTCCCTGGGAGTCCGGTATGCTAAGCTGTGGAGTTTGCTCCGTCCTGAATGCTGGGTAATCACAGAAGGGCTTTAGGCAGAGTGGCATGGCCAGATCTGCATTTAGCAAGATGACTGACACCTGAGGAGTGGACGCACTCCGAAGGACAGACTGGGATGTGGGAGGGGGAGGAGGCTAACGTGGAGGTGATGTGAGGAAAGGGACAAGGACCTGAATGGCAGCAGAACAGAGGGTAGGGTGGGGGGACGGCAGTCAAGGAAGGTGGAGGGTGGGAGTGGGGGCTAGGAGGCCTGGCAGGTGAGGATCTTAGGCACCCTAGCTTCAAAGAGCTTGTCAAAAACTGGTCTTTCTGGGATCCACGTCACCCTGTGCTCACTGGGTGAGATGTCCTGGGGACTTCCAGTCAGGCTTCCTCCGTGTGTATGCTAGCAGATGCCTTCTTTTCTGTCAGAAGGCCCTGCAGAATAACCAGACCCAGGCGTGCCTGATAGGTCATGTCCAGAGACCCGATCTCAGGCTCACTGTGAGCCAGGCAGCAAGCCGTGCGTGGTTCTCAGATTCCAGAGAACTTTGAAGAGCTGGTGGTTTCTTCCTTTCTTTCTCTCTCTTTCTTTCTAAGTCTTCTGTTTCCCTACAAACTAAACAAATTAAATCTGTAGGCCACAGAGAGAGAGTAAATATGGGACCCACAGGACTATGATTATAGAGCTGTATTTTAGACAACAGCAGTTAAACTTATAATTGTCATGTTAGAGACACAAGACATTTTATGGTTGGGTGTCTTGGCCTTTTTCCTCTCCCTCTTTGCTGTCTTTAACCCCTCTCTGACACCGTTTGTCCTGATTCCCTGCGTTACTGCTCTTGGAGGTTCAGTCCGATTGTGAATTCTACTCATGGAAAAGGAAAAAAATCTTTCTCTCTTACACACACACACACACACACACACGGCCTACATTAAGATGTCTTTTCACATTTTATTTTTTAGGATTTCCCACATCTTTGGAATGTCACTCCATGACCTCTTCTATATAATTATTCAAAGCCTGACTTTGTCATGTTTTGCTTGTTTTCCCTTAATTGTGTCATTTTTGTGATAACTTGCACTGTCTAGGAACTGTCTTCAGTTAAAAAAAGAGTAAAAACAGAGAGAGGGAGGAAGGAATAAAGGTGGGGCAAGCTTCCAACGTGAGGTAGAAGACTCCACCTTGAAGGAAGCTCAGTCAGTCTTGTGAAGAGAGAGTCACGTCATTTATTGCTGATCCTTTCGTAGAAATACCTGTGCCTTTCCACAGATGTGGCCGTGTATTGTGTTCTGAGGTTGGGGTTCCTGCCTAGCTTGGTTCCACCCGGCCATCTTCTCCTATATGTCCTGCAGTATGGGACTTCTAAGGGTAATAACAGTGGTAGTTGGGGGTGGGATCATGTGTTGTCGGTGGGTCTATATATTTTTCCCTCCTCACAGACCTATTACCCTACATTTTCCAGCATTTAATTGCTTGTGCCATCTGTAGGCCGTTCATTTGAATTCGTTTCCACACAGTTAATCTTGTCCCATGTAAACTTTCCCAGACGTTTTCTGTTTGTTTGCTCCTTTCAGCAAAGAATTGAGCAATTCAACTTTTTCCTTTATTTCGTTTCCTGCTGATTTAAATATCCATTCTCCTCGCTTATAAAAGCGAAGCCAAGGCTGAGTCCTTCCAGTTTCATAATTCTAGAGAAAACTGGAAAACCAAAAACAAACCTTTTTCTGCTAAAAGTAGAACGTCTTTGGTCAGTAGCATCAACTGAGGCTCTTTGCAAGCCTCTTGTTAACACTTTCCTCTAGTTATGTGCCCTCCTTGTGCCTGTAACTTCTGTCGCTGCCAGTGATGAGGCTAGAATAGGCTAGAATAATGGAGACAGTTTTCATCTAACAAAAGAACATTTAATGGATATAAATAAAAAAATCAAAACTGGATTAGATATTGACTTAAAATGCTTTATAGTCATGACTTTTCCAATTAAAATTGCAACACTTGAAATTATTTATTGAGATAACGGACACTCCTAACTAGACAACTCAGGAAATCGGAAGCATTGTGTTAGTTTGTGAAGCATACAGAAAACATTTACTATCTTCTGTCCCCACGTTGCCTCCTCCCAGCGACACAACATGGTGAGCATATCTATTTTAAAAAGGACTTCCCCAAGTATTGACAAGGCCCAGTGCCATCAAGGCCCGGCCGGGGAATTAGCGCATGGTTCTTTCTCCTCAGTTGGAGCCTTGGCAGGAGCTGACACCTTCTGGTCGCTCTTCCTTCTCACGGGTGTTTTCAACAGGAGCTTGGGTTGAGGGAGGTCCTAGGGCACTGGTGAAGAGCCCCTAGCCAGTCATATTGTAAAAACTTTGTATGGTGACAGACGGTCGCTACACTTTTTTGTGGTGAGCATTTTCGAGGTGTACAGAATTGTCGAATCACAGTGTTGTACACCTGAAGCTAATACAATATTGTATGTCAACTATACTTCAGTTAACAGGAAAAGAGAGAGCCCGGGCTCTGGAGCCGGACAGACCTGAATTCAGAACTCGTCTCTGCCACATGTGAGCTGTGTGGGCTTGAGCTGTGGCACTATGAAACTTGCACTTGTAGAGAGGATTCTAGCAGTCCCGTCTGATGGAAGGACTGTGGGGAGTGAATGAGTTATGTATACAAGGTGCTTGGCATGGTGCCTAGGTTGTGGGACGCCCTCTTTGGGGCTCTCCTCAGGACCCTCAGGACCCTCCTCAGGACCCTCTTTTGAACCCTGCTATGGAACCTTGTGGAAGCGTGGGTGACTTTCTTACCTGAGTCCCCCCAAAGCCTGGGGTAAAGTGGGTTGTGTAAGAAACAGCATTAGCAAGGCTTTAAGGCACGTTCCTGACATCACTTTCTCCTTTTGCACATCTGGGAGGAAGGGCCATGGCAGTGTTTAGTAATCCTTGTTTGTTAGAAGCAACATCTGTTGTGTTTTCTCCATCTGGCTGCCTGTACAGTGAAGGGCAGTTATTGCTTGGGCTCCGACATTTCGCATTTTCAATTCCTCCAGTTTTCCTATAGAGTTAATTGGTTGGCGTGCTTATTTTAATGCCTTAAAAATATTTTACTGTGTAAAAATTATGTTTGCTATTTCTAACTGAAAAACAGGAGGGTAGGAAACCACTTCTCTAGGGCGGTAAACATTATGCTAATCATTCTTTGTTGGGCATAATTTAGGATGTCAGCCAACTGTGCTTGCCCCGTAAATTTCATATTTGGGATTAAACTTCGTCAGTTCAGATAAAGATGAAAACTTCCCACTGGGGGCACCTGGGTGGCTCAGTGGGTTAAGCCTCTGCCTTCGGCTCAGGTCATGATCTCAGGGTCCTGGAATCGAGCCCCACATCGGGCTCTCTGCTCGGTGGGGAGCCTGCTTCCCCCTCTCTCTGCCTACTTGTGATCTCTTTCTCTCTGTCAAATAAATAAATAAAATCTTTAAAAAAAAAACAAACAAAACTTCCCACTGTACCACACGTCGATTAGCTAATGTAGTACTTGAACCCCAAACGAGGAATGAGCTGAATTGCTCCTGAGGTTGTAACTTTTAGACTGTCCCACGACTTTTTAAATCTTCACTTTCCTTACAGGTGATGTAGGGCAAATACCTGTTTTTCCTTCTGCCTGTAGGTTTTGTGAGGATCATCTGAGTTAATGTATGAAAGTACTTTTTAATATGTAAATTATCATACGAATACAAGGGTATTCTTGTTATTTAACCTAAAGTTATTTCTTTTTTTTCCTCTCTTTTTCCTCCCCACCTAAGTGCTTGATGGGCGTATGGTCTGTTCATTAGTCCTCCCTTTCTTCTCTCATCCAAGAGAGAATCTTTTCTGTATTTTTTCCTCCCCACCTGCTGTTTACTTAATGATACCTTCATGTTCAGCAAGGAGTAGTGTTTCCTCTGCCACCACCATTGATATTCCTGGATTTGTAGGTGCATTGAAAATGTAGGCAGGGCTTCTCTTTATAGATTGGATGTCGGAAAAAAAAACACCCCATATTCACAGGACTCTAAAGACAAATGCAGTGAATATCTTACATATGAAAACTTATTTTCTTTTTCTTTTCTTATTCTCTCCAGTATGATTTTTTTTTTTTTTTTTGAGATAATGGCTGTTGGTTGTCTTTGATTCTCCCTTTCTTTCTGGCACTTTTAATTTGGTGCAGAGCAGAGTGGTAAAGTTAATGCACCAAGGAATGGAAAGTGCTTCCAGCCTTCCAGAGCTATTGGAAAATCAAAGCTTGGTTTGGGGCCAAATCCTGATGTGGGACTTGAACTCATGACCTAATGCCAGAGGCAAGAATGTTACCAGCCGACCCACACTGACCCTCATAAGATGTAGGCATTTAAAATACTTCCTCTGAGTAGTTCTATTGTTACTTTCTGTTTTTCTCCTCTTTCAGCCTTTTCCTACAGTGTTCCTGGCTTCCTTGTTAGGAATACAATTTTAGTTTTCAGATCTTTTTTTTCTCACTTCCTTTCCATTTGCTTGTTACTGTTACTTCCTTCTTGCTTTCCATTTCTCCTGGGTGAGTTCCTTTTTTGTTGTTGTTGTTGTTCCTGTTCCTTCCTGTCCTTCTTCTGAATTAAAAATAGTCTCCAGGGTCTCTGGCTGCTTGCCCATGAAGCTGACCTGCCTTCTATTCATACAGGGTTCCCCCCGAGCCTCTGTTCCTTTCCTACTCTCTCAAGATACTCGAACCCCTGCATCCATTCCCTGTTCTTAGCACCTATTCTCAGCTGACTTAGGGGCTAACTGACCCTTGTACTCAGAGCTCTAAATGAAAATTAAACCTCTTGTACGAAGATGCTGAGCAAGTGCTTTGTTCACATTAAATGTCACTGATAAACGCTGATTTCTGCCCGCACCTGCTGACTGTGTGTGTGGTGCTAAAGGAGAAGGGACTCTTGGGCACCCACTCGAGGAGCACATTTCATATTCATCTACATGCAAAGCAGTGGCTCCGTGGTCAGCTGAGCCACAGGAAGCAGCTTTCCTCCAGCTTGCTGCTGTGGGCAACCCAGAGGGACCAGCAGTCATTGTGCTCCCTCAGAAGTGCTTCTCAGGGACTTAAAGTTGATGAAAATGTTTCTTCACGAACATTCTTTGGTTAGATTATGACAGTCTTTACAAAAAATGACTTTCTACCCAATGTTGACCTAGACTGTCCATAAATGAGTGTCTGCTTGACGGTTTATCCCGTGTACAACTTCAGATGGCTAGGCCAAAAAATGCCGATGGGTAGCGGCTCTGATTTCAGCCTCCAGTCCCAACCTGAACTCCCTGGTGCGCTGAGAGTTACAGCAACAGGGTTGATGAAGGGTTAAAAGAGTTCCTTCCATCTGTCCCCTCAGCTCCCTTCGTGGTTATGTCTCCAAGAAAAAAACTGGCTATATCCTTCCTGGAGAATCCAGGGTTGGCGATTTCATTATCCATAGTGACGTCCACGTTTCTGTGCAGCTCTGTCACCCTCCTGTCACTGCTATTGCCACTGAATCAACCTGTAGTGCTTTTCTGTTCCGTGACTGACTGATGAACTCCCACTTACCTTTCAAGCCCCAGCTCAGATGTCGTCTTTACTCTTCTACCCTTCCTGATCCCTCTTCTGGGATAATTACGCTTTCATCTGGGTCTCCTTAGCACTTTACCGAAAGCTCTATTACAGCACTCATCACAACGTATCCTTTTTTTATTTTTTTCTCTTTGTCCTGCTCCTTTGTGTGCTTCAGGGGTAGGGACCCCATTGAATCAATCTTTGTACTCCCATCACCTGGAACCATATCTGAGCCACACGCGGTACCCAGTAAGCAACATATGAATTGTTTGGCTTTATCTCTATTATAAAACATGTATCTTTATGACTTTTTCTTTTTTTGCCATTTGGTGATGTTGTGAATCCCATTTTTGAAACAAAAAGGAAAATATTGAATAAGTAAGCTAGTTTTAATTAATTTATTATTTTTAAAAGATTTTACTTATTTATTTGACAGAGAGAGACAGTGAGAGAGGGAACACGAGCCGGGGTGAGGGGGAGGCGTGGAACAGAGGGAGAAGCAGGCCTCCCGCTGAGCCCAAGCTGGGCTCGATCCCAGGACTCCAGGACCACGACCTGAGCCGAAGGCAGACACCTAACAACTGAGCCACCAGATTTAATTTCTACTAATTTAATTTCTATTTTATATGTCGGCGAATGACACAATGAGGAAGGAAGATGTTGCTTTTGCCTCATTTTTGTTATCATTATTTGATCGGCACATTTCACGATCTTACAAAACTTAATTGTGATGGTGACCTCTATAGATGGAATGACGTGGTATTTAGAGTTAATCCATAAGCTTTGTGGTGACATATAGGTTTGACTCACGGGTCAAAGATAGACTTTTGGGAACCCAATTTCTGCTTTGAATTTCAAAGTTATTTTACTTAGGGTTTTCACATATCTTATAGCTTAATCTGATGGTTCCAATTTGCTTCAAGCTTGCAGTGACCCAGTGTCAAGCCAATTTGGCTGTGCTCTGTGCAACACATTCTTGTAAAAGGATCTGACACCCTCCATGCACATGACCACTCGGGTTATGCACATCCCAGTGAAGGCTCTCTGAGATCTCCGTGGCAGGCTTGTTGTGTAGGGCCCTCTCTTAGGGTGTGCTGTTCCTCACCAGGATTCATTGGCAAGAAGGGAAAAGTATGTGACGTAAATTATATGTTATTGTATAAACACGTTATTTGTATACTTTTCAATTTTCACAAGTAAAACTCAACTCCCTTTGCTCTCTTACCCTCTCCAACTTTCCTCTTCTCTGTGGTCTTACAGTCTTAACTCTTAAATTTCTACTTCAAGCGAAATGCAGAGCCTATGCCAGAAGTTTTCAGGATTCTAGCTGTTGTTAGGTGCTTTCATTCAGACTGTCCTGGTGTCATTGGCTCTGGCAGGAGCAGTTTTCTGACTGCGTCTGATCTTTCTTGCCTTTTTATGGAGCATGCTTTCTTCACCTTTTTCTGTGTATAGGGATTCGATGGCATCTATATTTGCTTTAGAGAGAAGGAAGCATCTTTTTAAGCAGTTCTTAAAGTTATTCTTAAAAAAGTGATGCAACAATATTACCTATATATTTTTTTTTAAAAAGGATCACAATCCTACTGCTATAACACTGTCTTTTATACATTGGCACTTTATCTTCTAGTCTTTGTCCACATAGTTGCAGTCCTGCTACTTATTCAGTTTTATAATCAGCAAGATATATTTTTCAGAACAAATTCTCTAGAAGTTACTTTCTAGTTTGAATCTTTTGTGACATTTGTTGTATTTCTCATGTCACAAAAAGACTGCATTTGGACTTTGCGTTGGAGGAGTTTCAAGGTCATGCTGCCTGTTATTGGTTAACGAGCTTCATTTCTATCCTTTTTCCTGTGAAATCTCCTATCCTTTATCAGGGCTGTGGAGCTTTTATGGGGAGCCTGATAGTACAATGAGGTGAGAGCATGTGAGGAATGGAACGCACCCCTTTCTTCTGCTCTGGGGTGTGGGACCAGAACTCTCTAGGGCTACACTTCAATATGGTAGCTCCTAGCCACATGTGCCTATTGAGCGTTTGGACATGTGGCTAGTCCGAATTGACATGTTCTGTACATGCAAAGCCATCAAAATAGCACAGTGAGTTTCTGTAGTGATCACGTGTTGAACTGGTAATATTTTGATATAATGCGTTAAATAAAATATATTGTTAAAATTAATTTCATCTGTTTCTTTTTACTTTTTTTTAAATGTGGCTACTAGCAAATTTGAAATTACATATTGTGACTGGCGTTATATTTCTATCGGTCAGTTGTTCTAGGGCCTTGCATTTTTAAAAAGGCAGGATGTAGTTATTAGTGGGTTCTGAAATCAATTCAGTGGGTCAAAAATTGGTATTTTAAAATTGGAACAGAATGGGAATAGAAAATATCAGAATGGTATTGTGAAGCTTCTTGTTTTAAATGCGTGCATGTGTGTACTGAGTCACTTGTAAAATGTATCTTTTCTTTTTGCTATGAACTGTCATTGAAAAGGTTGAAAATCACTGTTCTAGGTGTGGTCCAGCTTAATTTAAAGCATTACCAGGAGGCCTGTTTTGCTCTGTAAGAGGACAGGTTGTTACCATGAGTACCATATAGATTTCAGGTCTGGTTGGTGGAAGCTCTTCTAGAACTCTTCAATTAAACCAGACCCTGCATCAAAGTAAAGGCCTGAGCACCAGGGCTCATCCTAAAAGCAGTAGCTACTCAGGACCAGTTGAGAAGGAAGGGTCAACTAAGGACGGCTGCCGTTCTGCCATCTGACGTCGGGACCTGTGTTGCCCAGCACTAAACCGTCCCTGGAGCTGGGAGTGACTTTGTCTGATTAGTTTCTTCTAGAAACTTCCTCAAAATGGTCTCCTGGGTGGGTGGTGATACTTTCTAAGAAGCACGGTGGTTTCTAAATGACCTTGGAGCCAAGCTGAGTTGGACAAGTTTCTCTTTGACCCATAGATCTTCCACCCACCATGTCCTGTTGAAATCAGAAGAGGCTGTACTCTAATCTAGGACCACACCAGTCCTCTTCTCTCCTGAGAGAAAACATGTCCTTACGGAACACAAGATGGGGGTGAGGGAGCAGTCCCTAGGGTGCTGCCTGTGACTGGTTTCTAAATAAAGGACCCCGAAGCCACAGAGACAGGGGTGGGGGAAAGGCTCCAAAAATGAAGTTTATGGGGTTGCATGGGCCTTGTATTTATTCTGAAAGTTGTAAAAATTCTTTGGGGCTGACCCATTTTTCCTTTCTTAATTAAAAAAAAAAAAATCTGGCAGGCAAGAGGAAGAAATGTAGGACACGTGACTAATGCTTCAGTGTTTTCTCCTGGAGCCAGATTCTTTAAAATTATACCTTATCCATGCTTGATGTTTTAAAAACAATTGCCCACAAAAGCCACCAAACATTTGTTTCTGAAACTTGTAGATTTAGATGGCATCACTTTCAGGAAAGAGTCCAAAAGCACAATATTTAGGAGTTACTGAACCGAAATCTTTTTTGGAGATTTTTGCCCTGGTGAATTAGATTACCGTAGGAACTGGCGGAAGGCCAGGCAGCCTTTTGCCTTTATTTTGCTTGAGTATTTCCAGTCCCGTTGCTAGTCACCCAGAAATTTTGAGGGAGTTAGATGAAATGACCTTCAAGATGGAAAGTACTGTGATTCCAACAACAGACTGAGTTGGCAGTAAGGAACTGTGTTTTTGTCGACCTCCTGTTGTTCTGTACTTATCACAGTTCATTCATTCCTTCATTCCTTCATTCAGTTGTTCATTTAAATTTGAGCCCATACTGGGTGCCAAATATTTGCTCTTGGCTTTTGTGGGAAACTCACAGAATTTTATAGCACTGATCACGCTGGATTGGGGGGCCTTTAAGGTCTAGTTCCACCGCCCCAATGTTATTTCCTGGGTCCCACCTTTATGTGCTCCCCGCTTTCACCTAACGAGGCTACTTCCCTTCCCTGGAGTCTTTTTTCCCCACTGTTGCCTCTGTCTAAAATGCCTTCCTTTCCCCAGATATTCCTCTGTTTAAATCCCAGCCATCACTCAAATTCCAGCTCACACTCCTCTACTCCCATGCACCACTCCAGTCTCCCACATGGTGGTAAATTATCCTTTTCTGAACTCCAGCATACTCTGTTCTTTCTTGTAACGTCACATGTCATCTTGGATTAGGTTAAACCATATGAGATTGCTGTTTTTATAAGTTGAAAATGGTTGAATACTGGCATTTTTCTCTGTTTCTTTTTAATATTAGAGGTGTTCATTTTTTCAGTTCCTCCAGTTAGATCTCTTTGCAGATGTATTACACTCAGGACTTATATTCAGCTAAGATTCAGCCAAGATTCCGTGGTCTTTTTAGTTTTGTAATGTTAATTGCTGTTAAACTACATCGCCTTTAACCTGTACTTGGAGAGTTGATTTAAGAAAGTCTAAATGTAAAAAATACTTATTTTTGTGAAACATGATTTTGTTAGTTGTAGCTAGTTTTTTCTAGCTTTTTCAAAATCTTCTAAAATTCTGATTTGGTAAGTCAGTGTATCAGCTATAACTTTCAATTCATTTTAATAAGGTTTTATATAATTATCTTTGTCATTTGTTAACATGATTTAATCAACACGGCCAAAGATAAAACTGTGTTCTCTTTCTGGAGACATTCTCCACTCCTAGCAATGCTCCAGCGTTCACATGGCTTCACCAGTTAGCATCCCTTGACTGTTTGGTTTGGATGCACTTCTAGCCAACTCTTCATCAATTCAACTCATAGAGCTCCATCGTATCTATAAAGATCTAAGGGGACAGTTGGTGGAATGGTGTTTTGAGTCCGTGAACATGTCTGGAGCTTTCCATGTTACTTGCTTAGGGTCAGAACAAGATGGGAAGCTAGTTTGATACGATTTTTTTCTCATGGTTCATGTTGGCTCCTAGCGATCATGGTTTATAAATCATCTGGGATATTGGCAACAATGGTTGGCAGGCCAACCAGGCCACTGTTTCTAGTCTACCTTAACTCCTGTCTGAAAATTGGTGTGTTTTCTTATTGCCAGTCTTTAGACACTTCTCTGAGTCTCTGCCTCTATGCAGACTCCATTCATTAATATTATGATCATATCTGCTAGTTCTTTCAGTGCCCTTTCAGGATACTTACTGGCTCTGGAGACACAAATTACTTAAAGGGCTAACTAAGTGCTTTCTTAGTATCCCTTTTCTATCTTGGGCTCTAGTTTCCTCTTTACCATGTTGATCCTACCCTTTCCAGTTCGAAGATTATTTTCCTTGATAGCAGACATGGAAGCATAAGAATAGTGAAGTAGTTCTCTTTTCTCTGTTATCAGTTAGTATTACCCGCCCTCCCCCCATCAGCAATGAGCCTCCTCCCTTCCTCATTCTTGCTCCCAATACAGCTGAAAAAAGCTCTTTTACTTGACCTTACCCTTTTCACAAGACTCAGTTCATTATGACTGTTATCTTGTCATGGGGCCATGCTTTTCAATTTGTGCTACCCTGAGTAGACAGCCGTAAGTACGGGGCCTTCTTTCTACCTCCAATCACTTGGAAATCGTTGACCTCTTCAGTTGCTTGCTTTCTTCTGTTTCATATTTGGCATATTTGTCCTACCTTTCTGGAATCCTCTTCCCTGTTAGAGAAGGTTTATGCTAATTTTGAAAAAGCATTCTTTCCTAACACCTGGCCAGCTGTCTGACACTTCTAGGAGAACAGAATCCCTTTCTCCCAAGGTTTCTATACATTTTGCAGCAGTCACTTTTCATTAGCGATCACGATCGTGTCTGGACTGCTAACTGTTTCAACTTCCTACAGCAGAGAGACACAAACCTCGAGGAAAGCATGGCTAGCCGTGGTGCCTGCTCATACAGTGAGAAGGGGGAGTCAAAGATGCTTCTGAGAGACTAGTTGTGTCATTAGCAGAAACAGGGATGCTGGGAAGAAGAGCGTCTTTGTGGTGCTGGTGGAGCATGCTGATTTCAAGTTCAGACATGGCATGCTGGGGCAGTTTTCTGATGAGAAGAGAGTTGGGATCAAAAGGATGCGTTTGGGTACCATTCACACGTACGTGAGTGAAGCAGTAAGAAAGAGTGATAGGGAAAATGGAAGGAGCTGAGGGTCAAGCCTGTGTACCGTCACACTCAGGAGGCAAGAAGGTGGAGAGCGGTTAGTCCAGGAGGCAGAGAGGTAAGGGGGAGAAGCAGGCTGACTGGTTATCCTAGGATACAGGGGAGGCCAACATTTTCAGATGTTTAGAGGCTTACGTATCCTAAGAAACAAGAGTAACACTTGCTCGCTTTTGGTTATTTCAACTTTCTAGAGCATATTTAAAAAACTGAAAGTTAATGAAAAAACTTCTTTGAGTAATCCAGATAGCTCACTGCGGAAGAAAGACCATCATTCTTAATGCATACCATGTTAATTCCTTAGCAAAGTTGGCTATTTATGTATAGTCATAATGAAGGTTTTTGTTTACAGTTGAGTAGATGTAGCACATTTGAAGAGAGTGAGGCAGACATGGTCATAAGATGAAAACTGACTATCCCAGTGGTAGGTTGTATTCAAATGTCACCTCTCAGTGAGACCTTCTCTAACTACTCATTTAAATTGCACCCCCTCGTCCTCCACCCCTCTCGTGAACCCCTTCTTGCCTCTTAACAACTATCTGGTATACCCTTTTATTTATTACTGATTGGTTGCCTCTGTCCTGCATTAGAATGCAGGTTCCATGCATTGGGGGTTGCTTATTTCTCCGTCTGTTGCCTTCCCAGAGTCTAGAACAGCACCTCGCAGGTAGAAGACCCAATACGTATTTGTTGAATAAATGAGTATAAGAAAGTAAAGATGATTATACATGCATGTGAACTAGGAAGGTGTAGTTATTTGGAATCATTAGTTTGTAATAAGTGCTACTCTCTAGGTCAGTGTCTCTGGGGCCAGATACTGTAGTCCCTTGCAACATTGGTGGCCTGCTGAGCTATGAATGAAATGTTAAATTATGCTCAGGACATTCTACTTCCGAAGGCAGAAAAATAACACATTTCAGAAACATTCCCGGCAAGTAAATAAAGCTTTTAAAATACTAGTGTTTAAAAGGCCCCTCACTGGGAAAACAATTCCTTCTGTGTTGAACATTTTAATTCCCCATGTAGGATTGCTATTACGTGATTTAAATGTTCAGCTGACCCTTGAACAGCAACAGGGGTTAGGGGCCACTAACCCCTGTGTCGACCACCCACAGAGTTGAAAATCTGTGTATAACTTTGGACTCTCCCAAAACTTAACTACTTACAGCCTACTGTTGACTGGAAGCCTTCCTGAAAACATAAACAGTGGATAATGCATATTTTGTATATCAGCTGTATTATATATCGTATTCTTCTAATAAAGTAAGCTAGAGAAAAGAAAAGCTTATGAAGAAAATCATTTACGGGGGTATATTAATCAAAGAAATCCACACAGCAGTGGACCCACCCCAGCTCAGACTTGTCTCGTTCAAAGGCCTGCTGTACGACTTTCTTAAAAATTGGATTTTTCCTTTTCTGCATTCACACCCCGAACAACTTCCTTCCAGCTCTGCCGGAAGTAAACATGAAAGGTATGGCCTCCTTCCTTCCTCGTCTCAGAGGCTTTTGACAGAGGTGTGGAATTAGTGAGGGGCTGGGGCTTCGGAGGAGTCTCTGGTGGCTATGCTGACAAATGACTGAACCAGAAGTCTCTCCACTGGCTTTGCTTCCACACCAACCACGGCTGTTTCGAGACATCAGTGGCCTGTTTGTGCCTCTCATGCTTTCTTGGCAAAATGAATGAGTACGGACTTCTGACTACCTGCTAGGTGCCCATCAGATCGCGTAAGTAGGTTTGAAAAATGCTCTCTTTCCTCTCCAATTAAGACATAGCTACAAAGCATAGCTCTTCAGTCCAGTCCTAGCCTGGCCGCCACCTACACAATGGTACCCTCTTCCAAGTTGCCTTTTAGTCCTTGAAAAAGCATTTCTTTCTGATTCCCCTTGTTCGTTATTTACTTGGGACACAATAACCATTTGCATGGTTTCCCGGGAATTCATCTAATTTTAAGTTTTTTAACCTTACAAGCTCTGGAAGTGAGCGAGGAGAGCTTTTCAAGAGGAAAGGAACCCCCCCCCCCTGCTCCCACTTTAATTCGAGTGACACGGCAGCGTGACAGCGTGGTGGGTATCCACACAGCTTGGCACATTACATAATGTAATGGTCACCCGCGGCCAGATCCTTAACCCATCCCACATTCAGGACCATTGTGTCCACTTGGGGAGACAGGACTTCCTTTGTTCGCACAAGTAAGCAGCTAGTGATTATTAGCTTAGCTATGAAGCTAAATCACATTCCTGGAAAGGGAAATGTTGTAGCTTTTTCTTTTTAAATGGGAGAGGAGAATGCATTTTTGAAAATCCAAACATACAGTTACCACTGGCGACATGAGCATTACACCTCTTTGACAAAAGAAGTTTATCTTTTTTTTTAAGAGTTTATCTTTTGTTTGATTAAGACAGTTACAAATAATCTCCCATAGTGACCGCTCTCCTGATAAAATGAAGTCTAAATATTTGCCTTTAAATAGCTGTACTGAAAAATAAAAATAAAAATAAATAGCTGTACTGACATGGGTCAGCCGTGTCCTAGTTGGCCCACACTGGTGTCTTTTCCCTCCCAGTAACTCGCAGAGGGAATTTGGACTTGCCGTTGAATGTAGGACCTGAGAGTGTGTGATATATTCACAGCACCCGACATCGAGTAAGCTCTCACTATTTGCCGTATGTTAAATGTGGGGTACATGGGGGACCTTCAGGGAGCAGGTGGGGGTCTTAACTACTGAGTCATCTGGCATTGCTCCTTCAGTGTGGCTTTGGAGTGCAGGGGTCTGGACTTGACTCTGGCCTCTGTCACTTACAAGCAATGTGACTGGGTAAATTACTTAGCCCTTTGAGCCTCAGTGCCCTCATTTTTAAATTGGGGTTGTTGTGGGGATCAAGTGTGAGTCTAAAAGAGCCTTGGTATTAGAAAGGGCCGCACATCAGTTGGGTAAGCGTCTGACTTTTGATTTCAGCTCAGGTCATGATGTCAGGGTCGTGAGATTGAGCCCCGTGGTGGGGTCCACACTTAGCGTGGAGTCTGCTGGAGTTTCTCTTCCTTCCTCTGCCCCTCCCCCCACTCGTGCTTGTGCTCTCTCTCCCTCTCCCTCTCTTAAATAAATAAATACAACCTTTAAAAGAAAAAAAGAAAAAAGGGTCACACAAACAAAAGATAACATTATTCACAATCTGAATTTTTCTAGTCAGAATTGAACTTGGTAGTAACACTGATTAACTTATGTGTGCACTTGCTCTGATCTGCTTCAGTCGGAAACAATTCAAAGTCAGTGTATGTATGCTTCTACTCCGAATAAAGCTAATGTCAATCAATGACAGTGGAAAAAGAATAAAATTGGTCCCTTGCTAAGGTAAGGAAGAAGGGGAGTTGGAGAGGAGAGTGGTAACACCAAAATTTTAGAAGAGGAAATTCCTGCCTAAGTAAAAGCAGATTATTTTACTCCAGTCATGGTTTATTTCACTTAATGATCATTGGAATGCCTCTGGTGTTGTTACTGTGCTTTTTAATCATTAATGTTTCTTATAATAATCTGGGACTTACTGCAGATTCCCCAGTTACAAGGATTTGGATTTAGTTAGCTTGGAGGTTGGGTCCATGAATCTGCTTTTAACAAGTTCCCCAGGTGATTGTGATGCTGGTGGAGCATGGTCCACATTTTGAGAAACTTGCCTTCTCTAGTAGTCTTCTAACTGAATCCATTCTTGCTTTTCTACAGTTCATTCTTTATGTAGACCCATGTTACATTTGATCGTGGTGTACTAACTGCCTAAAACCTTTTAGTGGCTTTCCACTGATACTAGGTTTAGGATCAGAATTCTTCTGGTGAAGTTTATCTCTTGCCACTGTGGCTCCCTGTCCTTCGAGCACTTCGCCTTCTCTCTAGCCTTCTGGTATGCCCAGTTTCTTCCTGCTTCGTGTCATTCGCCTCTGCAGTTCCCTCACCTGAGATGTTCTCTCTCACCTTTACCTGATGAACACCTACCGATTATCCCGGTCTCTGTTTCCTCTGTGAAACTTTCCCCGATCACTGTGACAAAATCTGACTCCATTTTCTTATGTTCTTTTAGCTCCTTTTTGGGGAAGCAATGATCTTTACTGTCATTAGATAGCGAACTGTTGAATTTTCTGTTTGATATTTGCCTTCTCTGCTTGAATGGTGGCTTTGTAGGATAGGGACCATGTCTGTGTTCATTTCTGTATCTGCGGTATCTTATAATAGTACCATGAACACATGGCAAGCTCAAGTACTTTTGAATAAATGAATGAAAGTGGGATTTGTGGTAAAGAAGCTCTGCTCTAGACCTGCACTTAAGTTTAATGACTGGGGTTGCAAATGGACTTTGGTATAAGGTGGCATTCTAGAATGAGATGTTTAGAACACGTATTTGTTTCAGTAATAAAAATTATCATAAATAGAGACCTCAAACAGTGGTCTTAGTGTTTAAGGCTTAGAACCTGGCATGGGAGAAAGGGGAAGTTAAAAGACTTCACATGAAATCCTTACTTACTTTATACCATGTCTTTCATGCAGGAAGTATTGGAAACTTCTTGGTTGTCCAACACCCCCCGTGTAAACTTTTCACAGTGTAGTTATCCTTATGTATTGGAGTTAGTTTGTGTATTCATTTTCCGATACTCCCACTTGGAGTTGTAAGAAATGAAAACAAGTGCATATTCCCACTCTCTGCTTTCAAAGCAAGAAATTGGCTCAATGGCTTTTACATCTGATAGAACAATGAAGGCAATGTCAGTCTCAGAGAATGAGAGATCCTTGTTCCATGTGTTTGATTCAGCATCTCAGTCGTGATGGGAAAGGAATTCTGGAGAAAAAAACCCCAAATCCATGATTTTAGTAATTTTGAAAATCACGATAATCAAGTATGGAATTGAGATTCAAAAAAAAAAAGCTCAGAATAGTCATTTTGATAAATTCACTGAAGTTCTCACCTGCTATGAAGAGGCCTTTGTTTACCTAAGATTCTTAGTTCAGAGGACAGAGTTTTGTATGTTTTGGTACATCTTTGGAGTTTACTAAGCCTTTAATTCAGATTTCTAAATCATTTGCAATTTAATTGTATTAATTCGTTTTTCACTCATTACTACAAACATGCAGTCATTGTTAGACATCATTCTGTACGCCAGCGATGTGTGAGTGAACAGGATAGATAAGGGCTCTGCTGTTGTGGAGTTGACAGAGAGCAAACAAGTAAACAAGTCGGTGCTGTTCGGAAATTAACCTAGATCACATGATCTGGCCTGGTGGAGGAAGATGGGTCGTGTGACACCGAGGAGATACTCCAGGTTGAAGGAAGTAAATGAGAGGAAGGATCCATCATGAGAAAGTCAGGCAGAGTAGCATTTTAGGCAGAAGGAGCAAAGGCAGAGTCCATTAAGTGTGAACGAGCTTTCTGTGTTTTGAGAACTGAGAGACATATGTGTGGGGCTTAGAGAGGCAGATGGTTTTGGTGGTGAGGTCAAGGAGGTAGGCAGAGGGGCCTTATGGGCCATGGTGGGAGTCTGCATATTATTCCAAGTATTACAGGAAGCCAGTGAGAGGTTTTAAGCAGGGGAGTGACATAATCTGATTTGTGTTTTTAAGAGATCACTGTGGTGGGAGCCTGGCTGGCTCAGGTGGTAGAGACTCTTGATGTTGGGGTTGTAAGTTCCAGTCCTGCGTTGAGTGTAGAGATTACTTAAAAATAAAGTCCTTAAAAAAGAGATCACTGTGGATGTTATAAGAACAATTTTAAAAAAGCATTTGCTTTAGCAGTCCAGCTAAGAGGTCATGACCAATATTACATACTTTCATTGTGTAGATACACACTTTTCTTACTTATATGTACAGACTTTTTTATTTGACTGAAATTTGGAATAATCGAGTAAAGGTGGTTTAGGGAACATAATGTTAGCTTTGTTAGATAAATAACTCATTCCTATCTTAAAAACATTCGTTTAATACTCATGAAGTGCTTGTTGATGTGGTTATAGGCTCATTTCTGGAATATGGCCAGTCTTTGCCTTTCAAGATTTCATAGTCTACTGGAGGATGCCTTGAAGTAACCAAATGCTGACAACATACTATGGAAAATGTGTGACTACCACAGATGTTTCTGTCCATCTCTTGGTGGACATACACAATCATTTCTTTTGGGAAGTTACCTAGGAATGGAATTGCTGAATCATAGGATAGGCATGTTTGGCTTTAGTGAATACTTGGACTTTATTGTAAAAGTAGAATTTGTGCTTTAGAAAGAACATTTTGGCAAGACTGGAGGCAAGCAGGCGTCGTTAAGTGCTTGTTACACCTACCCAATTAAGAGATGAGGTCTAAATTAAGGCAAGACTATGAGGAAGAAGCATAGAATGGGAGCTGTTTAGGGAAGGGGACAGGTTGGATTTTGAAGTTGAGGGAGAGATAAGGTGGAGACAAGGATGATCGGCAGGTTTATGACTTGTACCATTGACTAAGTCAGAGGCTAGGGAAGGGGTGAAATTTTAGAGGAATTAAATGAGTTTCTTTTCGTACATGTTTAATTAGAGCTCTTTATAGATTATCCAGAAGAAGAAAAGTTCGAGGGAAAGTAAGAACTCGAGATAAAGATCTGGAAGTTAATATACTTGTGTTAGGCAAAACTGTGGGATATATGTATGAGATGGCTAGAAAGAGGATGCAGACGAAGAGGAGGCTGGATGTTAGAAATGTTTCCATGTTGATGGTTAAGTGAAGGACGAGGAACCAGTGATCAATCTGTAATATGGAAGGAGAGCCTTGAGGGAAATGAGCTGGAATTCTGGTGAAGTGTGACTCTGGGTCCAAACCACCTAGATGTACTCCTGGCTCTGGCCACTTTTTAGCTCTGTGCCCTGGGACAAGTCACTTAGCCTTTCTCAGCCTTTGTCTACCAAATATCGGTAAAATGGGGATAATAAATGTATCTGCTTTATAAGGTTATTATGGGATACATAAAAAGTGCTTAGAATCATTAGTTGTTGTTGAGAAAGGGATGTTCATAAACTAGAGGGGCAGAGAGTTCCAGAAGGGGATCAGTGGTTGCCCGTTCTGTAGGGACACCACAGAAGGGAAGTGCAGGAGCATTTTCACAGGGCTGACAACCGGGGGGAAGAGTACTGAGGGCAGAAGTAAAGTCTATAGGCTAGTCTTAGTACCTTCCCTTCTTATAGGAAAGCCCATGGAATTTCAGAGCATAAACACGTCAGAAAGATCACATGGTTTGCTTGAAAGCATCTCAGGTCATTGACATGAGTGTTAATAGCTTGGTTTATTATATAGCTCTTTTATCTCAAGCAGTTCAAAGTGCATCCCACATTTTTGGTTTTTTTTTTTTTAATCATCCTCACAACATCAAGGTGAGTTAAGGAAGGTAAAGGTAACATTATTCCCAGTTGACAGATGAGGACCCTGAGACTAAGAGAAATCCCATGGCTTTGTCTAAGCTTATATTAATCAGCTTCTCCTTTATCCCATCGATAAAATGTACTCATCTCTCTTCTAGCATTGTCAAGCACAGGATTCCTCAAAGGGTAATCAAGGACTCTTCTGCATTTAGCATCAGTTGGGATGCTGGCTAAAATGCAGATCCCTTGGCTTTATTCTAGATCGACTGATCGGTCTCTGCAAATATGCGCTCAGGAAACAGTGGTTTTGCCAGCACTCCAAGTGATTCTTTTGAAACTGTTTAGCATGTTCAAGGAAACAGAAATAAATCCCCAAGTGTACATTGTTCTTAGTGACATTATTCACACACACACAAAATCTTGAAGTATTTTATATTTAGAAACTCAAACTATTGTAACTAAAACTTTAGAACCCTTTCTGAACATATTGTCTGATTTATTATCTTTGTGAAATGGAGTAATATCTTTGGGCTTGAAAGTAAAACTGATTTGACCAACACACATGAATAGGACAATTTATTGGTATGTTCCCATAGCACTGCTGGCGGCGTCAGAGACGCTATGGCCAAGGACCCCCATATTTACTTCAGTTTGGTCAACAGTTCCATCTGCAATTACTCTATATAGTAAACATATATGTATAAGTTTATAAGTGTATAAATATATATATTAGTTACAATATACATTATATTAATTACTATATATTATATATTAGTTACTATATATATTAGTTACTGTTTATTAATATGTATTAGTTACTATGTATATAGTAAGCTCATGTATATATATATAGTATTGATTAGAAAGAGTTGCTTTCTCTGTATTCAGAGCTTCTATTTTCATGTGATAATGAGATCAACCATATCTCTCTATGGTACATTTAGTGGAGCAGCATAAAACTCTCAGGATCAGGTAACTTGAAGACTCTGACGCTAGGGGATGGACTCCATTAGAGCAAGCCCAGGTCCAGTCAATGATGGCTCATAAATCACTTTCCTCTCCTTTAGTTGTAGGGGAGATGGATTTTTCTGTGTGAGTTGGCATCTTGTCTGTCTGGTTCTCTATTTTTACTTCTGGCTTCCAGCAGCCACATAGTAGGGACTCAACAAATGCTTGTTGAATGAATGAATCCACTCAAGTGTATTTAGGAACTATCAAACACAGCCAAGTTAAAAAGAGTTATTCTAGCCTACTGCTGAGAGTAGTAGAAGGCACTGACAAGTACTCGATGATTAATTGAACTGGAACTAGAAAAAGAATCTAGTTCTGTGGGATTCCCCCCACCCTCCTGCTCTTCTTTTTTACCATTGATTCTCCTTCATTACCATTGACTCAAGAGGTCTTTATCTGAAATTCTCACTGTAAGTTCCCTATTATTTACCTGGCATTATTTAATAAAAATATGCCTCAGTACGTTCTGTATATCCCTTCCCTTCCATGCCATTAAGTGAGAAGATTCACATTCATATAATCTCCACCGTTAGGTTTTGAAAGAATACAGTCCTTTATTTCCTTTATAGATTCCCTCAGCACCTCATTTGGGTTCTTTGCACAATGGAAGTTCTTTTAATACTGTTTTGACTGACTTGATATCAAGAATGGGTCATGACCCGTGGGAATGATGAGCATATTATTAGGATGATAAAGATTTTCTTTACACCTGACAGGCCTGCCTTTTTACGTATGTTTTTGACACATTACATCTATTGAACAGAACGCTTGCTTTTTCAGTTTCTGTTCGTTTGAGAAGTTGGATCTATGTTTTTGCAGCTATCAGTCCTTTCTATACTGTACCTTCTCCTTTATTTTTATTAACTGTCAGCATTTACAAGCCCGCCACTTGGGCTAAATCCCACAATCAATCATATTGTCATTTTTCTTTCATTTTCCTTTCTTTCTAAAACTAGAAGGAAATGAGCTCTTGGCTAGAGAGATTTATAAACCTAGCAGGTAGGAAAATTAATTAATAATCCAGAAATCAGAGGAGAGCATGAGTGTTCCCCATGGGTTCTTACGCTGTATTATCCAGTAGCTTCTCATACAGCTTACTGACATTTTTTTCCCTGGCTTCTTTTGAGCCCTTGGGTGAAGTCTCTCTTAGGCTTAATTTACTCATTTAAGAGACTGTAATAATGAGGGGGATTTTTGTTTTCCTCCAGAGAGAGTATTTAGCACTAAAACAATATTTTTCCCCCTTAGCTATTAAAGATTTCAGTGAGTGTCGGCAGGTAGGAGGCATACTACTACAAAGCATTTAATTCAATAAGACCTAACTTTTGGCGAAAGTAATTGAGGTAGGGGAAAAAATTGGAAAGAGGATTTTAGTATAACATACAATATTTTCTTTTATCTGTAGAATCCTGAGTAGATCTGTTATCTCATTTTATCTTTCTTACAACAGTTGTATAAAGTATGGAAATTCTGGGCTATTGATGGTTCTGACAGTCCTGGGTACACAAATATGGAGTTGGAATACCCAATACTGTGTTGCTTCGTGTTTTAACGCAACACACTATATAGAAAGAGAGGGCTGGTTTTATATCCTGACTCTGTCCATTATGCTAATGAGCTGGGTAACTTTGGGCCAGACCTCTCACCTCTTGAAACCTCAGGTTCCTTTAGTAAAATGGGAATAATTCTCGTCCCGGAGGATCATTGTAAAGATTGAGCGTCTGACCCATGAGTGCCCAATAAATACCTATTAACCCTCCCTTCTCTTCCTTTTCATTTAGGGCATGAGGATGGTTTTCTTAGAATCAATTTATAGATTATGAGGAGGAAAATCCCCTGAGAAAAAAAGGCAGTTTATTTCAGGATATCTTTCAGAGAGATGTACTCAAGATAGACTAAATTGTTCTTCCCACCTTGCCCTGGATTTGATCACCTGATGGCATGTTGAAAGATACCCGATTGCTCTGTAGGTAGCTGTGTCTGCAAATCCCTGACCCAGGAATATTACCTTGTCAAATGCAGTTCTGAAGACTAGAGTATTTGCCAGAGGCTCTCTGTCCTAGAGCTTTGCGGGAACAGTAAAGTTAAACTGTGCCTTTGAATTTATAAGTCCACATAGACTTTAAAGATTTAGTTTTGGAGGGGAGAAGAACAAGTTAGACAGTCATTACTTGAATTCTGAAATCCAGGGGAATAATGATTTGCTGGCATTTTGATAATGGGGCTTTGGTTTTTTATGCTTTATCATTATAAAGGGGATAATAATAGTGGGAAAGAAGTGTTTACTTTGCTTAAAACTGAACTAATCCCATAGGGGAGGAGAAGGGATTCCTTAATGTGGTATGTAGAATAAGAATCAAACTAAGAACTATGTTTGGAAACATCAGGCAATTGCCGACCCTGCCACCCACCCCTTCCCCTCACGCCCCAAGGATTGGTGAAGGAGCCCTGTAAGTCTGAGAAAGAGATAAAGCCCCATGAAACCGTCTATGGGCTTTATGGGGGGCTGGGAAAGCTTCTGGGCTGTGGGGAAGCTTTTCCATTCATAGCAGGCTTCATTCACAGAGAATGTTAGGTCACACGGAAGCTCACTACCCCCTGCTGACCTTTCCAGACAGAGGTTGTCTGGGCTGCCCAAAACCAGAAAGCCAGGACACCTGTTAACCTGTGACCCCAGGATATGATGACCTTGGGTATTTGAGGCTCTGAACGAGAGAGAAAGAAGGGAGTCATACATTTTGCAAGTTCATTCTGGATACTAAACTGTCTGTGACGATTTGTGCCATGATTTGGTAAATGCAGCAGACTATTTCAGTTCAGACCTCCCTCCCCTCATGCAGCTCTAAATCCTTGAACTTCTCAAAGTAACACGTGATTTCTAAATTTTATAACATAGATGGGGGAGACATTGAGGCCTTAAGTTACTGTCCTAGGCTCCATAGTAACTTGGCCTCGGAAATGGGGATGGAGCCCAGGTTAATTCAAAACATCTTAATCATTAGCATTTCGAGTTTTAAGCACAAAAGTAGCATATAAAAGTGAAATTATCTTTTTTAGGAAATGTGCCCAATGTAGCAAACTCTCTGACATCCATATAATTTTTGAATCTGCCTCTGTAAAGACTTTGGAGTCCTTCCAGGAGGACCAGAATGTCAGACATGGGGCTTTGCATCAGGGAAGATGGAGTCTGTGATGGGCTAACATTGGACTGAGCAGCTTCACTTCCGGGAGGACTACTGTCTTCAGGCGATGGAAAACACCACTTCCTGTTTCCCCCAGGCCAGTTCCTGGACTGAAGGGGGGTATCTAAAGGAGCCCAGCTGAGACAGAATGGTGGCGAGAGCTGGGGTTTCTGTGTGATAAAACAATGGCCTTTGTTTGTTGTCACAGCTCTCTTAGCGTTTTCCTGAGGTTGAAAGATACTCATCCTAGAAGCCTGACCACATTGTGACACGTGGCTTCAAGTCAAGTCAACTCTTGGGGACCTTGTCATTGTTTTGAGAGCACCTTCGTGCTCCTCGACTCTGCCTCCTTCACATACCTACTTTTTTCTTAGCTCAGAGGCAGAATTTCTCCCTTCCCTGAGGTCAGAGATCACAGTGACAACACAGATGCCTTAACCAGAGTGGACACAGATAGAGAAAAATGTTCAACCCTGCATGTGATGGTCTCTCCCGCATTTACCATGGCCATCATCTGGGAGGGACTCCTGGGCAGTGGCAGGCTGGTAAATCAGCTCTCCAGAACAAATGCCCTGATTTGTACCCGATCTGCCAATTTCTGTGTGTAAATCTTTCCATGACGACCGAATTCACAATACCAACGCGATGTCATTGAACATAGAATTGAAAAGGGGTGTGCATGGTTGGCTCTTGTAAGCAGGGCACGCCGGTTCCAGCACATCCCTGGCTGGACCTGTGTGTTTGCATAATTAGATGGAAAGTTAGGTTGGCAAGTGTATAAATCTGGGAATGAAGACTTCTGAGTTCTCTACCCAGAAATGTTACCAGGGATCAGGCAATGTGTACATTTGCCGTGTGTGCAGGTGCTTCTTCTAGTGCTTGCCATCTCTGCTCTTGGGACCTTCTGAATTTTGGTCTTCTTCCAGATGCTGTCCTCAGTCCTCTATTCTTCCTTCTCCACACAGTCCGCCTGAGGCAGTGAAGCCATTTTAATTGGTCTACATATTTCCATCTTAGACCTCTGTGCCCAGCTTTGAGATTTGAACTGCCTGTTGGACTGTACTATTGGAAAATCCCCAAGATACTTCAAGTCCTATGTCTCTAAGGGGGAATTCAGTACCTCCGCCCCACGAAAATCTGGTTTTACTTCCTCAGTTTTCATTCACACGGGTGGCGTTGTTATCATCCCAGTCATCCACGCTAGAAGTCAGGGAACCGTTCCTGGTTCTTTTCCCTCATCTTCATCCTCTGCATCCAACTCTTCAGCAAGTCTTGACAACTCCTGAGTAGCCCCTAAATATGCCTCCCCCTGCTTTCTCTACCCCTGTCATTGTTAACGCAAGTTAAGGCCCTTCCAGTTACGCACCCAAGTATCAACAACTTTCTTACTGATTTTCTTGGCTTTAAAACTTCCCATCAGATCTGTCCTCCACACTGTGATTTCTCTGCTGACGCTCGAAACTAGACGAAATGGCGCCTAAACTTTTTAGGATTTGACCAGCATCCTCCATGATCAGGTAGTTCCCTGCTGACTCTCTAGCCAAGCTGTCCATTCCTTTGGTCTTATTGCTCCTGTAACCAATGTGATGTGAACTCCCCCCCCCCCCCCCGCCACCCTCACATCTCTTTTCTTAATGCCTTTGTTTGTGTTGGTGTCTCTGCTACATCCTCCTCAACGATGTTAACTCCTGCTCATAACTTAAAACCTACTGCAAGCATCCCCTTCTTAGGATGTCTTTTCTGATGCCACCTTCAGGCTGGGTCCCTCCAGGTTCTTCCATGATATCTGTCTATCTATCTCTGCTCCATTTTTTTTTTACTCACTTTGCATTATAATGATTTCTTTGTGTCTGTGTCCTCCGCTAGACCTAGCACCCTGGGTGTCAGAACTGCATGCTCTTTACCTTTATGTCTCTCCTGCCTTGCACAGTGCCTGGCACATAGGATTGTTAGTTCATTAGGGCTGAATAAATAAAAGAGAGATCCATGCTGTACTCCTTGTATGCACTTAGCTCAGCCTTCCCAAATAAAGATAAAGATACAGGATGCCAGGTTGAATTTGAAATTCATATCCACAACAAATAACGTTTTAGTATGAGTCGGTCCTAAATACTACAGAGGATATGCTTAAGCCCCCAAAGTATCCTATTATTCATTATTTATCTGAAATTAAAATTTAAGATTCCTGCAACCTTAACCTAGCGAAAAAATGAGCTCACACCCACAGTAGTTCACACAATGCAGAAGTTCACACTGAGCTTGACATCACTTGCCCTAGGGTTTTGTGCGGACTGTGCCTTACGTCTCTGAATGACTTATGTGTGCATAGTTCAGAATATTCATGAGAACTGACTTTGCCATAACCTTGTGCTGGGCGCCATTACCTACATGCATGTTTCCCTTTGCATGGCAAGGACATTTACTCTACACATATCTGGGCAATCCAGACAGATGGTCAGAGCATATTTGTAGAGCGTCTCATGGCATTTCATGTGGCTGGATGGTGCGTTTCTCTCAAAAGGGAATATTACACATAGAGCTAGCAGTATGTACCTTCTTAAAGTCTATAAAACCCTGGATGTGGCTTTTAGGTTTTGTTAGAGAATTAGGACTGGAAAATGACTCGCTGCTGACGTTCCTGCCGAGGCCAGGACGCCCCAGAACTGATGGACTGAAGGTTGAGCATGGCTTGGAGAAAGACTTTGTACTATCTCCGGTTTAATGCGGTTGTTTACTTAGCATGTCCCCTATTAAAGTATCAGAGGACTGAAGTATTATTTCGATTGAAGGACTTTTTTTTTTCAAGTTAGAAACACCCAAGCTGTTAACAGTTTGTGTTTTCAGAAAGTGAAAGAGTGTCTTTCTCCATGACTGCCAACAGGATTGAAATATGGCACATTTCATCTCTCACGTTGTTTTTCTCCTGTCCTCCTTGTGCCAAAATGGATAATTATGGAAATTCCTCAGCCAGGACAGTTGGACAGAGTTTTAGATATTTACCCCATAGGAGTCAGACATGTTCTCTCAGGAAACACTGAATTCTAATGGCAGAGAGATTGCTGCCCACCCCCACCATAAAAAAAAAAAAAATCCTGAAACATTTTTGTGGCCTCAGTATCATGATCTTGTCAGTAAAACGATGGTCTCTGATTAAATCCAGATTGAGCCGCTTCCTGTTAGCGTGCTAACCCAGAGGGCAGGCTCAGTCCTCCATGTATTCCTCTCCGAGTCTGGGTTATTAAACACTTGTCTGCCAAGGCTCTCCGCCTGCCTCCCCCACTTTCCTTTTAAACTAGAATTCAAAGGTATCGAGATACTACACACAAAAACAGATCCTAAAGTGTCTTGAAAGGTTTCTGTAGCTAGTGACTATTTCGCTGCAAAAATGAAACGAAAATTCTAGCTTCTCCAGCGTGAACCATGTGGCAGATTTAGGTTTTCTGTTTCACTTTTGTATAATTTTATTTCCATGTAATTCCAGGAATAAGTAGATAATTTCAAAATTTTTGTTTCACAAGAATGTACTCTACGTGAGGGTTGGTAAATTTGAACTCGTCTCCAAGAACCTTCCCCCTGCTGCAGCAAGTTCATATTAGGGTGCTTAGCAAATGTGCAGAACGTGACACGAAGCGAGGGTTCTGACACCTTAACACATTTTGCGAATTTTTGTGAGAATGAGTGTAGGCACCAGAGCAGTTCCCGTACTTCCTTTGATATTGTTATTCATGCTCACTCATTGTACTTAGGGAATAATTCTTAAAATCCAAATAGTCAAAGTATTTTATGAGCTCTTCTGTTAGCTCCAGCATGGTTCTTCCCAATGCACAGATGCGAACACTGAGGAACAAAAACCATCACCGGGAGGTATGGGGATCAGGCACGCATATGGAGATTTTTTTTTTCCCCCAGAGGAAAAGGAGGACCAAAGGAAGCTACTGGGTTAATGGGTAGCAGGACTCCATTCCCAAGGGAGAGTCTTGGCTTCCTGCCAAATCTGCTTTCTGGCAGGAAAGGGGACCCCCTTCATCAGGTCCCTTGACAAGTATTTTTCTCTGTGTTTGAATTTTTGGCTACAACAGTGCTCAGGGAAAAATTAGTTCTTTTAAGTCGTTTTTACTTTCAATAAGAACAGATTTAAAACGGAATTTGCATGGTGAGTAAAATAAGAATCCTCAAATTACAAGATTGTTTGGTAAGGAAACAGTGTCCCAAGGTAAGGAAGCTTGATTTAGAATTAGAGCTTGAATATCCCTCGAGAATGAGAAGCCATTCCTTTCATTGTTGTTAACATTTGACATCGGAGCATGTTTTTTAACTACTTTTTAATATTATCAGGCTGATCATTTTTCTGGAACCAGATCGTTTGAAGTGACAAAGTAAAACATAAAAAACATCCCTACATTTTGGTATTAAGGAAGAGGCGAAATGGATAGGGATGTCGAAAGATAAAAATTAATATTTTATCATGTCTTTTTTTTAAAGTGTAAAGTAGCAAAAGTGAAATATGGTTTAAATGCATCACAGTGATTTACTAAGCTAACATTTTCCGAAGTAGGTTCATTCCGATAGTCTGCAAGATGCCATGAGAATAAAGGGAAGTGCATTTGGAAGGATCATGTATCATATCCTTCTCTTAGAGTTTCATAACATGTTAGCATGTTAAAGACAAATTCTGCAGTAAAGAAATGCAGTTGACTTTGTTTTACTCTGGAGTTCCCAAACTTGGCCACAGGACCTTTTGTTTTAGAACTCATGTTTATAGCACCCATGTGGGGCAACACTGTACTAAACAGTAAAAAAATTAAGACTTTGAAGCCATATATTCTTTCCATTTATTGTTTCTGCTTAAAGTGGATTGACACTCCTGGGAGGACAGATACTGTTAGGCCTGTTTTATTTTTATTTTTTTAAATGTTAATTCATTTTATTTAAATAATATAAAATGACATTTCATCTTACTATTTATTTTTATTTATTTACTTAGTTTTTTAATTTAATTTTATTTTTTCAGTGTTCCAAGATTCATTGTTAGGCCTATTTTAAAACTACATATAGAGTGATAAAGGACAGTTACTAACCCATGATCTTAGTCAGCAGGCCGAAGAGGCCTACGGAAATGTTTGGTATTTTGCCTGGACCAGATCCCTCTCCTTAGTAAAGTAAAAGTATCCTTCGAGAAGGAAATGAGGAAATAAAGTCATCCACCATGGAACGCGGAGTCTTACTATTCATTCCCATTAGCATTTAGACATCATGACGTTGAGCTACCCTCCCTCTTTTCTGAAAGTGATAGCCACCACTTGGTCCTCCTGGAAGCAGCTAATTTCCTTCCAGTGGTTGAACATCTTGACAGGCCAGGAGAAGAAAAAGAAATCATGTGGCCTCGTGAGCATAGGCTCATCATTTAGAGATCCGGTTCTCTCTTCTGTGCTCCTCTTCCTCGATTTTCACATGTCTGGCTATTTCAGTTTAGAAAAATCTAACGCACAACAATTTAAACTTACCATTGAGAAAAACCCCCTGGCAATTGTTTGCCTCACCGGCAGTGATGATTTGCTTTAGAAAAAGATCCTCTTGGTAGGTCATCTTCTTGCCTGTGAAGGACAAGTTAAGCTGAAAATCTCATCTCTATAGAATTTGTGAGGCAGAGATGTATGGCAGGGGGTAAGGCACATTCCTATTTTTCTGCAGTTTAATTCTCTTCCCTCAGACTCAATTTTAAGCTTTATCGGTAATCAGTTGTTACGTTTTATGTCTCCCAAGGGGCGGTCATACCTGCCAATACTATCTACAGTGTCGTTCTCGTGTGATAACTACTTCTCAGGAGCCCATGTCTTTTCCTGTTCCTCGAAAGTCTCCAGGAGGCAGGGGTCATACACCCACACACCCTTTCCACTACTCCCTAGAGATTAGCCCAGGGCTCCTTGGTCCAGCCACTTCTTGGTCAATTCCGCTGACCGCTGATGATATTGAATCAGGAAGGCTGTTGCTTCTTGTGGGCTGAAGAATATCAGACCATGGTCAGATCTCCAGAGAGTTCCATGGAGATCACACTCTGACCAAGGCTGGTCTTTCAGCCTAGTAACACGGTGTCAGCTGGCTCACACAAGTCCTGAAAATCTGACAGCCACCGCTTCAAAGCCAGTATGCGTCAGCCCCAGCACACGACTGTAGGAGCTGTCTGAAAGAATGAGTTTGACAACTTACCATGGAACCATACAAAGGAAATGATTGATTAACTTCTGCTGAGCTTGATTTTGGGCTCACGGGAAACATCCTTGGCCTGTTTAGCCCAGCAACCAGGTTCTCGATACGGGATCGAGGAGAAGCAAGTGTAACCGCCATGAAGTAAAATAACCCCCCCCCCTCCCCACCTCACTCTACTACACTCACAGGTGGGAGAATTGCCTTACGTGGCTCATAGAGAAATGAAATAAGAGCAGGGACGACGTGACAGGCTGTGTGTCAGCAGTCTCAGTGTTTTGGGTTTTACTTTGGGGAGCTGTTTCGCCTGATCCTCATCATGAATTTATTGTACAGGTTGAAGGGGACCAGCTGCCTCCAGGACATACAGTCAGTCAGTACGAAACCTGTAAGATCAGGACCATCAAAGCTGGAACCTTGGAGAAGCTGGTGGAGAACCTGCTGACGGCTTTTGGAGACAATGACTTTACCTATATCAGCATCTTTCTGTCAACGTACAGAGGCTTTGCTTCCACTAAAGAGGTGCTCGAACTGCTGCTGGACAGGTAAGATTCTTAACGGAGTTTGTGAGATGAGAGAAACGCAGGGAGGGCTTTCTGCAGAGGGAGGGCATGCGTTTCAGATTCCCCTGCACTTGGTGTGCCGAGTGGGATGCATGAGAAAGGATGACCTGGAAGGAACAACTTTTGGAACAAGTGGCATGAAGGCTATTCAGGAGCCACTTTATGGTTTATTTCTAGTAGAAATACCTTATAAAAAATCTATGAAATATTTAGGAGTATATGCTATAAATCTAGATTCAGTTGCGTACAGATTTCGGTTCCTATTTGCCACCCTAAAATTTTCTCCATATGTTAATAATTTTATATTATTCTAGTAAATAATCAGTTACCAGGGATCTTATTGGGTTGTTTGGAGAATTAAATATGCTAATATGTGTGAAGTATGGAGTTCAGCATTAGACCTGTAGAAAGAAGCTAATGGATGGTTGCTTCAATAATGATGGTGGTGATGTTATGAACAGTCACTGTGCATCGACTGCTTTATGGACAGGCACATAAATATTATCCTCGGTTTAGGTTGTTAAGTGATGTGTTACATATGGCAGAACAGTGTATATTGTAATTCACACATTAATAATTATATTTCGCCCCTCATTTTTGTTTTATTTATAATTAAGCTTGAACTTTTAATAAATTGTTATTAAATTGACTTAATATTAGGAGGAAGAAAGCCATCAGTCAGACAATTGTTCTAGACACATGAGAGTTCGCATCTAAATCCTTACATTCCGGGATTTCCTGCATAAGAAAGGAAATGAGATAGGATGTTTTTGTTGGAGTAGTTGAATGCTGACTTTTAGCTAGGTTTTCAAAACGCTTTGAAAGTATTATACACTCATGTGCTCATAGAAGGGTATAAAAAGAAATAATTCACGTTTTCTCATATTGCTACATTGTCCCAAATATCTTTTATTAGGTTTTTAAAAAAAATGTAGAAGTAGAAAGAAAAAAATTAAGTAGACTGTAATCTAGTTAGGCAGATAACACATATTAACATTTAAAATAGAAGTAATGGTGGGGAGGGATGGGGTGACCGGGTTGTGGACATTGGGGAGGGTTGTGCTATGGTGAGTGCTATGAATTGTGTAAGACTGATGATTCACAGACCTGTACCCCTGGGGCAGATAATACATTATATGTTAATAAAAAAAATAGAAGTAATAGAGGCCATTGGGTGGCTCAGTCGGTTAAGTATCTGCCTTTGGCTCAAGTGATGATCCTGGGGTCCAGGGATCGAGCCCCACATCAGGGTCCCTGCTCAGCGGGGAGCCTGCATCTCCCTCTCCCTCTGTCCCTCTCCCCCTGCTCGTGCTCTGTCTTGCTATCTCTGTCACTCTATCTCAAATAATAAATAAAATCTTTTAAAAAATAGAAGTAATCTACATATATAGTGAAAAGTTCAAACAATTCAGAAAATTATGAAAATAAACATTTTGTTTTCCCCCCAAGTCCCACTCCTCCTAGGTAATCATTGTAATCATTGTAATCATTCCTTTTGTATTCTTCCCCAGTTTTTCTGGGCATATATACATATATATACACACACATACACTTATATAAACATATGTAATAATTGTTCATATTTGATATTTGTCAAAAATATTATACTTTTTATATCATAGAGATAGGATCACAGTGCAAAGCTTTTTCTGCAACTTTTATTTTTTAACTTATCTGTCTTGGAGAATTTTTTTTTAAAGATTTATTTATTTTATTAGAGAGAGAGCACAGCTCGGGAGGGGCAGAAGGAGAGGGAGAGAGAATCTCAAACAGACTCCCCTCTGAACCCAGAGACCAGCGTGGGGCTCTATCTCATGACTCTGAGATCATGACCTGAGCCAAAACCTAGAGTCCGACGCTCAAATGACTGAGCTACCCAGGTGCCCCTGTCCCTTGATTTTAAAATTGTTTATTAATGGGTCAGCTGGGTGGCTCAGTTGGGTGTTGGACTCTTGGTTCTCAGAGTCTGCTTAAGTTTCTCTTTCCCTCTGCCCCTCCAACCCATGCTCACTTGGATGTTCTCTCTCTCTCAAATAAATATTGAAAAAATAAAAGTTGTTTATTAATATTTTTCATGGAGACATTTGAAACAATTTTTTAGGCAGTCGTATCTATCAGTATTAAGTAAGGCCTGTAATAATAAAGTTCTGTTCCAGCGTGATTAAGGTTATTGATAATAGCGAGTTTTTCTCAAGATGTTTTCCTCATAGATGCAGGGCAGAGTGACATCATTAGGACCGATGGTTATTCATATATTCATGTTCAGGAACATTGACAAAATATCTATCTGTCCTTTATCATGCATTGATCTGGATATGATAATTCTGGACTTCAGCATAGATAGAAAGTTCTGTAGTTTTTCGCATGGCAGCACTTAAAATGTTAAGCCTGGAGTATGAACCTGTGGGATTCATGAGTCATTTCTTTCATGGTTTGTTTGCTTGTATAGTATCTCACACCTATAAATAGAACTTGGAGAATTATGTGAATTTTGTTCTTGCTATTTCGTGTGTATATAAAGGATGCAGTATATGGAGTATACGGTTGGCCAGCAGTATGGGGAAATAGGTCAACACATCAAAAACTCCTACAAGTTTCCTTTGGAATTGGCAACCTCTTCTGCTTATGGGGCAACCCTACTGATAATAGGCCACAGATGTCCACAGTCAGTAAAGGAGTGCACATGAATCCCAGCTGTTCATCATAAATAGGGGACATACACACAGGAACTAGAGTGTTTAGTCTGTGACTCACACACATCCAGCTTTTATTTGATGATTTTTAAAATCTCCTCTTTGTTCTATTACAGGAGATACCCATTTTTGGATTTTTAAAAGATTAACTGGATGACAGTTATTTAGTAACACAATGAGCATGAATCAGAATTCAAATTCAATTTAGTTCAAACTATCATTTAAGGTATAACTGAACAAAAGAGTTAAGATTTATCTTGACCTGTTTGGATAGGCCACGGGTTGGCCTTCAATTTCATCTCGTAGTCCTATCCTTTGCTTGCCTCTGAAATGAGTGGACTCAACAAGCACTGAAAGCCTATAAAATACCCAGTACTCTGCAAGACAGCATTTGCGTGAAACAGAAATATAAGACTTGGTTGGTTCTCACCCTTGTGCATTTACTGTGAAGCTATTGGTATTTAACCTCCAGGGTCACTCACTTACTTGCAGTAGTCTCACATAATTTGTATTCACAATTTTGTATTCTTTTTCTTAGAGAGGACCCTTCAAATTCCATATGCTCTGCAAAAACCTGGATCGACCCCTGAGAACTTAATATTTTACTGCAAAAGATAAGGCTTACACTCATAAAACAAGTAGGCAACCACTTAAGATGGTGTAAAAATGAAACTCTGACATGTTCTGTAGAAGTTCAGAAAAGTAAATCTCATTTATTTTGCTTCTTCTGTGAAAATTTGATTTGTCCATGTATGTACAAACTTTGACATGAATATTTCTTTCTCCCCATTTCCTACTCACTTAGATCGTGTGACCAGATGTTAATCTTTGTTTAATTTTAACCAAAATGCAGATACTGTGGAACACTGGGTCCTTAAATTGGTTGTTGGGAGTTTTAATGTCTGTAATTGAGGGGGGTAAGCAATTAAATTGCACAAACTTACCTTCTCTGAAGATAAATTCGATATACTCTTTTTTTTTTTAAGATTTATTTATTTATTAGAGAGAGAGAGTGAGAGACAGCATGAGAGGGGAGAAGGTCAGAGGGAGAAGCAGACTCCCCGTGGAGCTGGGAGCCCAATGTGGGACTCGATCCTGGGACTCCAGGATCATGACCTGAGCCGAAGGCAGTCACTTAACCAACTGAGCCACCCAGGCGCCCCGATATACTCTTTTCTTATTAGTAAATCGTGGTCGGATTGTTTGTGAGTCTCTGATGTAACTTTTTTTGTGATTTCTCTTGGTGTCTTAATAGTAGATTGCTTATCTTTTGTGAAATCAACACTGAGAAGTTATTATAGGATGTGCTAATCCTAACCAGTCAAGAATGGATTGAAGGCAGATACTGCAGTCTTTATTTACCCCCAGAGGAAAGCTTATTTGTTTTTTGTTTTTTGTTATTGAGGAAAGCTTATTTGAAGTCAAGCTTTGATTTTCCTTAAGATTTCCAATCCTGTGGCTTTTCTCATATGGAACTTTATGTAGTTAAAAAAAAAATCTTTTTATAGTTTTTTTCATTCTGCTAATATGAGTCTTTGTAATTGACCAATAGACAGTGGTTTGAAGTCATATATAGCAATTTCATGTGTTTGCTTTTTCTCTTGCTTGGGCTTATCAGCAGTTCGCCAGGAATCCTGTTTTCTGTGCTTGTCACCATGGCTCAGTTAATTCTAGGGCTCATTTGCTTCCTTTTAACCTAAGAGAAAGTTTTGAATTGTGGCTCAGCTTTTGTCTTAATGCTTTGAGATTTTTTCTCTAACTTCAAACATACATTCCACTTAAACATATATTCTTCCCACCATACCATTAAAAAAAGAGTAGGGGAGTTAGGTCCCACTGAAAATACCCAACCTCAAATGCAGGGAGAAACCTACCTCAACTAGTGATCCTCAGTAAGGACCATGAAATGTTTATACACATACCTAGATTTTTCTTTAGACACTTGTCATATTAGCTACTTTGGGGCCATTTCTTGATCATTCTCTGATCTGTATCTTTCATATCAGAAGTTGTCAGAATGCCAGGGACAAACAGAAATAGGGGTGAATGTGTCTCCAAAAACTTCTGCTTAGCTACTGTTGGCACTCAGTTCACAGTTTGGAAAGGACTGAGCACATGTGAACTACCCCTTCATTTCAAGTGAATTCTCCCAGTGGAGGACTTTTGGAGAGGGTAAAGGTTAAAGACATCCATAAACATTATACTTCAAGACCAATCTGACTTGAATTTGCTTGCTTAGGTCACAGATAGGAGACTACTTCAGAGGGTCTTTCAACTTATCTCTTCTTTCCATGTTTTCTTGCCATGCATTTACACAGACTTCATCTCAGTTTATTTATCATTGCATTGCCTCCATGTTTACAGATAAGAAAATTGAGGCTCAGAAATATTGAATTAGTAAGTGGCAGAGCTGGAATTAAAACCTATCTGTTTCTGAGTTGGGATCTTTTTCCAAGCATACCATATTACTTCCCATGATCTGTTAATGCCATTTTAAAAGAAAGGGTGATTTGGGGATCCCCCTCAGCTCTACTCAGTTGACTTTCCTTGGAAACTGCATTACTCTCTTCACATAGTTGTGAGCAATTCACTTGGACATCAATATTCCTATATGTTTGTCTCTTCTTTTTTGTGTGTGTGTGTTCGTCTTTTCAAATGATAGTTATGAGATGTTTAATATGTACTGTACAAGGTGCTGTGTATATAATGGTGGAAAACTGGTCATGACTCCTGTACTCTTCATATTTAATGGCTAGTTGGGGGAAAGTAACATTAAATCACCATACAAATAAATGTATGTAATCAAAATTTGTACACTCCTTGGGGCATAAGAACTAGATTCTATGACAGAGACAATTAAGAGACGATTTGGGGCTGGATATTACCCAAACAAAACTGGATGTTGGCCAGAGATGTAGGGTGGTTAAATAGGCCGTGGACCGTCAAGGTCACTATTGGGTCTGTGTGTCTAGAGTGTTTCTGTTTATTTGATGTGCTCAGGTCAGATCCACTGACCTGAATCTGCTACTTCCCGAAGAGGGCCCTTCTTGGAGGACAGGGGTATAGTAAATGAGAAAGCGTGGGAGGATTTATGCAAATATATTATCACTATGGAGATAGTAATCTTAAAGCCATATGTTATGACACCTGGAGTAGTAACACCTTCCTATGTAAAAGATGCTGTTCCAATAACCAGCAAGAATGGAGCTGACCTTGCTGAGTGAAGCCAGTTCCGCCACACCACAGAGAAGAGTCGATCAAATGTAAAGCTTGACAAAATAAGTCAGTCAGAGAAAGACAAATACCATACGATTTCACTCATATGTGAAATTTAAGAAACAAAACAAACAAAAAGAGAGAGGGACCAATCAAAATACAGACTTCATTGTAGAGAACAAACTGATGGTCACCAGAGGGGAGGGGGTGGGGGGGATGGGCGAAATAGGTGACGGGGGTTAAGGCGGGCACTTGCAACGAGCACAGGGAGTTGTATGGGAAGTGTTGAATCACTATATTGTACACCTGAGACTAATATAACACTGTATGTTAACTAACTGGGATTAAAAACATAATATAAAGCTTGAAAACATTTCATTTAATTCCATAGACTTTGTCATAATTGCCAAGTATGCTTCTGTTTCCTTTCAAAGTTTTAGGATATTTATGGGAAAAGCAGTTTTCCTGTCTCTCTTTTAGTCATGAGATTCATGTAATGAATAGAGTGTAATGGTTTAGAGCATGAGCTCAGGAGTAAGAAAATGAATTTGATTCCAGTTTTGTACTTCTTACTTGCTCCGCAACATTGGGCAAGTTACTTTATCTTACTAGCTTCAGTTTCCGTACCTATATAGAATGAAAAAGAACCTTAATACTTAGAGTTATTATGAGGTTTAAGCTTGATAATATAAAGTTCTTAGTATAGCGGCTGGCAAATATTAAGTGTTTAGGAAATTGCCGTTAGTTTTTCTTTCTTCATGGAACTTTCTACTATTGGAAATTCCCTTTTTTATTTATCTTGCTTATTTATTGACTGTCTCCATGCCTCTCCTGTTCACGGCTGTATCCTTAGGAATGGTATCTGGCAGTCGATGCTTAGGAACTATCTGTCTGATGGGTAAATAATGGTTTATATATTATTCATGCCTGTTATAAGCACTCGCATTGGAAGGTACAACCATGAACATTACCCAGCGTCTGCCTCCATTTGGTGGGACAGACAAGTAAATCTAAAGACTTGTACCATTACTGTCAAAGCAGTGAGGGCTCAATATGTACTTTAAAAAGAGAAACTTTTTTTATAGAATTTAAGGTTCATAGCAAAATTGTGGAAAGTACCGAGAGTTCCCACAAACCTCCTGCCCACTATCAACATCCCACAACAGAGTGGTACATTTGTTACAATCATTGACAGACATCATTATCACCCAAGGTCCACAGTTAAATTGGGGTTCACACTTGGTGCTGTACATTCTGTGGGTTTGGACAAATGTATAATGACATGTATCCATCATTGTAGTATCATACAGAATAGTTTCACTGCCCTAAAAATCCTCTGTGCTCTGCCTATTCATCTTTCCCTCTCCCCACCCTAATCCCTGGAAATCGCTGATTTTTTTACTGCCCCCATAGTTTTGCCTTTTCCAGAATGTCACATGGTTGGGATCATACAGTATGTAGCCTTTCCAGATTGGCTTCTTTCACTTAGTAGCATGCAATTAAGGCTCCTCCATATCTTTTTGTGACTTAATAGCTCATTTCTTTTTAGTGCCAAATAACATTCCATTGTCTGGATATACCACAGTTTACTTATTCATCTACTGAAGGGCATCTTGGTTGTTTCTAAGTTTTGGCAATTAAATAATAAAATAAAAGTGCTACAAACATCCATCTATAGGTTTTTGTGTGGACCTAAGTTTTCAGCTCCTTTGGGTAAATATCAAGGAACAAAAATGCTGGATCATGGGGAAAGAGTGTGTTTAGTTTTGTAAGAGACTGCTAAACTGCTTTCAGAGTGGATGCATTCCCATCAGCAGTCAACAAGAGTTCCTGTTGCTCCACATCTTTGTCAGCATTTGGTATTGTCAGTGTTTTGGATTTTGGGCATTCTGATAGGTATCTCATTGTATTTTAAATTTGCAGTTCCATAGTGACATATGATGCGAACTATCTTTTCATGTGCTTATATCTCATCTGCGTATCTTCTTTGGCAATGTGTCTATTTAGGTCTTTTGCCCATTTTTTAAATTGTGTTGTTTGTTTTCTTATTGTTGAGTTTTAAGAGTTCTTTGTATATTTTGGATAACAGTCCTTTATCAGATTTGAGTTTTGCAAATGTTTTCTCCAAGTCTGTGGTTTGTCTTCTCATTTCTTAACATTGTCTTTTGCAGTGCAGAAGTTTTTAATTTTAATGATGTCCAGCTTATCAATATTTTCTTTCATGATTTGTGCCTTTGCTGTTGTATTTAAAAGGACACTGTGAGTGCACCTGGCTGGCTCAGTCAGTGGAGCATGCAGCTCTTGATCTAGTGATCGTAGGTTCGAGCTCCACATTGGGTACAGAGATTATTTACAAATAAAATCTTAAAAAAAAAAAAAAAAAAAGAAATAAAAGGACATTGTCATACCCAAGATCATCTAAGTTTTCTCCTATGTTATCATCTAGAAGTTTTGTAGTTTAATGTTTTACATTTAGGTCTGTGACCCATTTTGAGTTGATTTTTGTGAAAGGTGTGAGGTCTGTGTCTAGATTCATTTTTTTGCATGTGACTATTCAGTTGTTCTATCACTCATCATTTGTTGAAAAGACTGTCTTTGCTCCATTGTATTGCTTTTGCTCCTTTGTTGAAGATTAGTTGGCTGTATTCATGTGGGTCTATTTTTGGATTCTCTATTCTGCTCTATTGATCTCTGTCTGTTTTCATCAGTACCATACAGTCTTGATTACTGTAGCTTTATACAAAGTCTTGAAGTCAGGTAGCATCAATCCTATGACTTTGTTCTCTTTCAAGATTGAGTTGGTTATTCTGGGTCTTTTGCCTCTCCAAATAAACTTTAAAATCCATTTGTCAATATCCATAAAGTAACTTGCTAGGATTTTGGTTGAGAATGCACTGAATTTATAGATCAAGTTGGGAAGAACTGACATTTGACAGTATTGAGTCTCCCTATCCATAAACATGGAACATTTCTCTTTTAGTTCTTCTTTGATATCTTTCATAAGGGTTTTGTAGTTTAGGTCATATAAATCTTTTATATTTTTTTAGATTTATACATAATATTTTATTTTGGGGAAGGTTCTAATGTGAAGGGTTTATGTGTTTTTAATTTCAAATTCCACTTGTTCATTGCTAGTATATAGGAAAGCAATTAACTTTTTGTATGTTAACCTTGTATTCTGCAGTCTTACTATAATCACTTATTAGTTCGCAGAGTTTTTGATTGATTTTTTTTTTCAGTTTTTCCACATAGACAATCATGTTATCTGCAAACAATGATAGTTTTATTTCCTTCTTCCCAATCTGTGTACCTTTTATTTCCTTTTCTTGTTTTTTGTTTTTGCTTTTTGTATTAGCTAGGATTTCCAGAACAATGTTTACATCCAGTGGTGAGAGGGGACATCTTGCCTCGTTCCTGATATGAGTGGGAAAGCTTTGAGTTTCTCATTGTTAAGTATGATGTTACCTGTAGATTTTTTGTAAATGTTATTTATCAAGTTGAGGAAATTTTTCCCTATTCCTTGTCTGTTGAGAGTTTATCATGAATGAGTGTTTGATTTTTGCAATCTACTTTTTCTGTATCTATTGATATGATCGTGTGATTTTTTTCATCATTAACTGTTGATGTTATAGATTACATGAACTGATTTTCAAATGTTGAACCAGTTTTGTATACTTGGAATAAATCCAACTTGCTTATGGTGTATAATTCTTTGTTTACATTGTTGGATTTAATTTACTTTTTCTTTTGAGAATTTTTGCATCTATATTCATGAGAGATATTGGTTTGTAGTTTTCTTACAATGTCTTTGTCTGGTTTTGGTATTAGGTTAATACCTGCCTTATAGAATGAATTAGGAAGTAGTCCCTTGATCCTATCTTCTGAAAGATGTTGTAGAAAATCAGTATAATTTCTTCCTTAAATGTTTGGTAGAATTTACCAGGGAACCCATCTGGACCTGGTATTTCTGTTTTGGGAGGTTATTTGTTATTGATTCAATTTCTTTAACAAATACAAGTCTATTCAGATTATCTATTTATTCTTGTGTGAACTTTATATCGATATGAATTTCTGACCTATATCATATTCCTTCTCTCTGAGGAACTTTTTAAAACTTTTCTTGCAAGGCAGGTCTACTGGCTAAAAATTCCCTTGATTTTTGTTTTTGTTCATTTGAGAAAGTCTTTATTTCTCCTTTGCTTTTGAAGGATAGTTTTGAAGACTACAGAATTCCAGTTTGGTGGATTTGTCTCTCAACATTTTAGGATTTCACTTCACTCTCTTCTTGCTTACATAGCTTCTGAGAAGAATTTGGATATAATTCTGATTTTTGCTCCTTTATAGGTAAGGTGTTCTTGTTTTGGTTTGTTTGCTGTGACTTTTTTCAAGATTTTTTCTTTGTCTTTGATCTTCTGAAGTTTGAACATGATATGCCTAGGTGTAGTGTTTTGGGCATTTATATTTCTTGGTGTTTTCTGAGCTGCTTGAATTTGGTTTTGTGTCTGACCTTAATTTGGGGAAATTCTCATTCATTTTTTCTTCATTATTCCTTTAGATATTGTTTCTGTTTCCTCTCCTTTTGGTATTCCCATTACACATATGTTATACCTTTTATAATTGTCCCATAATGCTTGATATTCTGTTCTTTTGGGGGAGGATATTTTTGATTTTGTGTGTTTGTGTTTGTTTGCTTCTCAGCTTTAGAAGTATCTATTTTCATATTCTCAAGTGTAGAGATTCTTTCTCTACAGAATCTACTAATGGGTCCCTAAAAGGCATTCTTCATTTCTGTTACAATGTTTTTGATTTCTAGCATTTCTTTCTTATTCTTTATTTCCATTTCTCTGCTTCTCTTATCTATCCTTGTATCTTGTCTACTTTTTCCTTTTGATTCCCTAACAAGTTAATCATAGTTTTAAAGAATTCCTAATCTGATATTTCTGCCATTCCTGCTATATCTGACTCTGGTTCTGATGCTTGCAGTCTCTTCACAATGTGTTTGTTTTTTGTTTTGTTTTTTTTGTTTTTGTTTTTGTTTTATTTACCTTTTAACATGCCTTGTAATATTTTGATGAAAGGTGGATATGAAGTACCCAGTAAATGGAACTTGGTATTTCCTAGTGTACTTGAAATGTAGGGGGAAGGGAAGTTTTCTGTAATCCTATGATTACGTTTCAGTTTAATGGTGAACATCTGCCCCTCGACTGTGAGCTCCACCAGTGCTTCTTAGTTGTTTTTTTCTACCCCCCTCCCTTAGTGAAAGGATGCCCAGGGGGGCTTCAAGATGGGTATTTCCCTTCCCCCACATGGAAGGCTAGAGAAGGCTAGAGCAGGCCTTTTCCTTTCCCTGGGTAGATTAGGCTCTGGTAAAATAGTTTGTCTTGAGAGCAGGTGTTCTTAAGAAGAACAGAATACTCTGGTGTATTTCAAAATGGTTCCTTTTCACCTTCCCTTGCTAGAAGGGAAGAGACTTTATTTTTCAAGATTTTATTTATTTGAGACTCTTTTTTTTAAGATTTTATTTATTTATTTAAGAGAGAGAGACAGCATGAGCGTGAGGGAGGGGGCAAATGGAGAGAGAGAAACAGACTCCCCGCTGAGCAGGGAGGCTGACGTGGGGCTTGATCCCGGGACCCCAAGATCATGACCTTAACCGAAGCCAGACACTTAACCGACTGAGCCACCCAGGTGCCCCTGTACCAGGAGATTTTTCTCTAATACTTACTGTGGGAACCTGGTCAGTCTCCTGGAGGTAAAACTCACGAAAGTGTGGCAGTGCATCTGTGACCAGGTCCCCCTGTAGTTTATCTTTCTTAATTTTGTACACACTGAGCCTCCAGTAATTCAATAATTACATTTCAGATTTTCCTACCCTGGCACTGGTTTCCATGGAATTTCTGCTCTGATAAGTTGTGATTCTTTGTATCTGCCTGTCTGTCTCTTCAGTTATGAGGAGCAGTGGTTTTGCCTCTGATGGATCTAAGAATAGTTGTTCATTTTCCAGTTTAGTCAGCTTTTCGCTTGTTAGGATGGAGTGGCTACTTGTAAGCTCCTTATGTGCTGGACTGGAAACTGCAAGTTCTTTTCTGCCCATTTTTTAATCATGTTGTTCAATTTCATACTGTCGAATTTTAGGAGTTTTTGTATATTTTGGATAATAAGTCTTTATAATATATGTCTTTTGACAATATTTTCTACCTCTCTGTGGCTTTCTTCTCATTTTCTTGAGCAAATGTACACTTTTTGAAATTAACACATTTTTTTCAATTAATTTAATTTTATTTTTTCAGTTTTCCAAGATTCATTGTTCATGCACCACACGCAGTGCTCCATGCAATATGTGCCCTCCTCAATACCCACCACCAGGCTCACCCAACCCCCCAAGAGCAAATGTACACTTTTAAGAAAAATCTTTTTGCCCCTAGGAACTGTGAAGTGGTCATAGTAAACATCCTTTCATGTTTATCACGTTCATCATCATTAGGCATCAGGGAGATTCAAATCAAAACCACATTGAGATACCACCTTACACCAGTTAGAATGGCCAAAATCAATAAGACCGTAAACAACAAATGTTGGAGAGGATGTGGAGAAAGGGGAACCTCTTCCACTGTTGGTGGGAATGCAAGTTGGTGCAGCCACTTTGGAAAACAGTGTGGAGACTCCTGAAGAAATTAAAAATAGAGCTACCCTATGATCCTGCAATTGCACTACTGGGTGTTTATCCCAAAGATACATATGTAGTGAAAAGAAGGGCCATATGTACCTCAATGTTCATAGCAGCAATGGCCACAGTAGCCAAACTGTGGAAAGAGCCAAGATACCCTTCTACAGACGAATGGATAAAGAAGATATGGCCCATATATACAATGGAATATTATGCCTCCATCAGAAAGGATGAATACCCAACTTTAGTATCAACATGGATGGGACTGGAGGAGATTATGCTAAGTGAAATAAGTCAAGCAGAGAGAGTCAATTATCATATGGTTTCACTTACGTGTGGAGCATAAGGAAAAATATGGAGGACATTGGAAGAAGGAAAGGAAGGGCGAATTGGGAGAAATCGGAGGGGGAGACAAAACATGAGAGACTGTGGACTCTGAGAAACAAACTGAGGGTTTTGGATGGGAGG
>CM052893.1:20378710-20420584 GCA_028534135.1 Potos flavus | reverse complement strand
CAAATACATTCAGCTCTCCAATACCTTCTTAGCATGAGGAGCTGGGTAAGCATTTTAAGATTTTTTTGAGATGTTAAACCTCATTTAAAAATAGTTTTTAAATTTCATTCTGGAATAAAACTGTGCACTTGCCCAGTAGTCCTAGATTTGTGCTTCTGTGCAGTGCTCAAGAGGCTCCATTACTTCCTTCTCTTTTAGTGGGAGGCAGAGTTTCTGATACCTTCCCTCTGCTCTTTCAGGTCCAAGGACAGAAAGTTATGAACAGAGAGCTCTTGGGAGCAGATACTGGAATCTAACCTCCTTAGACTAGGGCCCCACAGCATCTCACAGTGATAACCATAAGTCAACTCCACTTGCTGGTCTCTTACAGCAGTAACACGTGTATTAAATGTTACTATTAAAATCATAATGTGATTTTTCCTACACTTTGGCTTCTTCTGAAAATTATTTATATCTAACTTCTATCACTTACATAGGAAAGTTTGTCAAAATAGTGCCATACCATTCTCTTCATTTATTTTAGTAACTCCCCTCTCCAGCTCACCACAAAATCAAGTGGAAACAAATAGAATGGTTCACTTATTGAGTCTTTTGTCCCAGAATCCATGGAGAAAGTTGAGATTTATTGGTCAGTTGGCTCCAGGATGCTCATCCCGTTCATATAGCGGGAAAGCTTTCAGGAAATCCTAACATCCCTTTGTTTCCTTTTCCAGCTTAAAATACAGACATGCTGGATATTCCCCTAGGGTGAGAATTTCTTAGAAAATGAAAGCCATTTCTAAGATTTGTATTACATCAGATAAGTTTAAATAGATTTTCTCTAGGTTTTTTTTTTTTTAAAGATTTTATTTATTTATTTGACAGAGAGAGAGAGAGAGAGAGAGAGGGAGAGATCACAAGTAGGCAGAGAGGCAGGCAGAGAGAGAAGGGGAAGCAGGGTCCCCGCTGAGCAGAGAGCCCAATGTGGGGCTCGATCCCAGGACCCTGAGACCATGAGCCGAGCCGAAGGCAGAGGCTTTAACCCACTGAGCCACCGAGGCGCCCCAGATTCTCTCTGGGTTTGAGTGTTGATGACCCCATAGGCAAGAAAACCCTTGGATGGTATTGATGTTATGTGTTTAGAAAAAAGAGGCAGTTTGTTGAAAGACAAATTGGACTCATATCTTATTTACTGTGACTATTTGGAAGATAAAAATATTTGCTGATAGAAGAGAGGATTATGACAAGGGCCATGAGAATCTTTTGGTATCAGTGCTTCTAACACTGAAAAGAGCATTAAAAATTTTTATAAATCACGTCCTTCACGAAAGGTCCCAGGCTCTTGCTGGTTCATGCTTTCTCAGGTGGAGAAAAACAGTTTAGCTCATAAAATGATAAAAGATATAACATTTATAATAACTTACATAACCATCCATGGTAGGCAGGATAATGCCCCCTGGAATATGAATAGTTGGGTTCCAGGCAAAGCAGAATTAAAGTTGCTAATTAGCTGACCTTAAAATAAGGAGATTATCTCCGATTATCTGAGTGGGTTCAATGTAATCACAAGGGTCCTTAAAAGTGAAAGGTGGAAGGGGCACCTGGGTGGCTCAGTCGGTTAAGCATCTGCCTTTGGCTCAGGTCATGATCCCAGGGTCCTGGGATTGAGCCCCTCCTCAGGTTCCTTGTTCACTGGGGAGCCTGCTTCTCCCTGTTTCTCTGCCTGCTGCTCCCCCTGCTTGTGCTCTCTCTCTTTCTTTCTCGCTGTCTCTTTCTCTGTCCAATAAATAAATCTTTAATTTAAAAAAGTGAAAGGTGGAGGCAAAAAAGAATCAGAGAAAAAGAGGTGAGGATGAAAACAAGATCAGAGAGACGCTCTGTGGCTGGCTTTGAAGCTGGAAGAAGGGGACAATAGGCTGAGTACAGGCAGCCTCTAGAAGCTAGAAAAGGCAATTAAATGAATTCTCTCCTAGAGCCTCTAGAACAGAACGCAGTCCTGCTGATACCGTGTGTTGGGCTTCTGACCTATGCATCTATAAAATAATAAATTCGTGTTGTTTAAGCCACCAAGTCTGTAGTAATTTGTTATGGCAGCAATAGAAAACTACTTTAACAGTAAAGTTTTTGGTCTGTTGGAAAAGTTGTTCACAATTTGATCAAAACAGGGATTCTCGTCAGGGAGATTGACTCCAAAAATCTAATGCTCATAGGCTGCTCAAGGAAGCCGAAGGTCAGGTGTTCGTTCACCTTCACCTTTGTTCTGGACAGAACGTCGTGCCCTGATCAGCCATGGCTCACTCAGCCCTGGGAAGCATGGCAGGAAACAAAGGACAGGGCTTAGCCTCAGCAAGACAAACGCTGTTCCTCTTTTCTCTCTGTGACTACGCCAGTGCCTGAGGTTAACCAGAACAATTTTGTTTGGTACCGTTTTAGAATTACACCCAACCATAATCACTTGAAGGAAAATGAAAATAAGTTCTCTTCCATGCTGGGTTGGCTGTCTTTGGTAAATCCTTATTTTTTTTTTTTTTTTTTTTTTTTTTGCCAAATGGACCCAGCTTTCACCCAGCAGCACTGTGGGAATTCTCTTTGGGAGCATGTGGTGACAGTAGGACCCTAGCTTTCTGGGGCTGGTAGCGATGGTGCAGTTAAGTAGACCCTGAAGGGATGCTGTTAAAGACCTCACCTCCGGGCAGAACCGGGCTAGCTCTCTTTTTTTGAGATGAGATAAAAGTGTTTCTATGAAGTAGCCTTCCTCTCCTTCCTTCCTTCCTTTCTCTTTCTTTCTTTCTTTCTTTCTTTCTTTCTTTCTTTCTTTCTTTCTTTCTTTCTTTCTTTCTTTCTTTCTTTCTCTTCCTTCCTTCACCCCTCCCTTACCTCCCCCCGTCTTTCTTTCTTCCTTTCTCTCTCTCTCTCTCCCCTTCCTTCCTTCCTTCCACTTGACAAAGGGAGAGAGGACATGCAGTTATCCTTCTTTTGTAGAAAAGAATACCAAATTGCTCAGCAAGTTTTTTTCTTTGTTTGTTGTTTTAATGTGCATTTGTTTGGAAACAACTGAACAAAACTGACAGAAAAACTGAAAGGGAAGGTACATATATCCTGAACAGTAACTGGAACGTGTTCCGGTTTTCAATTCAGCTTTGATAATCTAAAGAAGTGGTCTTTTTTTTTTTAAGTTATGTTATGATAGTCACCATACAGTACGTCATCGGTGTTTGATGCAGTGTTCCATGATTCACTGTTTGCATGTAACCCCCAGTGCTCCATGCAATCCGTGCCCTCCTTAATACCCATCACTGGGCTCACCCATCCCCCCACCCCCCTACCTCCTAAAACCCTCAGTTTGTTTCTCGGAGGCCATTGTCTCTTACGGTTCATCTCCCGCTCCGATTTCCCCCCCTTCATTTTTCCCTTCCTTCTCCTAATGTCCTCTATGCTATTCCATATGTTCCACAAATAAGTGAAACCATATGATAACTGACTTTCTCTGCTTGACTTATTTCACTTAGCATAATCTCCTCCAGTCCCTAAAGAAGTGGTCTTGACCATTTTCCAGCTGGTGGTGGGAGGGATTGATCACAAGCCCCTTTAGGAGTTTGCTAGAAACTGTGGATCAGCCATATAGAAAAAAAAACACATTATCAAATTTTTCATACTGGTTAGGAATTCCCAGACTTCCGTAGGTTCATTCAAGGACCCTCCAGGCATAGGCTCTCTAGCATAGACGATGGGACATGACATATAGGTGGTCATTACGAGTTAGAGGAGGGGACTGCTCCTATCTAATATCACGATGAGGCAGGTGACAATGGTTCTGGAAATTAAATTCATTAATTTCATTAAAGTAAATTAAATGGTTTTAAAAAGGCGTGTCTGAATCTTTCAAAGTAAAAAGGACAGTTTTTGAGTTAGTTTTAGTTTATCTTATCACTTCTCTCTTACTTGACATTTGCCTTTTTTTATGTGTATGTGTGTGTGTGTGCGTGCGTGCAGGAGAGAACTTAGCCCTTGAGAACGACATATAAATTGATGCTATATTGAATTTTTGTAAGCATAGGGGAGAAAAGTAATCCTAAAAGTGGTAGGATAATCCTATCCTCATATTCATATATGAGGTTTCACATAGCTTATTTCATAAGGTTCTTGACGAGCTCTGCAATAGCACCATTTTGTGGTTGGGGAAAACTGAGCTACAAGCTTGCACTGATTTGTTAATAATACATTAATTCATTTTAAGCCTAATACAAATCTCAACCCGCCAACAGACTCTGTGGTTGCCAGAGCATTGCCTGCTCGCCACCCCAGACGTAACCTCGTTTCTTCTGTTGTCCTTCATGTGGCTGCAGCCACTGGAACATACTAGCAAGATGTATTTGTAGTTGACTTTTTGCAGTTGCTATGCACTAGAAGTGGAAGGAAGAGATACTGATGAGCCACCAAGCTGCGGCGGCAGAAAACAAACCAAAGAAGAGAAATGGATGACAAGGACTTGGAGTGATAAATAGAAAAAAACTTAAAACAAGGGCGTGAAACCCATCACACTTAAGGAATATTTTTAAATTTAGATGGAAGCAAGTTATAGCAAGAGAGACCTTTTGGTTTTCTTTCTCTGGAAGAACAGGGATTGTAAAACCTTTGTCCTTTTGGTCTCCTCTTCAGATAGTTGTGGGTTGGGGCTAGGCCTGAAAGTATTCTTCTCAAGGAAAATTTTATAACTGTGAAGGATTTCGTAACTGTGAAGTGCAACAGAAAGACTAGGTACTCTTTGCTGTTAATGTTGCCTCAACTGTCAGGGACTACCATGGCGGTAACGTGGAGAATGGAACGGCATCAAAGATGGAGGGCCCTTCACAGCAAAGGCCTAGAGGAGAGGACGGTAGCTCTTTCTGGGTCTTCTAGCTTTTTCTAATCATGGCAAAAGTGCCGGGAGAACCAGATCTTATGAGTGGAAAGCACATTCTGTGCTCAGCATCACTGGCCCCTTGCAAGAGAACAAAGAGTCTTTGACCTTTTTCTTCTCCTTGAATAACCTGCTCCATGGTGGTAACAAGACCTTTCCAAGGTAGGCTTGGTGGCAGCGACCCAGTTCTGAGGTCAGACTTGGGTGGAGAGTGCCTGCCGTGAAGGATATTATTTAGAGTGATTAAAAACATCCCTCTTACTGATCTGTGGGATACAGTCCACAGTCTTAATCAAAGCTTCCTTGGTGTTCCAGACATCTGCCGGCTCTTTCACCCGTATCATTCTCCTGAGTCAAGGTCAGCTTCTGAACATTTTCCTCATACCTGACCTGTGTTCCCATGGGTCAGTTAAAGAAAACCGCCTTGAATGTTCATGGGCTGGGGTTTATTAGAGGAGCAGAGACTCCCAGAGGTCCTGGAGTCAGCAGCTTCATGTGAGGTCTTGCTTCTCTTTTCTTCTTCCTCTCTGTTCTTTCATCCATCCCCAGTAACTGGCTTCCTCTCTTCTCCTCCCTCCCCAGCCTTTCCTTTCTTTCCCCAGGAGATGGTATTAGTTCGTTCATTTAGCAGATGTTTATTGAGTCCCTTTACTTACTCACTGGTGTTTTTGATGCTTCTCAAGCACACCGTTCTGCCACTGTGCTACGGCCTCTGCCACGGCTCCCCTCTCTGCGTGGAAGACGCTTTAGAGATCTGTAGAGCCCACTCCCTCACCTTCTAGAGGATGTTACCTCATCGTCTTGTTCACATCGGGCCTTGTCTGAATACCTCTCGTGAGGGAGCCACCTCAGACCCCCTTATCATGTCTGATCACCCCTTCCTGCTTTATTTTTCTCCATTGTACTTTTCACTCTCTGACTTAGTATATATTAACTAATTATTACTTTATTGTCTACCTCCCCTCACTAGAGCGTCCGCTCCCTGAAAATAGGGCCTTTGGTTTGTTCACAGCTGTATGCCCAAGGCTGGGAATAGTACCTGAACGTAGGCCTTAATAAATATTCCTTGAATGGGGACTGAATGAGTAAGAGGGTGAGGGATTGGTAAATAAATGCAAAGAATAAAGTTTCTGACCTCAAAAGAAGTTATAATCTAGTGCATCGGAGTACATAAAATTAGTAAGATAACTCGTGCTCATGTGATCTGGTAGCGACTCGGAGACTGGGCTCTAGAGTCTGACTGTCATGGTTCAAATCTCTGCTGCATGTATTAGCTGTGTCTTCGAGGGCAAATTACCTCAGTTCCCTGGGCCTCATTTTCTCATTTGTGAAATATGAATAATAATATCACACTGGATTATTGTGTGACTTAAATGAAACCGTCCATATAAAGTGCTTAGCGCAGTACCTGGCACGTGGTCTACACTCAGTAATTATTATCCACATTGTTATTGGATCACTTGTTGGAATCAAGCGGAGCCGGAAAAGTTCCTCAGAATTACCGCCATCTTGGTCTGGTGTTACTGAGCCTTTTCCGTTAGGGAGCAAAAGTTCGAATGTCTCTCCCAATCAGAAAGACTGTCCCCGAGGGCAACTTTATCTTCGGATTTCTTTGAACCGCAAATACTCCTATCCCCCCTTCAAACACATATTAAACATTTCATTTACCCAGATAGGCTCCAAACAATAATATCTGTCCCCTCTGGAAATAACTGTTTCCTGTTTAAATATCAGCAACCAGTTAAACATTATGGTTTTGTTTTTCTTTTTCTAGTAATTTTTAGGCCACAGTAAATAATTGCTTAAGACTGTACTTTAAGAGGCATCTGTAAATCTTTCTTTTGCCTTGTGATATGGGGGAAACCATGTCAAAAGTCATTCTGACAGTCTGTATTTTAATTTAAGTTTTATGAGTTACCATTTAAAGAAGGCCAGTTGCTCATTGGCAAGCCTTCTTAAGAGATTGACGCTTTGATCTTAAATCCTGGGAAGACTTTGCAGAAATTGGAAGTGACGTTGTTGACAGGTTCATCTGTAGCTATTCTACTGCCATTAATTAAACACGCACACACACCGCTTTTATTTACTCCCCTGGAATAAATGAATTGAACTTGACTTTGGTTTTTGGTGGGAAGCTATGAGAGGGTCCAGGAAACATCAAAGAAATGCTCTTAATCTAGTAAAACTAACTCTCAAATGACCTAGCTTGAACATTAAAGAGTTCTTGATTCCAGTGCTGGTCTAGTTTCTTTTCTGTAAGGCGTTAATTCTCTCTAATGAATAGAAAAGTCCAGGGGCAAATAATCATCCCCTCCCTGTGAAATTCCAGAGGGTTACAGGCTCTTTTTAGTTTTATCTTGCTTCTGAAGGTCTCCTTCGTAAAACTGTATATACATTTTGGTTTTTTGCCTTTCCATATTGCTTATACCTTCAAGATCTCAGCTTTAAGATCTTAAAACTTTATTTTGTTTGCATTTCAGTTTTAGATTTTTGGATCACAGCTATCCTAAAGCTTTTTTATGATCCCAGAGTTTAGGAATGAAGGCACAGACAGGTTAAGACACTGGTATAAGGACAAAGCCACATGACACCCTTGCAACAACAGATCTGAGCCTAGTAGTTGAGAAATCTGTTTTCATGTCTGCTTAGGGAATCCCATCAGACCGTTCATTTGCCCCCAAACAAGTAGCCATGAGCATGCCTACTGGGTGTACAGCATCCTTTGAAGCTCTAAAGAGTAGGAGCAAAAGAGACACAGGGATCCTGTTCTCATGGAGTTTATGTTCCACTGGACAATGAGCACAGTAACTAAATTACACCGTATATGAGAATGTGCTAAAGGCTGTGGAGGAAAATAAAGCAGCGCCGTGAGTGTCGGTCTTACACAGGGTGGCCGGGGGAGGCCTCACTGAGAAAGTGACATTTGAGCAGAGCCGCACAGGAGCCGAGGGAGGTGCTGTTGGCCAGGGGACAGGAAGAGGAGCATGGAGATTCTGAGCCAGGGGGATGCCCGGGTGTGGGCGGAGCAGCAGGGGGCCGGTGGGGCTCAGGGATAGTGAGTGGGCATGGGAGAGTCGGTCACAGATAATCAGAGCAAGTCCTTTAGGGCCCCACGAGGCAGGTGTGACTTTGGCCTTTCTTTGGAGTGAAACGGGAGCCACGGGAGGGTTCTGAGCTGAGCAGTGACGCGATGGGATGTACATTGCACAGGATCGCGCTGAGCTGAAGCCAGGAGACTAGTTGAGTGGCTGTTGCATTGATCTAGACTAAAGGTGGTGGTGGTTTGAGCCAAGGTGGAAGTGACGAGATTGGGTTCAGGGTATGTTATAAAGGCAGAGCCAATGGGATTTCTTGGTGGATTGGGTGGAAACCGGCCCGAGCACTCGGACCGTGCACACAGCTGCACGTGCCTTGCCGCCTTCTTGATGGTCCTCACTGGTCTCCAGAGTATTGTCAACCAGTCATTCTGGTCTTGATTAGGAATCTGTGGACAACTCTGGTGGCCGAGAGAAATATCCATGGGGTCTTCTGAGCACACGTCTGAGCAGATGGTACCAGGTTAATTAATGAGAGCGAACATCGTTCACCAGTATAAGTTGCTTAGTCCGTCTCGACAGCATCTGACGGCACCTGTGACATCCCATTCTTGGAGGTGACCTGGGACAGGTACTCCTCTCATCCCAACCACTTGCTCGGCTCCAGAGTCTGAAAAATGCAGAGCAAGAACAGCAGAGTATGAGAAGTTAAAGTGAAGACAAGGAAGAGGAAGACCAGGAAATTTTTAATAGAAACATCTCTAAAAAAGAAAAATATCAGGAGCCTATCTTTCCCTTTCTATCTCTCGAAGCTTCCAGTTGGACGATAAAAGATGCGGTATTTCCTGGATAACCGAGAGAGAATTAATGAAATAACACAGAATATGACAAAAAACAAAGATTAGGTCCCACATGTACTCTCCGAGGGCTGGCAGGAGAAGATTTTATGGCTCTCTCTCATCGGATAGGCGGAAGGTGTGGCGGCTCTCCCAGGGCCCCACTCTTCACTGCACCCGCCCTACTTTTCCCTACTTACATAAACCACAGAGGCTGTTGTGAGAGAAGATGGAGATATGGTTCACTATGATGGTGGCCAAGGAGAGAGCCAAAAAATCTGTTTGTTTAGGAGAAATCTCATTTCCCATCCCTGCCTTGCTCACATGGGGCTGAATAAATCTTAATCTAAGTTCTTATCTCAGAAAAAGCAAAGGGTGGCCCTGGAAGCCCTCTAAGTAACAGGTGCAGACAGAATAAGAGGAATAGGGAGGGAGGGTGGAGGCCAGTGGAAAATAGGTTTGAGAGGCCAAGAAGTCCATAAGGCTGATGAGCTCAAGAGAGGAGAAGGTGGATGGGAGAGGGGCTAATGCCTCAGGGTGCGGACTGGAACCTACCGGGATAGGGCGATAGAGAGACCAGATGGGCTGGCATTCAGTCATACCAGATGGTGGGCTTTTATTTCTAAAGGATTTATAAATCCTAGGAACAGGAGCATAAGGGTACTAGGGCCTTTAATCCCATTAGTAGAAGACAAAAGTGTTCTCTTTAAAAAATGTAAACCTACCAATTACAGAATTTCTATTATCACAACTTTGGGACATAGTACCAGCATGTGAAACGCCAAGGAATCTCTGGATTCTTCCCTGAGGGGAAGAGAAACTGCAGAAATCATCAGGGCATTCATTATAAGTTAATAAAAAGACACCTCCTCAAGCATTTAAAGTGTATTCTTGGAACCAAACAAAATATGATATGTTTGTATACAGTAGGCTTGCTTACATATGGAGTTGGAAGAACAGCTAACTGCAGTTAGGGACTGATTAATTATTCAGTAGACTTTGAGTCTATAAGGCGACAAATTTAAAAATTTAAGCACCTATTGCTTTCTAAAAAGTAATCCCCCTGTGTCCCCTTGCCCAGTTGGCGGCCTCCATGTCCCCACAGCTGCTCTCCTTGTTGCATACAAATCCTGTTCTTCAGTCTTTGTGTCAGCCATTGCTCGAGGGTCCAGAATTACTTCCCTAATCCTTCTCCTACTGCACTTATCCCCAAGGAGACCAGCTTCGTCACACAGCACACAGTCGTCCATGTGTGCTTACGTTGGCGCAAGTGTGAAAGCTACACACGCACAGCCGTGCTTCCTGCAGGAGACAGAGCGGAAGGGCAGGGGGGTAGGGTCGGGCGCTCCGGTCCGCGAGGGAGCTGCTACTTTGCGTCACGTGATATCCCATTCTCCTGGTAAGAGGAGAAGCCTGATTTCATCTCAAGGATTTCAAAGAAATGTTAAATATTAAGAGAAAGTTTTAAGTAGTGTGATTCATTAGGAAATCCCCTTTCTGTTTAGGCTATCCATATACCCATTAAGTTAATATCCCACAATAATCACTTTTTGATGCTATTTCATAAGTATTTCTTTCCTTAATTACTCCTGAAAAGTGGAAACTGTTATCTCATGTTTGAAATGCAATTGAGTTGCTTTCCCACACCACTAACTGGGTTTTTTGTTTTTGTTTTTGTTTTTTTTTTTGGTTTGTTTTTATCTGTAAAGGTATGGAAACCTGACAAGTCCAAACTGTGAAGAAGATGGAAGCCCAAGTTCATCAGAGTCTAAGACGGTGATCCGGAAGTAAGTATGCTTTTTCTGTGTATTATAAGCTCTCAGTCAAGACTTATTATCCTAAAAGAATGTAATTTAGTAGAGGTTTTCTTTTAATTCCTTTTTATGTCGTCATTTTTTCCGTAATGCGTAAAATCATAGAATTATTTTTTGACTATCCAATGATAGTCATTTATTCATCCGGTAGAAATGTTTCAGGCACCTACCATGTGCCAGGCCCTATGCTGAGGGAAACAGCTATGAACAAGATAGAGCTCAGCTTTTATGAAGTTTGGATTTTAGCTGAGAGACAAAGAATCCACACACAAAAACAATGAAGTAGGGCAAGGGGACTAGATCACAGTGGAGAGTTTGATTTACATAGGGTGCCAGGAGTGGGCTTTCTGATCTGGTGACATTGGAGCGGAGTCCTGAGTGGGGTACAGGCTGGGCTTGGTGAATATCCAAGCAGGGAAAATAGGGACAAAGCTGTGAGGCAGGAACAGTAGGCAGATGAATGAATGAGGCTGGAGCAGAGCGCATGAAGTGACAAGTGCAAGGGAATGAGATCTGAAAGGTAGTGGGGGTTCCAGATCACTTGGGGACTTGAAGGCCTTGGGCAGGGTGTTAATTTTATTCTAAGGAAGATAAGAAGCGTTTAGAAGGTTTTTGAGGAGAGCAGTGCTGTGGCCTGATTTATATTTCAAAAGGCTTTCTCTGGCTCTACGTGGGAAATAGACTCTGGCAGTGGGATGGGGGGCAAGAATGGCAGCAAGGAGCCTGGATAGGACCCTTACAAGGATCCGGGCAAAGGATGCTGGTAGCGTAGGCTGGAGGAGGAGGAGGTGATGGTAATAGTAGCAGTGGTGGCATCCACCGCAGTGGTAGTACTATTAGTAGTAATAGTAGTAAAAGTAGGAGTAGCTTGTAGGAGGAAGAGCTTCTGCGGAGATCTTGAAGGTATTGCTGGCAGGTTGTAGTGATGAAGTGGATGGGGCATATGAGAGAAAAAGAGGAGGCATGGACACCTCCAACGGTTGTGGTGTGAGCAACTGATAGAACAGAACTTTGGTTTTATGAGATAAGAAAGACTGGGGAGGAGGAGCAGGTTTGGTGGGGAGCATGTGTCAATAATTTCATCGTAGACATATTCACTAGAGATGATTGGCTAAATCTAGAGTTCAGGAAGAAGTCTCAATGGGAGGCATAATCTGGACATCCTTGATTTAGACATGGTATTTAAAGCTATGGGGCTGGGTGTGCCCCCCGTGGGAACAAAGGCTATAGAGAAGAGGAAGGTCCAAAGACTGAGCCTTGGTTCCTTCCAGTGTTCAGATTAGGAAAATAAAGGGTCCAGTAAGAGGAGGCTAGAACAGAGGAGCTAGCGGGGAATGAGAAGAAAGAAGTAGTTGTGTCCAGAGACAAGTGAAGAAGGAGTTTTGGGGGGACGTGACCAACCATGTCTAACACTGCTCAGACGTCAAGTAAGAGGAGCCGGGAAGAGACTCCTGCTTTTGTAACACGTTGGTCCTTGGCCCACTTGACAAGTGCAGTTTTGTTGGATGGAGGTCTGGGTCAAGAGAAGACAGAAGTTTGGAAGAGAAATGGGCTGGAGGATGATCTGGGGCAAAGGAGAGTTTTTTCATTGTGTATGTGTTTGTTAAACCTGGGTGATGGTTTAATCTGATGAGAAAAATCTAGGAGACACTGAAGAAAAATCCATGATGCAGGGGTGCAGGCCGCTCTAGGAGTGATGTTCTTGAGTCGATGGGATATATGCCAGGGTGCTCAAAAGTACTCTTACTAAGTATTCATCTTGGGGCCAAAAGTCCAGGTGGTTAATCCTATGGAATATTTTAACTTCTCCGAGGACTGACTGATGGAATCCTTTCTTCAGCAGCCAGGGATGGGAATGTTAGAAAATTGAGTATCTTTTTAAGTCCTGAGAGGGGCAGTTTTATTATTTTATCATTGGGTGGACCATAACCTTCTAGAAAACCAGACACACCAGTGTAGATATTTGAATGTCAAATGCAAGATGTGTGGTGAGTGGAACAAATACTTTTCTTCTTAGAGGGCTTCGGGAGGCTTCTTGGAGGAATTGACATTTCAGGTAGGCCCTGAAGGAGGGTGAAGATTTTGGTGGTAGAGCCATCCAAGCAGAGGGAACGGTGGGCCCCAATCCGGGAAATGCATTTCGGGAACAACACAGAATGGGTATGGCCACTTCATGATGGCGTGTGTACCAGGTTGAGGGGAGTTGCAGAGCCGAAGCTGTCATGAAGGGAGGTTCATTCTCCCAAGAGAATAAGGACCCTCCCTGTAAGCAGGAGAGACAGTCAGCCCTGAATAGTTTTTGCAGGAAGGAAACAGTGTCATCAAATAGGTGATGTGGAGGCGGGGAGTGGACTAGATTTACAGGCTTCTTACCCAGAGTGTGGTACATGGACCAGGAGCATCGGCACCGCCTGGAAGCATGTTAGAAATGCGGAATCTCAGGCCTCACCACAGACCTAGGTTAGACTCTGCATTTCAGTAAGATCCTTGAGTGATTCCTATGCACTTTAAGGGTTTGAGAATCATAGGAGTAGAGAGGTTTTGTTGTTAGCTGTGTTTATCCCTGAAAACCTACTGAAATAATTTTTTGAAAAGAACCTTTTTATAATGAGTCTTTTTAAGCATATACAAAAGGAGACTTGAGTGGCTAGCTTGTCACATGTAACCTCCCCCTGTGACCAGATTCAGAAATAAGTGTGTTGCTCTCCACAAATTTTGGAATTGAGTCAAATCTGGAGCTACCATTTAACCAGCCACCTGAACACTCCAAGGAGGGTAACAGTCTGAAGAATATCCAGAGCTTTTCTGTTTCCCAGGGGGTGCTTTGAGATTAAGTAGGTTTCTGGGAAGTCGCACGTTAAAGAAAATTGGTTTGTACCCTGGATGTGAAGAATCATGCTCATTATTTGAAAGTCCTATTATAAAACTTTATTCAGCCTCATTGTACACCAGGAACAGTGTGATGTGGGTGAAACTCCAGGATAAGCTGTTTTAAAGGGCTTTCCAGTTTTAAGCATATGAGTCCTCAACAAAGAGCTTCACATAGAACTCCCCTGAGGGGGTCCATCATCTGGGGACAATGGTCCTTTCCTAAAGCCTCACAATGAATTGGTAGAAAGTGCTTGACCCTTTTCCTCAGACTGACTTGCCTTTTAAAAAAATTACGCCTGCTGAAAATATGCCACTTTCTCTTATAATGGGCTACTCTGTCCTACAAATACCAGAATGCTAAAATCTTTTCTCTCAGCTGACCTCTTTCTTCCTTGTGTTTTCCTTCTTTCGTACTGCTTCCTCCCCACCCTCCACCCATTTCTCCTTTTATTATTTTTCATCTCATTTCACCATCATCTTTTTGCTCTTTCAGAAGTTACCCTTCTCCTAATCATTTCTGGGGCTGGTTAGGGTCACTGCTCTGTCTTTCTGAGAGGAAATCAGGGTAGCACCTTTTTCATTCCATATGTAACGTATGGAAAAATCCCTCCACCATTCCAGAGCTCTGGCATCTGACATGGAGCCATGACCGAGGGCCTCCTGATGGCTGATGCACGTGTAGGAGATAAGGCTCTATGCATGTTCTGAGTGGGCTGGTTTTGTCCCCAGAAGATATTTGGCAACGTCTGGAGAAATTTTTGTTGTCTTAACTTGGTCGGGGGATGCTCTCGGCATCTGGTAGGTAGAGGCCAGGATTGTTGCCAAACAGTCTACGTGCACAAAATACCGCCCTCCCACAGAGAGTGATCTGCCTCAGAATATCCGTGGTGTGCAGATAAGCAACACGGTGAGGACTGCAGCCCTCAAGTAAAGCTGTCTTTACTTATGCATATCTAGATGTATATAAAAATAGGACCCCGCTTATTGGAGGGTTTATTTATTTATTCATATCCCGTCTCAGGATGAGGTGAGTCAGTGTGGAGGTGGCCTGGGAACCAGCCTCAGAGAAGGTGAAGGGCCTTGGGTAAGGAGCCTGGAGAACTCAGATTCCAGTCCCTCATCAGTCACTGTCACTCCCCAGCCATATGCCCTGGTCACTTCACCTCCCTCTCACTTTCAGTTTCTTGACCCGAAAAATGAGTGCTCGGAATGTAGATCTCTGGCAGCCTTTCAAGTGGCCTCTGGGATAAAACTTTTTTAGTTTTCCTCTTTTCCAAAGTGAAAATGAGTATCAGAAACAGGAATATTGGGGCACCTGGGTGGCTCAGTTGGTTAAGCGTCTGCCTTCAGCTCAGGTCATGACCCCAGGGTCCTCGGATGGAGCCTTCATGGGCTCCCTGCTCTGCAGGGAATCTGCTTCTCCCTCTGCCCCTCCCCCTGCTCATGCTCTTTCCTTTCTCTCTCTGGAATAACTAAATAAAATCTTAAAAGAAAGAAAGAAAAAAGAAAGGCATTAGAGATATGGCCCAAATATTATACTGAATTTTTGAGAGGTCCCCTTGACTGCTTTTTTCGGTTGGGGGAGCTGTGCCACTAGTTTTGATAAACTAGAAAACCAAAACAGCTTCTTTGGCCTTCTCGTTATTAATCGTGACATCATGGGGGCTCACTGTGCTTCTCAGTCCAGAGATGAGCTAAAGCATTGGATTGTGGGGTCAGATGAGGAGGGCAAAATGCCTGTTGTTTTCCTTTGCTGTGAATCTGTCTTCTTGTGATTTCAGGTGGGAAACAGACGGCAGGAACTTAGTAACTTTCTAAGAAGTAAACATCCTGTTTTAGGGCAGATGCCTGCAGTTTTGCAGATGGGGTGCGGTGTGGGTCGGGAATCACTGCGAGGCTTAACCCCAAACAGAAAAATCCTCAACTCTTGTTTGTTTTTTTCAGTTTTTAACGTAAAGCATAGGGCAAGACTTACATTTCATACAGGGTCCCAAATCCCAAGATAACCGTCTTCCCTGTATTTCTAAATATGGATCTAATCAACCTTTCAGAGGATAAAAGAACTTAGAAGAAAGAAAACGGGGAGGTACAGATGGAGCCGTCGAGATGAAAGACTGGCTCCTGGTGTCTTGGACCACAGCTGACTAGTGTTCTTTATGAATTTCAGAAAGTATCAGATTGTGCTGTGACTCCCACTTGTAATTCCAGGCCCGAGTGTGGCCAGTTCAGGCTTTGTGCAATATTGGGGACCTTTGAAGTCATCTAGTCAAAGTAAGAATTCCTTCAGTTGCGAGGAATGCAACTTCCAAGGCTTCTAGATGTTGGAATCTGCCACACAGTGATCGCTGATGTTAGCACGAGAGTGTTGTGTACAATAAGGCAGCCCATGTTTATTTCTAAATCCCTAAACTTGCCACTATTTGGAAATCAGGAAACTCAACTTCCTGTGACGGGAGAAAACATCTCTGCCCACATCCATTCTACCTGTGCCCTTTTCCTCTTTCCTGCTGACACTTTTACATGATAAAATGCTGTCTATTTAGAATAACAAAATCAGAACCAGCTGGAAAAGGAAACTTTCCTGCGTGCAGATTTATTACAATCACTGAATTCAGAAGTGAAGAGAATGTAAAGGAATATTAACCGTACAGAAACCTGATACCATGAATCTTCATTCTCTGGAATGGATCCGAAATTAGAATATCTCTCTATCTATCTTATATACTTTAAAGAGGTTTAAGACTCATCAGGAAATGACACTTTTTTCTTTCCTTGAATACTATTATCATAATGTCGAAAGGGTTCTGTTTCCTTTTCTTTTATTGACTGTCTTCACTTCCCTCCTGGAGTGCTGTGTTTTGTTTTCTCAAACTCTTTACCACCGCAGTGCTTCAAACTGTTGAAATCATTTTGCTTTCATCTCTGCACATTCAGAGGATATGAATGCCATTCTTGTAATCTTTTCCCAGAAGTTGTAAATAGTGACACCAGATTTTAGTCCGGTAAAGAATCATACAAATAGTGGTAATCCAAGACATTGGAACCACTTTAAAGAACTGGGAGATGAGTTAAAGAAGCCTGGCTGTGATTCCTTAATGCCCAAAAAACTCGACGGTGGAAAGTACTAAAAAATCTTCCCAAAGAGTTTGCAGTCGGTATTCATTCCAGCGAACTCAAATACCCTAAGAAGGCAGTGGAAATTAATCTGGCTATTTTAACAAAAATGGGGCAAAGAAAGGAGTAAAGAACAGAGCAAAAGTAAGATTTCAAACTTGAAATTTAAAAGAATGAAAGACTATAAGGTGAAAGGAGCATTGCTAAAAAGTTAAAGTAGAATGAAAGAAGAATTAGAGAAATAATACACTACATAAAAGAGCCCGGTACTGTCTTTAAAACACTCATGCTGGATTAAAAAAAGTAGAAATTATCGTCTTAAAAGTCATTGAAATCTTGAATCAGAATTGTGCATTTAAGGAAACCCTAAGCAGAAATTCGTTTTCTAAACATTCCGGAGGAGTGAAACAACGGTGATGGTCAGTGGTTCAGAAAGAGGAAAAATCAGTCAGTTACAAATCTCTTGGGGTTCTTGAAGTGTCAGAGGAAGGCAAACAGGCATCCCGACCAGACCCTGTCATTGATTGACCCTGCAGCCTGGCAGCGGATGACAGGGATGATACCACTGTCACCAGCCCGGCCCATGCCCTCGGCTGCAGTGTATGGTGTGCTTACTAGCGTGAGGCCTTCTGCTGGGGGCCTTGTATCTTCCTTTACCGTCACGGATTTGCTGTGAGATGTTGGCCTCCTTATATCAGTGTGTAAATGGAAGCTCCAGAAAAGTTACACACTTTGACTAACATCAAGCTGCTGGTTAAGTGAGCTCTGGTATTTGAACTCAGGTCCAAGACCTGGGCTTCTCGCCATTTTGTTCTTGAACCTGCCATTTCGGAAGAGCGTCGGGATCTCCAGTGCCTTTCCGGTCCACGTACGCCTAGATCACAGTTAGCCATTTGCAACCAGAAGTCCATGAAGAGCTAAGGCATGTTACCGCCATTGCGACGAGTGTTTTAGCGTGTTAGCCTCCTGACATCTTGTAATTTGGGGTCACTTACTTTACCCTCTGTTGTTTTGCCTGGCTTTATTACTGAATGAACACCCTGAGCCAGGTCCCCAGACAGCTGTTGGAAATGGGGAAGTTAGGCTTGTTTCCTGGGGAAGGAGATGGGTTGCAGGATGTGAGGAAAGAAGAAGGAAGATCAGATGGGTCAGGCCCATGGATCCGAGTGCCTGCTTCCTGTTCTTGGGGCCTGGTCATGTCTTTCCTTCCCAACTTACCAACTTACTCCATTCTAATGGTGAAAAATGGAGAAGGCTTCAGCAGTTTTTTCATTAGAGGCCCATTTATAACATAAAAATGCCCGCCTCAGACGGTGAGGAACTGGAGCATACAGAGCTCCAGAGGTCCCTGAGATGTTGTGTGGGTGGGAGTGGCAGTGTCCCTTTCTAATAGCAGTAGCTAGAGTTCATTGATGGTTAGTAGGGATAGTCCCTGTGTATATCCTTTCATTATTCCCATAATAACCCTATGTATTCTTACTCCTCTCTTACACATGAGGGGTCTGAGACAGAGAGGTTAAGGAGCATGTCCGAGGTCACACAGTGAATAAGGGAGAGCTGGGATTTCAACCCACGCCTTGCCCTCTACACTCCGTGGCCTCTGCTTCTTTCCTTGTGATAAAAATGAGACGATTTCTCCTAAGAACTTAGGTCAGACTTTCCTGTTCATGCTTTTTCTTAAAATTAAGATGTTTTTCTTTTCTTTTTTAAGATTTTATTTATTTGAAAGAAAGAGTATGAGCAGGGAGAGGGAGAAGCAGGCTCTCAACTAAGCTGGGAGCCCGATGCGGGGCTCGACGCTAGGACCCCAAGATCATGACCTGAGTTGAAGGCAGACGCTTAACTGACAGCCACCCAGGCATCCGCTTAAGATGTTTTTCACAACAATTTTAGATTTGTGTAAAAACTGACGGAGAGTACAGCAGCGTTCCCATATGCCTCCCTCACAGATTCCTCTGCACTTGTTACATGACTATACTACATTTGTTACTATAGTACATTTGCTACAATTAACAAACCAGGATGACACATTATTAACTAAGTCCAGAGTTTATGCACATTTCCTACTTTTACCTCATGCGCTTTTTCTGTTCCAGGATCCCACCCAGGATACCATATTACATTTAGTTGTCATATCAAACCTATGCTCCTCTTGGCTATGACAGTTTCTCAAACTTCTCTGGGTTTCAATGACCTTTATGGTTTTGAGATTGGGTATATTGTAGGATACCCCTTTATTGGAATTTTTCTCATAAATAGACATATTTTTCTCATAATTAGACTGAACTTATGAGTTTTTGAGAGGACCATTACAGAGGTAAAATGCCATTCTCATCACATGATATCAAGGGTACCTACTGTCAATATGATTTATGACTGTCGTTGGCCTTGATCACCTCCCTGGGTTAGTAGTTTTCAGATTTCTCCATGGAAAACGTCTTCCCGTACTGTATTGTTTGGAAGGAAGTCACAGTGCATAACCCCCAATTTAAGAGTGGGGGTTATGCTCCCCCTCTGTGAGGGTAAGCTATCTAATCAATATATTTGGAAGACTTCTGCTTGGGAGATTTGTTCCCCCATTTATTAATTTATTTAAACATTTTTATCAGTTTAGAGTCAGTGAGTAAATTTTTTTATGCTTTGGGTTATAATACAATGCTAGTTTATTTGTTGCTCAGATTGTTCCCGTTTAGACTGTTGGGAGCTCTTTTGATTGACTCGTATGTCACTTTGATAGGCATCTCTATCATTGTGGGTGTGTTCAGTTGTTCCCGCCCTTCTCACCTTCTGGCATGACCAGGTGCTCTAGGCTCATCTTGTATGTTTCCGGCCCCAGTCCCAGAATCCGCCATTTCTTCAAGGAGACATGGTTCTTCTCATTGCAGAACGGTATCAGAAACCAGGATCTGGGTCCTAGGTGTGCTCACTACTGCTGGGATGTCATTTCTCTTTAGCCCTCGCTGATGGGGCTTGGAGATTTATGTTTACACGAATTATGTAAATCCACACATCTAGGAATATTTATGTATAACTGTCTGTATCTATATTATGTTAAACATGAGTTCTTGCTGATGTCTCCAACTCTAATCCCTGACTGCATAGTTGGTTCTAGCCTGCTCCCCTTGCTTATTTGGAAATTCCCTCTGTAACAGTGAGAAAAGTTGCGTCCACCATCTGCCATGCATTGGCTTAGTTGTTCAGCTCCAGGATACCTGGATGCCAGTGTCAGGGTTGTCGACTCGTACCCTGTGGGAAACAACTCTATCAAGGAGAGTGTGGTGCTTCTGCGAAGTTCCTTTTGCCTCTAGTCCACAGTCTGATAGACTGCCATTCTCCCGTTTTAAAATAATAAAAATAGCTAATATTTTTTGAGCACTCACTGTGTCCTAAGAACTCTTCTAAATATTTTGCATGCATTAGCTCTTGGCCTCACAATCCTATGAGGAGGCATCCATTATTGTACCCATTTTACAGGTGAGGAAGCTGAGGCATAGAGGGGCTAGCTCACCACAGAACCAGGGCCCCAGTTGGGCACTCCAGGGACTGTTTAGCCACTGTTTAGCTGAGCTGCTCATGAAAAAGCAGGCATTTCAGAGCCCTCTTAGTTTCTTTTCCTTTTCTAATGGCGCACAGACACCGGCACACTGAGTAAGGTTGGTGATACAGGGTTAGGTCTGTGCACAATAACTCTCTTCAGTTTCTGAAAATTTGCCCTCAGATGCCAGGGCCCTCACATCTAGTTTGGGAATAAAGGACAGGTATGTAAACAGTCCTGACTTTGGATAATTGATTTCGGGCTCATCTCCTCCTCCTCTGGGCCCTTTCCCACCCATATTTACTCAGTATTTCTGTGTGTCTTCCCTATCACGATATTCCTTCTCCTCCTTACGTTGGAGCTTTTTCTCTTTCACTGCCTCCTGGCCCCTTGCTGGCTTCCGTGCCCTGTACTTGCTGCTGCTTTGCTCTGATTCTTGCCCTCTTTGCTGATGTCCCTGAGCCTCTCAGCATTCCTCTTTCACCTTCCCTCCCAGCCTCTAATCCCTGCTCAGCCTCTGCACCAAAAATGCACAATGGAAAATGTACAAGAAACCACTGCAAGATGACCTTGACAAGTCCAGATATTCATGTTTCCATCTTTTCCAGGCTTTTTCAGAAAAAAGGAGACAGATTCTCTCCGCCTTCCTTTGTTCTTTCTCGTCAGGGAAACCGTCTTGCCAAGGGTCTCTGAGGCAGCCTCACTCTGGCAGCCTTCTCTGAAAAGAAAACCCCCCTCTGTGACTAGGAAACAAGGTGGAGGGGTCTAGCTCAGAGTCAATGTCAAGGTCACTTTGCTTCCTTTCCCTGAAGAGCAAGGTGCATTGGCTCCCACCCTAAGGGCTTGGCGGCGTCACCTGCCACATTGATTCAAAGGCCCACCCTCCACATAGATTTTCTTATTGTTTATCTATAGCAGGAAAAGACCCAGTTGGAGAATATCTTAACATAGAAAAAACATTTTGCTGCTTTTGAAAAAAAATTACCTTAGATTTCTGGGGAGAGAAAAGAGCTCTAAATGGACAGAGTTATTCTTTTTGTCCTGACAGTCTTATTTCTTGGCTTGGAGGTTACATATCATGGGAGGGATGACTTCATATTTTGAAATTTTCTTATTAAGCCTTTTACCAATTATAGAATATTTTACTACCAATGGGATTTTAATATGATTTAGTACCTGTGCATTCAGATTTCTGTATGTATTTAAAAATCTGTGGTTCGAGCATCCTGGCAGCCTAGACACTCACCTCGGGCAGCCCAGTCCCTCTGCACTGAAGGCTCCCATGGTGGCTCTCAGTTCTGTACTGGTCCCTTGTCCCTCTCAGGGAAGGCACCTGTCTCGTATTTTCCAACCAGGTATTATTAAGCGTGATTTCTGTTTGGCTAGGAAATCAAATGGGTATAGCGAACCTCACTGTGCTGCATTCCTCACCTCTCTTCCTGTTCTTTAAACAGGGCTTCTCTACATCCCTTCAAACTGTTTTGCCCTCTCTCACCTCAGGATCTTTGCTCACGGTGTTGCCACTGAGTCTTCACCCCAGTAACTCTTCTTATACTAAGATCTCAGCTGAACATTGTTTCCTAAATCCTGTGGGATCCCTACTGTGACGTTCGTCACATACATGGTTTTTGTGAATGTGGAAAATGAAGGGCACTGAAATACGGTTAGTGTAATTAGTGAATTAATTCTCCCCATGGGTCTGTTTCCTTAGAAGTAGAAGGCTTAGAAGCTGTGTCCGTCAGTTCCACGCATGGATGTCCGAGCACGTCCTCCTGTCTCTTACAGACCGTTGCAGTAGGTTGGAGAGGGTGGCCAGGACGGCCTGGGGTAGAAAAAGCAATCCTCGTCGTCCCCTCAGCTGTCAGTTTGGGCTCCTGCCCCTGGCCAGCCACCCTGCGTGCTTACATGGGACCGAGGCTGTGTGGCTGTGTAACACACTAAAGATGACCTCGGAAAAGGAGGTCACGTACTGCCTTTCCTCCTTACTGAGTTTAGATTATGTCACAATCACGATCTTTCCGCTCGGTCTCAGAAAGTACTTCTTCAGTCTTCACAGGTCATCCAAGAAGCACGTCTTGCAGTTTATATTAGAGTTTGGGGTCCCTGAGTTGATCTGTCCCAAGGAGGATGCCTTAGGTGGGGTGTGTGTGTGTATGAGTGTGTGTGTGCTGAGTGTGTGCGTGCGTGCGTGTGTGTGTGTGTGTGTGTGAGATCCGTTCCCAGTGACTGTCTTCTTGCAGCAGGCCTGGGCCACACGTGTTGTACCACAGTGTGGATTCCGTGTCATCCTTTCTGTTATATAGGTAGAGGATTCTTTGAATGATGTCCATGAGTGCTGATTGATTTTTACTGAGCCCTTTTACCTTCTTCAGTCCCGTCCTTTTGTGATTTATGGCAAGTAGTTTTAAGACCGCCTACAGTTACGATTCTCTCTAGGTCCCTTGAAATGTCCGTATTGTCCTGCTGTCGGGTGAACGCACTGAACGGTGTCAGGGAGCTGCAGGCAGGTGTTAACTGCATCTGTCCGCCAGGTAGGGGTCAGTGGAGTTGAGGGACCTGGCCAACTCCCTTTGTTCACAGGCGGCACAGCTGGGACCCATCCAGCTGGTTTTCCTCCTTCAGCCTCCTTCCTTGTTCTGGTGCAGAGCCAAGTAACTTCTCTAGCTTAACAGTCATACTTTTTCTGTAGTTTGTGATTTTAAACCCTATTTCCCTTCCCTTCCCAAACAATCAGTTCTGGTTGGGACCTAAGTTCAGTCTTAGGGGCGGAGCCACGAGGGGTGAGATGGAAAGGCGTTGGCCAGTAATCCCGTTGGCTGCCATGATTTTGTGATGTTGCTTTCCTTTTTGAAATCTTAAATGTTTCACATTTTATCTGCTTTATAGTCTCTCAAGAACGGGAAGTTTCTTCCCAAGACTGGTAAACATAAAGCTACTGTGAGCTTTGGGCACGTGTCCAGACCTTTCCAGAAAACCTCCCTTCCTGGAATGCTGATAATCACCCTGCTGATAGGAGGGCAGGGGTCTGCCTCATGTTGTGTTGTGCTGTTTGTGTGTTTCTTTATCTTCTTCTCTTCCTTCTTCCTCCCCCCTCCCCTTCATTCCTCTTTTCTGTGAAAATGCTGTTTCTGGTCAAGTCAGTGTCTGGGTCTGTAGTGAGCTCTCAAAGTCCTCTTAGGGTAACCTGTGGGAAGGGCACTGTCACAAAGGGTAGAAGGAATAGATTACCAGAGCTATTAAAAACATCAGACTGAGGAGGACAGCATGTACACCTAAAGGCAAGTCCAATCTGGACTCGAGTTCCTCTTCAGAACTCCCCAGCCCTTCCAGCCTGCAACTTTCCATGAGGCTAAGGTCTAAATAATGTGTTCCATAGAAATACGTAAGTACTCAGAGATGTAAACAAGGATACACATTTTGTAATTGTTTGTGATTGTGAGAACATGAAAATAACTTGAATATTTGCACACTAGTGGAAGAATGCTAACATTAATGATGGTGTGTCCACACAGCGGAATAATATATGTAACTCTAAGAAACATTAAGATAGATCTCGAGGTAGTGAATGGAGAGGTGTTTCATACTGTTTCATACTATTCAGTGAGGAAAAAGAAATCCATGTTGACTTATATATACATAGTATATTCATTTAAGTATATATACATATCCATTGAAAAGTCTAGGATATACTCCAAACTGTTAATAGGTAGTCCTGGAAATGGGATTAGAATGAAGAGAACATAGGTATTTTGCTGTTTTAGTTTATATACATTTGTAGTATTTACTTTTTTGCAATAAAGAATCAACTTTGTAATTTTAAAACTAACTATTATGGGAGGCCAAGAAAGCAATGAATTAGTATTTTTTCCTGTCTGTCTGTTACCCATGATTCTGGATTCCTGCCTTGGTTTTCTTTTAAGTTATGAAACTGAGGAGTCACTAGGGTCATCGCATTGCTGGTCTTGTCAGGTGGAGGCTCTTTTTTACTTTTATTGATTGATGTGAATTATCATCCCTCCATGACTGTTTTTCCATCAGTATCATTGGAAGAGTATCCTCTCATTGAAGTATTAAATATTAAATGAGTAGTTCTACTCATGAAATCAATTCACCCTTCTTTTGAGAAGGACAGAAGTGTATGTAAGAATCAATGTGATGGAGGCAGATATGAGGTTTTCCTGCCTTTCGGGCTGTGAACCCACCTGTGTGCCTACCCCGGTTCGGGGCTCAGTGCTTGTCAGCCAAGAAGAGAAAGAATTCATAGAAAAAAGTCTCCTTCCTTATAAAAATGATGTATTAGAATGCCACTTCATTGTCTTCTTTAATTCACGATACTCGTGTTTTGTGAAGAAAGGAGAAATAATGAATGCTTTGTGTGGGCTCTCGGAAAGTAGAAGTCCGTCAATTTGGGGGGGGGGGTGAGGGTTTCAACGCGTGAATGGCGAGGGGACCCAAGCATGGGCTATGTAACAGATGAAGCAACAGGCGAACAAGGATCACGGGTCCACTGACTAGAAGTGGTTTTCAGTTAATCCCAGAGCCCATATTAATTTCTTCAAACTTTTTGGAAGGGAGGAAACTTTTGTTTGGCTTTTTATTTAATCTGGACTGAAGATTTAGAGCATATTTTAATCATTTCTGTGGCTTTAAATTCCAGAATTTATTTGATGGCTTTATGTCACCTGCTTGCAGCACGCACGTGTGACTATTACGGTTCCAGACACCTTTGTGTCCTCATTAGTAAAGCAGCGCTGTCCATAGCAGTGAAAACAGTTAGGAAATGTATTTTTCTTCTCTTGGCACTCGACCTCCAGAAGTTGAGCGTTGAATTGGCTTTAGCTGCCTGGATCGTAGTCCGGCTCCATGGTAGGAAATTGGGACGTGTGGAATTTAGACACGCCTGCGAAAGCCCAACCTGCAGGTCCACATGCTTGGATAATATTACCTCGTGGTCTCTTTATAGTTTGTTAACTAAGTAAACAATTTGTTTGAAGTATACTTAAATGATCATTTAGAAAGGTGCTAACATAGGGTCTTCAGCTAAAAGGAAGTGTCCTGTCATGGTCAATAACACCTGGGTTAATTTCTAGCCCCTGTCACCTGCAGCCATCATCAGTGCATTCAACTTAGCCGTGGGGGCGGCTGGTCAGTACAGAGGCAAAGTACCGTCTTTTCCTGGCAGACACAGCCCAGCACGTCCTCTCTGAAGATGAAGCGTAGAGTCACAGCACTCAAGACTTCTATCCTTTTTGCCAGTCAGCTGTTTGTTTCCCTGGATGAGGGGCTGCCCCTCACCTAAAGATAGCATACCCGTGTTATTAGTAGCGTACGGTGGGGGGGATGGCCCTGGCTCCCCGTGCCCTGGCCCTTGGCTCACCCGGCACAGACCCCACTGAGCCATCAGAGGGAATTACCTTCACGGGGTCTGTGCATCTCCACGTTTTCTCCCTTGCCTTTCAGAGACCTACCTCTCTAATAGGTACTGTTTCTCCCATAGATTCTCCTCTTGTAATTTGAGAAGCAAAAGGATAATTTGGGGAGGACATTTTTTGGCACTTAGACTAAAACCCTGGGAATCTTTGTAAAATTAAATCAGCTGCTTTTATCTTTTCCCAACGTAGGCACTTCCTGTCAGTGGACAGATTTCGGGCCCACTGTTAGTGATTTCCTAAAATGTTAGTCCGGTTGATTTTGTGGTCACTGACTTGAGTGAATCCAGAATTGGAAACACATAATCTCACTCTCACAGATTGCTTTGAAGTCGCTTAAGGACTCACTAATTCTTCTTCCACGTGTCTTTTTTTTTAATTTTTTTTATTTCCCCTGTGCAGGGTTTTTCCAAAGTTGATAATTTGACGGTCCTTTGTCTTTTTGGAACTTATCAGTCTGTCCTCTACTCTACAACCACCACTTAAAACAATAAAAATGTAACCAGCTTGTTTTCCAGTGCTTTAACTTCATTGACATTGCCAGGAACTTTGGGATGAATTCTCTGTTGACCCCAAGTCCCATGGGATGTTTCTGGGTGAGGCCACGGTGTCCAGGCCCTGTTTGGAGTCCCCACAGCCAGTTGGGTGAAGTGACTCTCCCTTTCTCTTTCTCAGTGCCATCGCCTCCATCCTGAGGGCCTGGCTTGACCAGTGCGCAGAGGACTTCCGGGAGCCCCCTCACTTCCCTTGCTTACAGAAACTGCTGGATTATCTCAAACGGATGATGCCAGGCTCTGATCCAGAGAGAAGGGCACAGAATCTTCTTGAGCAGTTTCACAAGCAAGAAGTGGAAACTGACAGTGAGTACTTGCTTGGTTCCAGAGAACAAGCTAGATTCTGATTCTCCAGCCTCCATGTTGGAGATAGGTTCTCTCTATACTTTTTCTTTTTTTTTAAGATTCATTTAGTTGTTTGAGAGAAAAAGAGAGGGAGAGGGAGAGTGCAGGAGGGAAGGAGAGAGGGAGAGAGAATCTCAAGCAGACTCCTCACTGAGTGTACAGCCTGACGTGGGGCTCGATTTCACCCTGAGATCCTGAGATTGTGACCCTGAGATCACGACCTGAGCCAAAATCAAGAGTGGGAGGTTTAACCGACTGAGCCATCCAGGCGCCCCACACTGTTCTCCCTGTACTTGGTGAATGACCTCAGTTTGTCTCAGAGAGACGAGCTGCTGGGGAGTTGGCGGTGGGTAAAAATTCTGAAGTTTACCAAAGTGCTAATTACAGAGCCTCAGACTTTTGGAGCCAAGAAGGAGATTTTTAAGACCACCTAGTCTGGTGCTGTCATTTTATAGAAGAGGAAACTGGCTCTGAGAAGCGAAGTGATTTCCTTGGGTTTCTTCTAATACCACAAAGAGGATTTTTTACCTTCTCTTGTCAACATGTCCCACGCTGAACTTGATTTTGCTTTTTATTCTCTGCCTCCTGGCTCCTCTGTCTAATTAATGGAAACCCCTCACAGCCACCCCCATTCAGCAGGCAAAGAATGAAATCCAGTTGTGCTCCTGCCCTCAGAAAAGCTCAAAAATCCCTGAGAAGGTGTTTCTCTGTCAAACTGGAAGACATCGCTGTCACTGAGCGTCGCCGATGGCCTCATCAGAGGAAGTTTCTGTGGCTGTTTTTTCCTATTGGAGGAACTGACTGCCTGTTTGCAAGGACAAAGGAAGGGCCACCACTGCGGGTCGTGGGCCGCTTGGAATTATCTTTGAAGAAAGTCAGAGCGAGGTTAGGACAGGCTTTCAGCCTGACGATTTATCCTTTCGCTGGCCTGCTGGGTGATGGTTGCCATGGCGGCTGACCCACTTGGAGCTTTCGACAGGCGTTTCCCTGAAGTGTGCCCGATTTCCTCAGTGAGGGAAAGGAAGCGGTTCCTCACGACCGATAAGGGAAGCTGCCTCAGCGCCAAAGAAAATAACCTTCCATTCCCAGCAGTACCTGTGGAATTGTTTTACGTTTGGGGGATCAGAGCAGAGGGAAAATGCAATCACATCATGAGAAGCCGACTGCCAAGTGCTCTGTATCTCAGATGACTTCATCTGCCGGGAATGTTGGAATACCAGGGGCACTCCTCCAGCTGCCGGACCTCCACTCCCTTCAGGGCCTCCTTTGAGCCGGAGTGGAAAATGCTGTGAGAGAGCCCAGCTCTCCCCACTGGGGCTGCCGCTGGCTCCGGGCCTAATTGGGGAACCGGTGGGACTAGTCGTTCATTGTTTCCGACCCAGCGACTGGAAGGCAGAGCTCATTTGGCAGGCCGAGGCAGGGGCGAGGGAGACTGCCTGACTTTGGAAAGGCTTTCAGGCAATGCTCGCAAATGAATTTTTCCTGAGTTTGGAAAATTTTAATCAAGAAAGCTCTAAACTTTCTGTTTATTAAGTCCAGTGGTCGTTACTGAAAAGGGGTTTCAGGAGCTTGGTTCTCAGGGGCGTATTTTGCCCAGTTTCACGGTGGCAAAAGCAAAAGTTCGCCTGCCTTGTTTTCTAATAGTAAAATTTTGCTTCGAGTTTTTACTTCCTTTACCTCTGCAAGAGAGCCAAAAGCAGAAACAGTGAAGGTGTGGCCTCGGCCTCGGAGAGAAAGGACAACGTAATCTTCACCCACAGCAACATCCCGGGCACATGTGGGTCGCTGTGAGTGTTCGTTGGGTGGATGAGAGGATCTGACCTTACCACACATCCTCTTTGGCTGAAGTGGGCAGCCTCTGCATTCCAGAGCCACTGGGATAGATGGATACAGTAACTAGCAAGAGGGATGGGAGGCCCACTGTGAACCTTTGTTTGGGATTTCAAATTTCTTCTTTCTCCCCTGAATGGGAGAGTACCCCAGAGCTGTGTGGAGGCAGAGTGGTGAAGTCATAGGGTTTTAGCTCTCTTTAGCTCATGCCTGTTTGTGCTTCAGACTCCGGAGGCTGGCAGTGATTCCCTCCTACCTTCTTCAGTCATAACCCAAGCCCATTGGCATCAGTACCTTTAGCTCGCCCGTGGTGGGGAGAGGATTGTGGTTGGGGGGTGGGCATCCTTAATTCCCATGCCTGACGCTGGAGTTGGCAAGCACTCATGTGGTGTTCTGACAGGGGGAGTGATGTACGGTCCACTCTCAGCTCCCCTTTCCCCCTGGAAAACCAAGAAGAAGAAAAGGCCACCCCAACTTGACCCAAGATATGTCAAAGTCTTATTCTACAAAGAAAGAGAAAAAGCTTAAAATGTAAACATCCGGGGAGTAGTAACACACTGATTTACATTTCTGCCAAGATATAACTGAATGCAGCTAGGTTTTTTGTTTTTGTTTTTGTTTTGAGAACAGATTTGACAGGAGAGCAAGGAGTGTGAAGGGGATGAGATTGGAAAACAACCCAGGAATTGGGAAAGATTCCAGGGAAGGGAGACTGGGGTTCAGGTTCAACTTCATCCAATTCCACGGTCTTTCAGAATGGAGTCTGGAGTTCCTAGTCCGTGCGCTGAGTCCTTCAGCTTTTGATTTGGAATCCAAGTAGTTATTACAGTGATTTTTTTTCTCGGTTCTTCAGTCTATGGCCTGTGTAATTGACTAATTGAGGATCTTATCTGTAATAGGGCTCAGGTGAATTTAGTTTCAGGCTGTTCTGCTTCACACGTACTTAGCTTTAGGTGGGAAACTGAAAGCTACTCCAAACATCTTGAGAATTCTAACGACTTTCTTAGAATTCTGGGGATTCCATCAGCATTTCTGACACCAGCATGGCCCGTTCTACTCCCCAAAGCCTGGCCTGCTTTCATGCCCAGTCCTTCCAGGCTTCTGGTTATAAATGGCCAGTAATTACGAATGGCACAGTTGGGACTTAGGAAGCGGCTTGGTGGGTCCTTAAGCTGAGCAGAGGGTATGAGCGAGCCCAAGGTGCGGGAAACCCCCAGAAGGTAGTCCAACTTTGCTTCTCTAGACTTTGCCTAATCTGGCTGTATCCCAGGCCTGGTTTGTCAAAGGGAAAACATGAGGCCTCTGAACTTAATAAAGAATCTACAAACAGAGATTAAGCGGACTTCCATTTCACTCAGATTTGCTGTGCTTAGCGTTTCTCCCTGTGGGTTTTCTGAAGGATTAGCCCTCTTCTTTCTAAATGAAGGAAGTGCAGTTTGACTCTACCAACAAGGTCATAAACAGTGGCACCAAAATACTAATTTTTTTTTTTCCCATCTGTGAACAGATGGGTTTCCCAGCACCATCTTCTTCAGCCTGGAAGAGGAAGAGGAACTGGAAGGTGGAGGGCCTGCAGAATTCACGAGCTTCCCAGAAGATCTCGTGGCAGAGCAGCTGACCTATATGGACGCAGTACGTCTTCTCTCTGTGCCCCAGATGGGCTTCTACTTAAAATGTGGGGACTGACAGTACTGGTGGCTGGAGAGGCCAGTGGGGTAATGTGATTTAAGTCTTTTGTGATCCTTGAGAGAGGCCATGCCTGTAAATGCAGAGCAAAGATGTGACTTGAATCGATCATCTGAATAATTCAGGCCTAAGCTCTTCTTGCAATTCTGGGTGAAGGTGCTTTTTCCTTGGCACTCGATACACAGAGAGAAATAAGAATTCTAATTCTCGTGAAACAAAATCCACCCTGTTCCATGGGTATTTCTCTCCCTCCAGACTCATAAATATTTCAAGATCTGAACTGTTTATTTGAAGAATTGTAAAGCAGTCAAAGTATAAATTAGGAGAAAATAAGTTCACGGAATCCACATGTGACTCTGTCTGGCAGTTCACGTCTATGTGTGGTTCCTGTTCTTTTGAAGTTTGAATATGTTTGTTAGACGTGCATAGTTGATGACATCAGTCATGTGTCTTAGCACAACGTTAGCTGGTAAATATCAGCTAAAGGAAAGAGGGCTGTTATAAATTATCGTGATGGTTTTAGCTCTTCTGCACTTACCACTTTGAAGAAAGCAGCATCGAAAGTGATAGAGTTTCCATGTAGGGAGCATGCAAATAAACTATCAGAAGAAATCAGAGAGCCTATGTAAAGTAAATCCTGGTGTTCTGTCTTTCATACAAACCCTTGTGTTGAATTGTCATACAGATGAGAATCCAATTTGGCCAACGAATTTGCTTTGATTTTGTCCCACAATTGACGGCATCAGAGAAAGTTAGGAAACCTCATTGATGATGACTTTTAGGCAAAGACCTGGAAACCAGGCTGTAACTTCCTTTCTTTTACTCTGTGATGCTGAATGCTGTTTCCTTCCATATACTTACTTTCTTCATTTTAGAAATCCTGTAGAACACATTGATGATAATGCCACATGCACTGTCCTTCTTTGGATCACTTGTCACATGGTCACTGGGCATCCATATGCATTGTACCCAATTCATGATCATGAGTGCCCAGAACATACCCTCGATACGATTTTGAAGTCAAAACCTTCTCAACTGCTAATCTAGATTTGTACCTGTCTTTTGAAATAGAAAAGTCATTCATTCATTTAAAATTTTCTTTTGGTCATTGTGTTCTGTTTGTGCAGTCGAGCAGTTAGAAGTTTAGAAGGAACATGTGGGCTTTTCTGACCAGTTAACATATTAATTATTTACTTTTGTCCATCGAAGTAGACATGATGAGGCAAGTCAAGTAGAAAAGGGTTGTTTGTCCAATTCACTGATGACCCAGATGTTGTGCTTTGCCATATGAAATGTCTGTGTGGTCCTTAAAGTCAGTTTCTCTTTTGTTCTAGCAACTCTTCAAGAAAGTAGTGCCTCACCACTGCCTGGGCTGCATTTGGTCTCGAAGGGATAAGAAGGAAAACAAACATTTGGCTCCTACGATCCGTGCTACCATCTCTCAGTTTAACACGCTCACCAAATGCGTTGTCAGCACCATCCTGGGGGGCAAAGAACTCAAAACTCAGCAACGAGCCAAAGTCATCGAGAAGTGGATTAACATCGCTCACGTAATTATCTTTTTAAAAATATTCTTTGTATTTAGTAGATGTTGGAGACTACGCCACGTCTCTGTTGAAAGGGGTCTCTGCGTTCAGTGCCAAGGCAATCAAACGACTATATGTGAGGGACTGTTGGGTTTTTGTTGCTGTTATTGTTGTCCCCCCAAAGTAAGGAGAAAAATTGCCTTTCTTAACTTAGGAGCTTATTTTTCCTCTTTAAAGAAAATTGGTCCCTTGCACACTTCTTTCTTCTCATGGGCCTGCACACTGCTGTGTCTCCAGGGTAAGACATCCATCTGCTTTTCCCCTTATTTTCACCAACTGAGTCAGTTCTGCCCATGTGCAGTAAGTAGAACTTGATAGTCGAAGTGTCAGACAGACTGCTCTTCAATGCAGAATGATTACCTACCTAAGCACCCTGAAGAATTATATCTTCTACCGATAGAAAGAGCTGGTATGTTCTCGGAATCCTGAATCTCTTTTCCAAAGGACTGGGATGCACAGATTTCACATTGATCTGGGGCTTTTCAGGAGGGCCTTCTGTCTGAGGTTGGATGGACAGAGTTTATTTCTAGGCCTGAGTTACATTCTGCTGAGTGTCAGTCTGGTCTCTTGGGTCAGCTGCTTGCATACGGTATGACCTTCGCTTATCAGTATTTTCAGGATCCAGAAGAGGCGAACATTCAGTATCCCCTTGGTCACCAGGTATTTCATGAGCTCTTAAATGCACGCGAGCTACAGTTTTATGTACTTTGGGGACATCGTTAGGATAAGCACAATTAATGTGGTCTTACAGGAGCCTGTAGTCAAACAAGGAAGCTAAGATAGACTGGAATGATCTCAGCCAAGGCAGAAGAGGAGTGGGGCCCTACGAGATAAGCTATGGTTGTGCAGGAGGGAGAACTCACTTCTGACTGGGGGGATCAAGGAAAGCGTCATAGATAGGATGACATTTGGATTTAGCTTTGAATACTAGATAGAATTTTTGGCATTTGAAGATTGGATAAGTTTGTTTTGTTGTAGGCAGAAGAAATTACATCAGCAAGAGCTATGTAATTAACAATGACTTTGAAGCATAAGTATTATATAAATATCTTATTAGTGTTCTGGGTTATATGGGTCAACCCTCAATCAAAACCCATTTTGCTTTCTATGCTAATATATATTTCTTTCATTAAGCTTTCATGTTTAGGGTATAATACTTAAATTTTCACACACACGCTCTCTCTTCTCTCCCCCCCCCCCCTTAACATTCTCTTTTGTTATCTTGGATTAAAGAGCAGGGCCATAATTGTGCTAGGGAATTTGTCTTATTTTGAATTTTTAGGTGGTCTGTTACCACAGATGTTTTAGTATATGAAAAAAGTGGGAAAACAATATGTTCCAACTTAGATTTCTCCTGTTCTGAATTGAGCTTATTTCTCAGGAGCCACAAAAGAAGCTCTGATAGAGTGGAACAGAGTATGGAATTTCTGTCTTCTTGAGATGATAAGAAAATATATGTATTTTTTGCTATAAATGCTATATCCTTTAATCCATTCAATTGCTTAGAAAATCTATAGCGAGAATACAGCATCTGTGTGTTTGAGAGTGTGGCTCAAACAATGACTTTTGGTCCAAATTAAATATAAATTGTGCATTTATGTGATAATAAGAAATACAAGCTGAACAATTTGAGGTCTATTCCAAATCCCACAGCACATGCTTAAAAGCCACGGGTCCTTGCTCTTGGCGATGTAGTTTCCTAATATTGAGCATGTTGTGTCCCTTGAAATTGTGTGGAGTAATTTAATAAAATAATGAAACTCATAGGTGGTTTCCTGCCAAGATTTATTTTACTTTTCCTGCATTAATCACAGTTAATTTCTATCAAGAGGATATTTGAAAAACGATAATAATTTTATACAGAAAATATTTGTGACCTAATGTGATCATATTTTCTTGGACCGGCTTGGCTGCTGTATTTGTGTTTTACTTTTGCATCTCCTGGAGGATACCTCCCTTTCTAGAAATGGGGCCAAATGTCTCTTGTACTTCTCTAAACCCTTAAGTGGAGCCTCTTTCTGGATAATGTGTTCCATATGTCTATTACAATTTGCATGAAGTATCTGTGCCTGAGTTCCTTTATTTATTGCAAGTTTCTTGATTTTTGGAACATGACTTTTGGATTCTGAACCTTTGTTGAACCATGCTCTCGTGGGCTTGCGTTTCCAGACTGACCGTATTTCAGAGTACTCTCTCCCCCTCTCTCTCGCTTGCTCGCTCTTTCTTTTCACATAAGGGGAGAGCACTGGGACATTTAAAAAGAGTGGGCATGACTTTTGTAAAATACTTTGGCACTGACTCTAAGAAAAAAAATGTTTGGAGGTTTGTTTGTTTGTTTGGCATAGTTTTAAGTAGCCAGATTTTGGCAAGCTAAGTCGGAGAAGGCTGTTTTCCCTTCTTATTCAAGATTAGCATGACTTCATGAAATGACCTTTGAAGCAATGTGCATTTATGTCCAACCACCCCGGGGCCTCTTGCTTCAGACGTTCTACATAAAGCCTAACCCGTGCTTGCACGGGGTACTAAGTGGATATATTACTCTCCCCAATGCCTGTATATGGAAACATCTCCTTTGACATAAGGCATAGCGCACTCTTGCCACGTTGCCAAGACTGGGACTCTCTCCCTTACTGTTCACAGTCCCCGCCGTTCATCAGCAGGAGGTTGCCTCCAGGGTCACCCGCGCTGAGGCCACAGACGCAGACTCCGACTCCGTGCGATAGCTTCGATTTCAGGATCAGAGAGCCTTTCTCCTTACCCAAAAAATGCCATCCAGAATATTTCCTGTTCTCTTTCTATTTTGTTTTCAAATGCTGCCAAAGTGAATTTCATTTTAAAAGCCCAAGTTATTTTGGAAACACCAAAGGAATCAAGGTGTTTCTGAATGTTTATGATCGCGGCCCAAGCCAATTTGAAACCAAATGAATGTGTATAAAAATATTCCCTCTTGGCAAAGAGCATAAAAGCCAAAGTTCAAGTCGTGGTGAATTTTTATTGCCAAGTTATATACACCTCTCTGGGCAAGGGTTGGCCAGGAGATGTTCAAGACCATCTGAGCTCACGGAGGCTGCAGCCCGGCTCCCTTTGGTGGGTCTAAAGGAGATCGTGATCTTCCATGTGTGTTTTTAGGGCATCTGTGTGCTTTCTGCAGAAGCAAGCTTGCGTTCCCGAGCACAGCACTGCAGACTCCCCTCCATTGGTGTTTTTACTGGGAAAGCTGGAAACCATAAAACTGTAACAACAACGCAAAAAATATATTAAAGGGAGAAAAACAAGCACACGCTGCCAAAACCTATAAAGTGTTTCGGTGACTGGGGTGGGAGTAAGGAACCACTTTTTGATGTTCAGTATTTATACAGCTGCCTATTTAGCGGTAAGAATTCATAGCAGCTGTGATACCTCTAAAACAGGAAACCACCAACTCTCTGTATTAGTGATATTTAAATGCCTTTTATGTTCTAATCACTCTCCGCACAGGAATGTAGGATCCTGAAGAATTTTTCCTCCTTGAGGGCCATCATTTCTGCACTGCAGTCCAATTCCATCTATAGGTTAAAAAAGACCTGGGCCGCCGTCCCCAAGTAAGTTCCAAGTGTCCCACTCTGCTTTCTTTGGCTGGGGTAACTGGTCGCTGCATCAAGGGTACGGGTCCTCGCCCTCAAAGCTCATATTATATAACTAGAGAAACATCTTTGAAAGCCTCTGTGTGTCCCAGGCAGGGTGCGCGTTACACAGAATCACTAATAAGTTTTGAGGCGGGGCTGCCACAGGCGTCAAGGCGCATCGGGCAAAGTGTGCCAGAGTCGAGGTTATTGGCTTTGGGGAGGATTTTAAGGATGTGCTTATGATCTAGTTTCCGAGGGGTAAGTCTGTGGAGTGATGAAGTTACAGCAGTTGCTGTTACTTCTGGCTATTTCTCGGCCACATTCCAAAGCCCTGAGCTGTGTCAAGATGTGAGGGATCGTGCGCGTAGATGGGACATTAGTTCTTGCTGTTTGGCAAGAATCTATTCAGTTCACTTCTGTCTCAGCGTGCTAAAAGCTACCGGAGTGACATTAAAACCCCTGAAGTGTTCCTTCCTAGGCACCTGACTAAAGTTGTCAACTGGCCACATTTTTTATTGATTTCCATTTTGTATTGTTTCTTTTTTATATTGTTTTCATTTTATAGTGTTTTTCTTATTTCTTTGGAACAATTAACAATTTATTGTCCTTATTATTTTACTCTCTTCCTTCCCCTATTTCCAGAGCTTCCCTTGTAGCCCAGAGAACTTTGTGCGGAGGAGGGGAGGGTGAATGCAGAGGCAGCTCTGGTCCCCTGTCAGTACAGATTTGGAACCTGGGGAATGTGTCACGGCTACTAACTAGGCCACTTATATTCAACAGGTCTGCCTGGGGTTGAGCTAATCAAGAAGTCGGGCTGTATCAGGGAAGAATGTGTAAGCTGTTCACAGTCTAGACGTATGCGGTATAGCCCATTTCAGCCAAGAGGCGAGCCAGCTGGCCCCCCACGCAGGCCTGCCCTTGTGGGATTGGTGGCTTCGGTCCTTAGGAGTGGAAGGTCGAGGCATTCAGTTTCATCAGTTCACTCAGAGCTGATCAAGCCCTAAGGGACTGACACTATCCAAACTTGCAGGAGACCCAGATTGGTACACCAGAATTTCCTAAATTTATGCTGAAAATGAGTGCCAGAGTACTCATGCGTACCAGTGGACTCCTATTCTCAAAGAAGCAAGATGACTTGAGGGGGAAGTCAAATTATTTATTCCATAAGTCAGTAGACAAAAATTGAAGTGGCTGATCGTAATGCCTGGTGTTCCAGAAGCTACCGCCACTTGGAGACTCCAAAGCTCACGCTCTGTTTACAACACTGTTATCTACCAGGAGAGGACCTGGCAGATAGGCTTTCCAAAGTCCGATGCAATTTCTTGATCACCACTTACTCCTTAGGTCCTTTCTCCTCTTCATTAGTTTGAATAATCCAGCTAACCTTGTATGCGAAAGAAAGATTAGTTGATTGGTTTTCCTTTGCATATAAATCTTATGAAAGAGAGGGGTCATATAAAATCAAGAGATGATAGGCCTTGGTAACATACAAGGGGAAAATGAGATGCATACAGACTCCTCATCCCCAATAGTGCAGACCCCAGTCCTTCCCCTCCTCCGCGCTCCCCGGTCATGGGATCCAAAACAAAAACAAAGGGGTCCTCAGGTGCTCAAACACCTCCTGTGCTTGACGCAACCTTCTCTGATTGCAATGAAAGGTAATCCTATCTTTCTTTGGTGGTTAATAAATAATACTGTGGAAAGTCACTTAGCCAGCCAAAGATTTCTTCCACAGCTAATTTGAGGTTAGAACACAAGTAAAAAAAAAAAAAAAAAATTAATGGAGTTGTATCCTAATCTCTTGGCCACCCTATGAGTCCCATTCTTCCAGCTGGCTTTTGAAACAATTTCACCTCAAAACAAACCTCAAAGCATCATTCTGTACCATGTGGATGTCTGGTTCGTTTCTTAGCTAGTTGGTTCGTGTTTTAGCAGGGATGCTGCAGAAGGGTCATGAGAAAACACTTTCCTATCGGCTTTTCATAGTTTTCATTGCTAAATTCAGGGACAGGGTTAGGATACCTTATTTGGTGATCACTTTCCCTGTAATCCTTAATGCTAATCACTTTCGGTGGACAGAGAAGACATCTGTTTATTTCTCTTTATTTAGGCACACACGTAATTAAGTTCTTAATTATTTTTTCCAAAATACAAATAGCTTTATTGGTTTTCTTTATTACAAGGATAATATTACCCTCGTGGTAAAGCAAGTTAATAATGGCTTTCCCGTGATCATGACGTGCTGCCTGTGGAATGATACAGTCCCATTAATTCTCTGCCTCCGGAGTCCTCCACTCAGTAACCCTGGGGGGCTGGAGAGAGAAGCCTGAGGCCCGTGGAGAGGGACAGGAGCTCCAGAAGGGACAGGGCAGAGTAGGCGCTTTACGTAGATGATCCTGCTGACATTCATAGTGGTCCCTCACAGGGACTCCTCGTATATTCCTTGTATAGGTAAGAAAATGGAAGCTCAGGATGGTTAAGCAGTGGGCCTAAGAGCCCTCGGGGAGGCAGGGGCAGAGTGAGGATTTGAACCCCTTTCCCTCACCAGAGCGCGTTCTGCTTCTGTCTACTCGGACTCTGATTTGAGAGCACTGGCCTATGACTCAGGAAGTTTGGCTTCTACACCTGCCATGCTCGGCACTTAGCGATGGAAACGTCAGCGATCCCTGACCCTGGCATCTTCATCTCTAAATGAGGGGGCCTGCCAGCAGGATTTCTCAGGACCCACGGGCTCTGTGGGTATTGCTAAGACAGATTTTTTTTTGAAGGAACATGTCCCAGTTGAACAACTCAATGCCCCAATTTAACACTCCTTATTTATGATTATAACATCCGCAGTTAGAACCCCTCCTCCCTTCACATAGGTGACCATGTGTACTTTAAAAAAAAAAAAAAAAAAAGTCAGCCAGCATGAAAAAAGTCATTGGCTTCCTCTCTGCTCCTGAGATCAGTCCAGTCCCTCTGTAGCCACAGGTAATGGATGGGCAGTGCGGCCAAAGATGTGGGCCTTTCACTGACTCTTTGTGAATATTTTCTTCATCCCTCTCCCAGGGACCGGATGCTGATGTTTGAAGAACTTTCAGATATCTTCTCAGACCATAATAACCATTTGACCAGCCGGGAACTTCTGATGAAGGTGAGGCTCTTGGTCGGGGCGTGGGCCGCGTCACTGATAGCCTACAGCGACTGGAGGCAGCATTTGTGTTTTCGAGGGCAAATCGAAGAAGTTCAGGGCTGAGAAAACCGAACGTCGAGCTCTGTAGCTTCACGGTTATGCAACCAGATTGTGAAACTTGTGCTCATGAGTGTATCTCTTTAACGAGCCGCTCTGCGGACACCAAGTGCGGGCAGCGAGGTCCGTAAGAGGCCCTGGAATATTCCTTCTCAGCAAAACGTCTTCTAGAGTGACGGAGGCCAAGCCTGCAATTCCACATCCTGTATTTGGACCAAGTCGAATGGACCTGTCAGCAATATTTATTGAACGCAAGTGAGTGCTGACTTCTGAACCGTTGGAAGGTAGAAGTGTAGCTTGGTCGATTTTATTTCTCCAGACACTTGTCAAATGTCCAATATTCGTAAAGCACTGGAGCGGCCTCTGGGAATATGAAGGCGACTAACCCAGAACCTGCTTTCAAGAATTTACCCTCTGGCTGGTGGATGGAGGCACTAAATGAGAATAAGTAGTCAAATAAAGGTACAAATAACAGGTTGTGAATGGTCATCGAAGGGGCACATAGGCCAGATCCTATCTTCACAGCCTTTCTATAAAGTAGATTTTATCATCCTTGTTCTGCAGAGAGCCAAGACTCAGAGAGGTAAGAAGTGTGTCGTAAGGCACACAGCTGGTAGGTTGTGGAGCTAGAAGGCGAACCCTACCTGGTGAGACTCTGAAACCTCCTTTCATCACGTAGGCATAAAACTGTTTCTTCTGGCCACTTGGGAGTGAGGGGCAGGGTCGATCAGAGAAAACTTCGCAGAGAAGGTAAATCGGTCATCAAACAACCGTTGACTGAGCATTCGCGGTGTGCTGCTAGGTGTCCGAGCTGCGGCCACACTGAGGGCAGCCTCTGACCTGAACGACGTCACGTCTCACTGGGGAGGCAGGGAAGTAGACAGTTACAAAACCGTAGTGTGTGCGCTACTGTAGCCCTGAACTGGGCAATTAGAGGATAAGAGTCTTGTCCTTAGTCTCTTTTTCTATAAATTGGAGATAACAGTATTTAGTCCACTGACCTCAGAGAATTTGTTTTGAAGATTGACTGAGATAAAATATTTGAAAGCCCTATGCAAATGTGTTTTTAGAATTTGGCATGCTGTGTGCATGCAAAGCCAAAGGACGCCTAACAAATGAAAGTGAGTGAAGTATGGGCTACGTACACAAGCTCAGAGCAGACCCTTGGAGTAGGGGTGAAAGTCCGGTGGAGGTGGGGTCCTGAAGAAATGGCATCCACCTGACATCTGTTAGCTTAGTCATTCCTATGAGGGGATCTGTTACGGTCTTCTGACGGGTGCCGTCCTGAGTCCTACCCTTCGGGCATGTCTGTCCCATCGTGGGCTCTGCCGGGTACTCAGCCTGTCTCCCTGCTGGCCTGCAAGCCTCTTGCAGGCAGGAACTGGGTTCGTTTTGTCACTGTTCTAGCCCGAATGCCTGACACAAGGCCTGGGACGCAGCAAGTGTTCAGAAACTGTTCAATTGCATGCATTGGTGGGCTTTCCGAGTCACGGGACTTTGAGACCCTGCCCCCTTCTTAGCCCTTCTTGGAGCAGGGCAGTTTGTGCTGATGTCCAGCCCCGGATTTGGCCTAGCTTGTTAACTGCACACTGACCGGTGCTCACTGAGATCGTGTTACTCCCGGCTTCACGTCCCCCTGGATTTGCCGCCTTTAATTGGAAACTCATTTGGCTAGGGGGAGATGGCTTAGTGGTCTCCCCGTCAGGAATACAAAGCTAGATTAACCGGAGCCACACGTTCAAGTCCCAATAGCTCTGAGTCATCCTTCCAACGCAGATAAATTCAGTGCCGTGCAGCCCGTTGCCTGGTGGCGGTGTTCTGGCCGAAACCTTAGAAGCGAAGCCATATCTAGACAGTAAAGGTCCTGTAAGCCTTTCTTAAATGTAGAAATTGGCCCTTGTGCTCTAAGTTAAATTTCTTCTGCATGGCTCCAATCCCAAAGAAATGAAAAACTTGGCTATGAATTCCTGTGGTCTGTGCATTATCATCATGATGGTGTAATGTTTTGGGCAGGGAGTATGTATATGTAGGTCCCTTTCCAGTCACCTTCGTTGATCATTCTTCACATGAAGTCTATAATTCTGAGTGTTAATTCTCAGCATGTTGTAAAAAGAAAATGGAATCAAGGTAGTTAGATTCTCAAAAGAACCACTGAGAAAAACTGCTGGTCTCTGTTTCTAATATGTCGTTCCTGGACTCACACTGATTTACAGTTGGATAATCTTAGTCTTAAAGACGGGTCTTCTCCTCCACTTCCGGGCAGATGTAATGTTCTACCTCTATAATATGCTGCCTGAGGCAACATAATAATTAGCAAAAATCTAAAACAAACAAAAAACCCTAAGGTTTTCATTTTAATTGTTGGGAAAAATGTTTTTATTTTCATCACAGATTATCTTAAACCTGTGATAATCAACTTAGATAACTCCGAGCAAGTGAATTATAGAGTCCATAAATTTTAAAGCAGCGGGAAAGCAGAATGCCACCAAATCATCCTGGTCCTTGGGACTCTTGGTGAGAACTCTCCCTGGTGGAATTGATATAAACAACTGTGAGAAAGGCCCAGGAATTTGGCTCTGATGGAAACGTTTGTGTAGCAAAGCTCTAAAACACAGTCAAGTCGAGTTTGGAGCTGAAGACTGTTAGGACTCTGAAGGCCCATTCAGATCGTTACCATTAACTTCTGGGCAATAAAGTACCCAACACTGATTGAGAAGAATCCAGTGCTCGCGTCCATCCGAGGCCCAGAAATAGAATAGATGAGGGCGCTTGAACTCACGGAGGTAGAGAAAAGATGGGACTCAGGTAAGAAATTTTTACTAGAGAGAGAGAGGAGGAGGAGGAGGACAGAGAAAGATACAGGAGGGGAGCAGGAGGTTAATGGAGGGAGAGGGAGCAATTTGGAATTCATCCAAACATAGGCAATCATTAAAGATGACGTTTCCAAAGACCTGATTATAGCAAAAACCAAGACGGTGACTTTGGCAGAAGGAAGAGACACTAGGAACATGAACGTGGCCAGAAAAGGAGTCAGAAGGAAGGAACCAACGTGATGCTGTCAGAAAATTTCCAAGGGGTTACAAGGGATCAGAGAGCTGCAGAGAGAAAGATTTAGGGCCAAGGAAGAAGAAAACGGACACCGTTGGATGTGGCAAATGGTAGGTTTTGGGTTGACAACTCATCTGAAAGAACTGGCACTGGGCGTGTCTTCAGTGACCCAGGCAGGAATGGAGTCTCACTCTCTTGAAATCGTGAAGTCATGAAATCCGCAAGCCTGTGAGCTCTCACGCAGGTCTTCACCCCCCTCCCAGCAAGGAGGCTGTCCTGAGTGCTCTTCCTTTCCTTCCCTGCTATTCTGTGGCTCTTGGGAGCCTTTTAACTTGTCAGAAATCCTTCTTAAGAGTTATCTGTCTTCTATGACTTCTACACATGATGCCTCTGCCAGTGATTGAGAAGCTGGAAGGGAACCAGAGGGACCCACACAGGAAAGGGATGGACACTTGCCTTTAAGTCAGACAGAAGC
>CM052893.1:20199204-20378210 GCA_028534135.1 Potos flavus | reverse complement strand
AACAGCAATGCGTACTGTAGTCAACTTTGGACACACCGTGGCCTAGGGCATGGGTGCCGAGAAAAGAGCATCTGCTCCCAGGAGGACTTGGTCTGTGTGCTGGCAGATCTTTTCATTTGTTCCAAACCCTCTCTCCATTTTCCAGCTTTCCTTACTAATCCCAAGGACTAACCAACCTTTTTCTAGTTTTTCAATATTCAAAGGAATACCGTACCTCCTTCCTTAAGACTGAAAGATAGTTACTATCTTTAGCTTTATCTTAAAGCTTCATTTTAAAAACTCTCCTTTTAGCATGAAAGGGGGAAACCAGAGAAAGAGAAAATTAGGGACTGACAACCTCTAGATCTTCTCATCCCTGCTTTGGAAGGATTTTCTCCTTCTTTGGAAGGCTGGACATAAATCAGAAATGTTGTGTTTGAATGATAGGACTCTTCTCTACCATAACGCCTATGAAATGTTTCACAGCATTTCAGACTTTTTTTGGTTGTTCAAAGATAAGTTAAAAATAGCTGCTAAAAAAAGATTATTTTAGTTCAGGGTGAGACCTTGTGCACATAACAGGGAAGGACAAACTGCGCCTGAGCGCGAGTCCTCGGGGTTGAATCTCTCCAGTCAGTTCTGGCCAACGAGACAGCTGGCCTCCCATGGAGCAACCTGGCCCTGCCCTGGCTGGGGCTGTGCTTTCTTCCAGAATGTCCAAAGTGCCTGAATGGGAGTGAGGAGAAGGTATTCACGGAAGCTGCTTTTTCTTTTCTCTTTAGAATGGTTAGTGCCTCAGCAGCCTTACAGGGAATTGAGATGATCTCAAAGGGAATTTTGTGAGATTAATACTGCATATACCTGCAGTTGAAGTGATTCTACCTTCATTTCCAAGGGACAGTTTTTTTTTTTAAATAAACTTTTTGCTATGGAGTTTACGGGTAAGTTCCAGACGGTACATGGAGTTTCTGTGAAGCCCTTAGTCCGTGTCCCCCATTGTCAGCACCCTCTCTGGCCATGGCCCCTCTGTCATGCCTGAGGCACCCACAGCGGCGTGCTTCTGTGAACTGAAATCCAGAGTTGATCGAGATTTCACCACTTTTGCATGAGGACGCTCTTTCCGCTCCAGGAGCCAGGCCAGGGGACCACGCTGTAGGATGCTATCCTGTCTCCTCAGGCCCCTCTGCTCTGTGAGAGTTTCTCAATCCTCCTTGTTCCTCTCCTTACCCTGACGGTCTTCTGGAATACCGTCCTGATATCTTTAGAATGTCCCACAATCGGAGTGCGTCTGTTGTTTTCTAGTGAATAGGTTGAGGTTACGGATTTGGGGGAAGCATATCATAGAAGTGAAGTGCCATTCTCGTCACATCCTGCCAAAGACTCACTGGGGATGTTAACCTTCATCACTTAGTTAAAGTAGTGTTTTGCCAGATTTTCCACTTCAAAGTTACCATTTTTCCCTTTCCTGCTTCTCTCCTTTGGAAGTGAGCCACAAAGTCTACCGCAAGAGGCCATTTTTTAGAAAGATATTATTTATTTATTTGAGAGAGAGAGAGAGACAGCGAGAGAGAGAACAAGCAGGGGTGAGGGAGATGCAGGCTCCCCGCTGAGCAGGGAGCCCGATGCGGGACTCGATCCCAGGACCCCAAGATCATGGCTTGAGCCAAAGACAGATGCTTAACCGACTGAGCCACCCAGGTGCCCCCCAAGAGGCCATTTTAATAGTGACACCCGATACTCTTGTGGTATACACTCTTCCTCAGTTTACACTGTACAGTACAGTGTACAGCCATTCCAAACCTTTAGGAGTATCCACACACTCTGAAAGAGAAAAGCCATCCCTTGAAATAGCCTAAGCAAAATATGAATCCCTGTGAACACTCTTGAACATACTTGTATGATCTCCTGGCTTTGAGGCCTGTTTTCATAACTTTGAAAGTTAGAGATTAGGTGATAGAATTCCCATCCTTTTAAAAAATCTTAAAAATTTCATTCATGGAGGTTAACACTAACGGTCTTCAGTGGTCCTTCATTTTCTCCGAATGCTGTCAAGGCTTACCTGGCCATTCAAAGATGGCCGCCTTCATCTATGAACAGACACTTGCCAAATTTAGCCAACAATATGTGCATTTTCTCTGGTATGGAGGCTCCTGAAACCCTTCCACTTTTTAGTAATGACAAAGGTCATTTGGCTGTGCTTTGCTCCTCAGGGTGTGATGCAGGGAACTGTGCCCTACCTGGGCACCTTCCTGACTGACCTCACCATGCTCGACACTGCTCTTCAGGACTATATCGAGGTGAGTTGTTTGCACGTGGTGACTTGGATCCCAAGAGAGAAATTCACTTTATCAGTGTCTGTTGAGGGCCCATTATGTACGTGGCACCCTGTTAGATGCTGTGAGGAATACAAAGCAGACTAACACCGGAAGTGACTCACAAGCCAGTGGAAGCTTGTATCAAGGCCGGCAGTGACTATGGAAATACTAGGAATTCAGACAGAAATGTAGGGAGACATGAGGGGAGGTCACAATCCGTTCCATGTGCGGGGATGGGGAGGTGGGTGATGGCAGAGCCTTATAGACAAAGTGGGTTCCAGAAAGACCTTGATGTTGAGTAGCCCTTGGGTAGGTAGGGCTGAGGGGGTGATATGCCCTAACATTCTACTTGGTGGAATAGGGAAGTGGTCAGATTTGTGGATTTTTAATTATTCTTTTCTTTTTCTCATATAATTCCCGCCTTGAGGCACTCCTGTGCTTTCTCTCGTATGCATGCTCTTTCTCAGGGGGAAGAGAAGTGAAAGTTAAGCTTCTTGTCAGTAGCTGTAATAAAATATTAACTGGAAGAAATTTGACATTTGAAGTGAAAATTAAGGATTGCTTGTGGATCTAGGTTTCTGTCCCCTCCCTGGCTCTCACATGCGATGCGTCTGCTTCTCCTCTATCAGAGTTAGCAGGCCTGGCGGTTATTCTGCGTGTACCTCCCTCCAAGCTTGTCATAATGTGGGCATACGCATTCATTTTGCATTTCCCGAGCTCTGTCTCTTCACGTCCTCCGCCTCAGCTTATCTCAGGAAACACTCATTAGCACTGGGGAATTTGGGGGAGTGACTGATGATTTAGAAGTTATATTCAGCCTACTAAGAACAGGAGCTAGGGGATGAAGAATTGAAACTTAACTTTTCATAACGCTATGTAGAAGTGACTTCTCTTTTGATAAACCATTGACAATTTGGTTTCCAGTATGAGTCAGTGACCATCTGTTTTTGTTGCCTTGGGTCAAGAAGTAAAGTATAATGGAACATTTACTCAAGCTTTTGCCCTTATTGGCTCTACAAATGTATTTGGATTCTGAATTGTAACTTCCTTATCATTACTATTTTAGTTGGTTTTGGATATTTTATGGGAAGGCCGTCTGCCTATCCTGGCCTATTAGAATTCAGAGAATGTTTTTCTTGAAGCAAACAGTGCTTCTCTTCCTCCATAGTAGCCAGAACTGTAGTGTCATTGATCATCATGACTTTAGGATCCCTGCGATCTATTGTAATGATTCAGAGAACAACATAGGGCTATAGTTCAAAGTGCCTTGGTTTGTCACTGTTTTTCTTCTATTTAATTTCTTTCAGGGTGGGCTGATAAACTTTGAGAAAAGGAGAAGGGTAAGTAGGGGTCTTGGCTGCAGTGTTCCATTTTACTTCATCTGGGCACGAAAAAAGACAAGCGGGGTCTTAAAGTTTTTTTTATAGAGGCAAAAAAAAAAAGAATTTGCATTTATTAAGCATTTATATACTGTTGTGCCTTGTGCGATCCTGTGTATTAGTCCCCCAGAGTGCCATGAAGTAGGTTTTATCTTCCTCAATTCCCAGATGTGGAAACCTGCCCCCAAGAGAGCCGGAACAATGGGACCAAGGGTTGCCTGGTAGTGGAGCCGGGATACAGACCCGGGCCTGCTCCTACAAAGCCCACGTTTCTTTTAGTGTAAAAATGGTGTGTTTAAATAGATACTTAAATGACGCAAAGGAAAATGAGTGAACAAAGGAATGCCTTCATCCCATAGCACTCATGACTGAGGAAGCTTACTCATTCCTTCGTTCTTTCATTCTTTCATTTCCCAAATATTGATGGCGTACCTCACATGGGCCAAGCACTCTGATAGGTTTGGGGGTTGCTGCAAAGAAACCCAGTGCTCCCCGCCCTCATAAACTTCACAGACCAGGGGGAAGGTAGACAAGTAAGTCGGCAGTTATAATACAACTGATAAGGGCTTGTGAGCGGAAGTCGTGGGTATCATAGGAAGATGTAGGAAGGGCATCTGTCCCCAACTTGTGGGGTCAGAGGAACTTCCAGGAGGAAATGACAGTTGGTTAAAACCAAGCCTTCGGGAGACGACTGGGCCGAGCTCATTTGTAACAAGATAGGCTAAGATAGACAAATGTAAGTCTTCTGTCCCTGGTAGTGTATACTTTCTTCTTTAGCATGATGATAAATATTCCTTGAGGATATCGAGACCAAGAGCTGAAATCATTGGATGGGAAGCTGATACCCACAGAACCTGGCCATTGTTGAGTTTCTTCTGTCATGTCCTATAAAAATAAAACAAGTTCACTTACTGGCCTCCAGAGTTACCCATCTGTGTCCTTTAACTTCAGAATCACCCTAGATGGTACTCTTTCCTTTTAAGAGTAGCATGTTAAACTTCTGGAAAATTTCAGCTTCAAACCTAAAGCTAAGGCTTATACCCTTTGCTGACTTAAAAAAAAATCTTTATTGAAGCATCTAAAAAAGTATAAATAATTTTGGACATAATTATATACTTGCTTCTCTTGTGAGCTTTAAAAGATTTCGTTAAAGGATTTACTGGAGTAGTAAAAACCCAAGGATTCGGGAAATCCAAACATTCAAGTTTATGAGGCCCTAGACTGTTTAGATATTCAGCCCTACCAAAACTTATTCACTGAAGGGTAAGGGTTGAAAAAGATGGCGATGGGCAACGTGGGGGCCTCCTGACTTAAAGTAATTTTTTTCCCTCTTTTAGGAAATAGAAATGGAAACTTAAAATATACTTTAAAAGCACACAACTTTAAAAACTTAGTTTTCTATTCCTAGAATGAAAACATAAAAGAGAAAAAGGGAGCCACTGTGGCCTTGGGTAATAACTAGTTTGGGTTGCTCTGCTAGCCTGTTTTAGTTGCATCAGTTTGCTTTTTCGAGGAGAAGGAGAGGATGGACAGTTAAGCATACAAAGCCTTCAGGGAGTTGGAGTTAGAATTTTTAAGAGTTACTCAGTTTTCTTATTTCTAAGAAGGGGAGGACTTCAGAGTCGTCCTAGATGGTTTTCTCCATTGTGTATCCTACTGTGGCGTGTCTTCATGTTGAAAAGAGGGATATTGGGTTGGCATTATTATTTACTTTCTCTTTGGTGTTCTGTCTGCTGTAGGAATTTGAAGTGATTGCCCAAATAAAGCTCCTGCAATCCGCCTGCAACAGCTATTGTATGACACCAGACCCAAAGTTCATCCAGTGGTTCCAGAGGCAGCAGCTCCTAACCGAGGAGGAGAGGTAGGCGCAGATGTTGTCCATCAGGGTGGAGCTACGATTGGTGAGAGGAATACTACGGCCATTTCCTCATTGTTCCATTTTTTCAGCAACTATTTAGTGAGCAGCTACTAGATTCTAGAGCCTCAGTTTTCAAAGGATAGTGGTGTAGCAGGAGAGGCTGGATGGATGGCATCAGAAGATGTGCTTTCGGATTCTTGCTCTACCATCTATCTTTGTGACCTTGAACTAGTCACTGATTCTTCCTGGTCTTCAGGATGCTCATCCATAAAGTGTGTGTTTATGAGGATTAAATGAAGTCATATTTGGAAAAGCATTGTTCAAGTGCTGATCATCAACGTCCTCATCATCGCCACCACTGCCGCCTCCATCGGCACCGTGTTTGTCATTTTTGTTCATTGGTACCAGCTTGCCAGGGAGTTTTAGTTGGGAAGGAGAGACAGATTCATGAAGAATTGAAATCTGGCGGGTAACTAAAGTGCTACAGGATCCATGGACAGGAACAATTTGGCCAGGGATGGGGAGAAGTAGGGGAGATCATCAGAAAGGTGTGGATGTTTGGACTAGGCTGTGAAGGAGAGATAAGATTTCACCAGGAAAACTGGAGAAGAACATTCCAGACAGAGGGAAGAACATGAGCAAAGGTTTGGTGGCCTGACATGGTTGGCATTTGGAAGAACAGTGAGAACTCGATTGTGGCTGGGACACAAGGGACAGGTTTCAAAATCATGGTTGACAAGCATGGAAAAGTACATTAACTCCAGTGCCTTGAATGTCCACCCATCCACCCAGCAGGGGTGTAGTCTTTACCCTGTAGTCTAGCAGATTAGAGTCTGCAGGCCTTATCCGGCCCACCGCATGTTTTTATATTTTTAAATTATAATTTAAAATTAAAAAAAAGAGAGAGAAAGGAAGATTATAACATGGAACAGTTATTTGAGATTCAAGTTTTAGTATCCATAAATAAAGTTTTATTGGAATATAGCCCATTCGTTTACATCTTATTTATGGTTGCTTTCTTGCTTTAAAGGCAGTTAAGTAGTTGGAAGAGAGACCATATACCCTGCAAAGCCTAAAATATTTGCCATCTGGTCCTTTACAGAAAATATTTGCTAACCCCTGCCATAGACCAGGGGATTTCCTTGAAAGTTTATCATCAGGGAAAGCAAAATCGACAGCAAAATTAAGTATTTTGCCAATGAGGAAATTGAGATTCAGAGAATAACTGAATAAGTCAGCAATAGAATTTGGATTTAAATTTTGGTCGTCTTGACTCTACAACCTCAGCCCTCAACGTGGTTCATATAACTTCTGTAAGCCTCGGTTCCCTCATTTGGAAGAGAGATGATTTCTGAGGTCATTTCTTTTTTTTTTTTAATCCCAGAGTAAATTGGTTCTTTTACATTAAAACAAAACCTGTGATTCAGTAGTCATTGGTTGAAGTCATTGGTGAAGACTTTTTTTCTTTGCCATGTGGAAAATAAAGCAGCTACTGCCTCTCCTTGCATTTCTGATCTGCCGATCAGATGTGATGGAACACATATGTTTCATATGTGAGAAGGATGGACACATAGAAAGTTCACTTTCTATGGGTGACTTTCTATGTGTCCATCCTTCTCACATATGGAACATACATCCCATGAGTGGTGACCTGGATCAAAAAGTCTAGGCTCACAATATCAGCTGTAATAATTAACTTTTTGTCAGTTGTATTAATTGACTTTTTAATGTTTCGAGGAATCTTGCTCAATATATCCCATTTTTTTCTTCCTCTTTACAACCACCTCTAGAGCTTAAGTTAATATTCGAAAAATTCCTTTATCAGTGAATGCCCACACAGGAGCAAATACCTGGATACATCTTTAGGTTTACACATAATAAACAACTTACCAAGCTACTCTTGACCACACTCACCCTTCCACACCTACCCAAAGTCAGATACATCTGCTAGTTAGAGCTACAAGCTTTCATAAAAGACATTTCAAGTCACATATAAATCCCTCTTGTGCTTTGGGAAGTTCTATCTGCCTGGCATTTAGATGTCTGAATTTGGAGCCTTTTAAATTTAGGGTGTTTTGGCAATTAAAAATCATATTCAAATATCTTTACCAATAATATAACTGACTATGTCTATTCACTAAAGATTAGATAGTTTGCAAAAGTCTTGTCTTTCATTTCTCTTACATAAAGAGTTGAGCACATGTACACACACACACACAGAGTAATAGGGGGAAGTAGCAGACTAGAAATAACTCTCCCCCTGGCTTAGTAGTGGGATGAGAATGATCAGGAAACAGAGCGGAGTTGGTCTTTGGTGCTGCCAATGCACAGGTCCCTCTTTAAGGCATGCAGCACTGAAGGGCCTCAGTCCGTGGGCCGGGACGGGGATTAGAGCAGGAGGTGCCCAGGTACATTTGTAACATCTGGTCATTAAGTCTATCCCCTCTGACGTTGGTACGGGAACAGCATGGTGTATACATCTTTCCTTTGAGCCACCAGAGATTTCCTCTAAAACAGAATCGGCAAGTCACGTGAATTTTAACCTGTTCTTCCGTTCTCAAGCTCTGACCTCACCGCCCCCCCCCCTTCTTCCCCAGCTACGCTCTGTCCTGTGAGATCGAAGCAGCTGCTGACGCCAGCGCCACGTCGCCCAAGCCTCGGAAGAGCATGGTGAAGAGGCTCAGCCTGTGAGTGTCGCTCGGGGGTCCTGGGGCCCCCGGAGGGTCCCATCAGAGTTGGAGAGAGGAAGGATATTCAGCACAGCAGCCCTGAGCCAGGCCAAAAGTGAAGAGCAGTTCACTCACCGGTTAAATAGTTGATCTTTCTGTCATGAACTTTCTAAATCTCTTCCTTCTCCACTGTTCTCTCTGGTCTGAACCACTGTCATCTCCTGGCCTGGACCACTCTCATAACACTCTTACTGGCTTCTGGCCCCGGCCTTGCCTCAGTGATCCATTCTCCACCAAATAGCCTGATAGTCTCTTAAAACACACACCAGATTATATTTCCTTGCTTAAAAACCTCTGATGGTTTATTTGAATATAGCACCCAAACTCCTTATCCTAGCTTAGGAGGGCTTTCATGATCTTCCTCCAACCTTCTTGACCACCTTCCTCCCATCCAGCCTTGCCCCTTGTTCACCAGGATCCAGCCACGCCATCTTGTAGCCATCCATCAACCACACCAGGCTCGTTCCTGCCTCAGGGCCTTTGCATTGGATGTTTTTTTTGACCTGACATGCTTTCTCTGTGGGCAACAGTGTCACCTCCTGAGAGAGCTCCCTCTCTGACACCACTGCCTTCCCCTGTCTCTCGCAGTCACATAGGTTCTTTCCTGTGGTGGAACATTCACCACCAGAGAGCAGGAGCCTTGTCCATGACACTCTATGCCCCGCTTGGTACCAGGCGTGTAAGAGACACTCCATGGCTAACTTCATAATACCTGCCTCCCTTTGAGTAAAATCGGGAATCCTTACTGTGGTCCTCAAGACTCTTCAGAAACTGCAGTGTCATCCCAGGCCTGCCCGCCCATCCCATACCTGTCTGTCCTTATCTTTCCTGGCTCACTCTGCGCTACATTCCAGCCACCCAGACCTTGCTGAACATGCTCAGCATGCCATTTCTTCTGCTTAGAACACTGGTCCCCAGAGGGCCAGGGGACTCTCTCCTCACTCCCTTCAGACCTTTGTTGAAATGTCACCTTCGCAGTGAGCCTTCCCCCAGCCACTTTATTTGATACTATAAGGCATCTGCCTTACCTGCCCATGGCACCCTCTCTCACCTGCACCTGCTTTGAATTTCCCCGTTGCCTTTACCTCCATTTGATGTACTATATGTTGTGTGTGTCTATTCATTATCTAGAATGCAAACTCCGCGAAGGCAGGGATGTATGTCTGGTTTTTGCTCATCGCTGTATCCCCAGGACCTAGAATGGTGCCTGGCACAGAGTAGATAATTAATAAGTATTTACTGAATGAATACATTGAGCCATGTGCCAACACCGTTTTAAGAATGATACACGTATTTCTCATCCAATCCACAAAATAACCTAAGTGGTAGTTCCTACTGTTATAATGACTTTATAAACCAGGAAAGTAAAGTACAGACAGGGGAAATAGTGTGTTAGTTATTGGAAGATCTGGATTCAAACCCAAGGTTTGGCCGTAGAGCCAGGGTTGTAACCTTTATGCCATATTGCCTGTGGGAAGAATACTTTCTGAAGGGAGAGGAGAAGGAAAAATGGAGCAGTAGGTAAAAAGCGGAGGAGGGAGAAGAGGAGGGGGGGAAGGAAGACAGGGAGAAGGACTTGGATATTGCCCTATTCCCACTAACAGAAGCTGTTCAGGCCTCCACCTGATATCAGGTGACATTTGAAGATGAGGTTGGGACATGTGATGTTGTAGAAAGCATTTTAAAAGTAATCTTGATCTCATGCCAAATCTCTTTCTGTTCAGATGCCTAACTTGGCCCTCCTGTACACTAGATTTATGAGCTTGTAGATTGACCTCTATAGAATTTCCCATCGTATCTTGCTATCTTTTCATCATTGCAATTATGGAGGAGAAAAGAACTCTCTTTTGAGATAACCCAAGGGCCTGACCAAGCCTTGTCAGCTGGTAAGATCGACACCTACACAGGGAATCAGGCTCCTTGCGAGGTGACTCAAGGAATGCCAGGCATCTCGATGGTCTTCTGCATCAGAAATAATTGGAAATTTCTGGACCTGCTATGGCAGTCAGAGATCTGCACAGGTAGATCCAATCCTAAGTGCTACGACTTTTGCCCTCTTGCTTTTCCTTCCCTGTCCTTAGGCAGTAGCTACTGCAGACACATTTTTATATAACTGCTTCCCACTACCTCTCTCCAACCCAGCCATCCCTCTGTATTGTGCTGGCTGCTCTAGCACCCCTGGGTCCTCTCTCTGCACCAACTCTGGCTCATGCACAAACTCTGCAGGGACAGTTCCATGAAATCCGAGAGAAGCAGGGTCGTCGGGGCGCAGTGTGCTGCATAAAGTGTGGTCGACATTGAGTACACATCTCTCCTTGCTGAAATCTTGCCGAGATGCTTGGATTTAACCTTTGGTATCTGCAGTTGAGTTTGAACATTTATCATGAATAAAACAGGCCACCATATCACCCATTGTATTTCTTGTACATATAAGGCTGTTTGTATACCTGTCGATTTCCAAAATATTTTATCATCTTAGCATTTTTTAAAATGTGGTAAATGTACTTTTTGCTCTCCCCACATTTAAGGACCCATTTTCCAAAGAGTTGGAAAGAATTTGGGGGCCTTTGGGGAAGGCATGTTTGGTCTGAAGGTCAGAGATGCCTAGTGTTGAGTTAGAATTAACCTTTACAAAGCAGAACTGACTTCATAGAGTTGTACAAATGGAAGAACCTTTAGTGTTTGAGCAAATTCATTCTAAGCTAGACTCTCAGATGATGGGCTGAGGACCACGCATCCACAGCTTTCAGAGGCCTCCTCAGAATTCACGGAGGAGTACAATAGAGGCATTATTTTTTCTCCTGTGAATTGCGATCAGAGTTTAGCTCTTTCCCTTCTAGCCCCAGTAGTGCTTGGAGGTCCCAGAAAAAAGATGACATGGAAAATGGGGCAAGAGGTGGGGGGAGGGTAGAGATGAGGCAGAATAAAGATATGCTCCGGGTCTTGGAACTTGAGCAGATAATGCCTGAAATAATGAAAAATCAAGCTCATCGTTTCTGCTGTTATTTATACAGTCACTGCTTATTTGGGGTTGGCTGCATCTGCTAGTCTCTTTACATGTCTTTGCTTCTTGCATCTTACCCCTCCCTCCTTTTGCTCCTCTCCCTGTCGTCTGTTAATGTAAACCCTCTCTGTCTCTGTCTGAGAATGTCTTTATTTTGCACTCACTCTCAGAATTCTTTTAGCTGGGTATAGAATTCAAGGAGGACCATTCTTTTCACTCAGCACTTTGAAGACATTATTCCATGGCTTCTGACTTCATTTGTTGCTTTTGAGATGTCTGGTGTCTGTTTGTTTATTGTTCCTTTGTATCCCCTATCCTGTTGCTTTTAAGAACTACTTTTGTCTTTGATATCCCAATTAGACTTGGATCTCATTTATCCTATTGAAGACATGGTTCCTGGGTCTGAGTATTCATGCAGTTCATTAGTTCTGGAATCTTCTCAGCCACCATCTCCTCAGATAAGGTCACTCTCCCATTCTCTCAGGTGTCTTCTCTTGGAACTCTCCTTACACATATGTCCACATTTCTTATTCCAATCTCCATGTCTTTTAACCTTTCTTATTTCCATGTCTTTATATTTTGATGCTGATTTCTGAAGATTTTCTTCAGCTCTATCATCTTGTTCACAGTTTTTCTCTTCAATGGTTATTTAATCCTTCCACGGAGTTTTTCACTTAGATCACTACATTTTTCACTCTAGAAGTAAAATTTTTTCAAATTGTCTTCCTGTTCTTTTGTCAGGATATTTTGTTCTTAACTCCTGTTTTCAATTTCTTTTCTTACATCTTTAATATCTTAAACATACTTATTTTATAGCCTGGCCCATGGTAGACACTCAAATATTTGTCAAATTAATGACTAAATTATTAGTTTCTTTCTGACAATTCTTGTAGGTCAGAAGTTCTGAAATTCTCAGGAGTCTAAACCTGCTGTTTGTTGTGCTCATTTGGCTCCCTTTGATATTTCCTTGTGTATATTTTGTAATTTTGTATTATGAGCTCATCTTTATCAGAAAATCTTCTGTATCCTGGTTGGAATGTAGATTCCTCCAGAAAGATTTTTTTTTTTAATTCTAGTTTGCACAAGAGTATTACTGGTCTGAGAGTTCCTAGTTCCTAGGTCACACAGGTAGCAGATCTGAGTGGGGTACTGGTCAAGATCACACATGATTTCAGGGAGACATTTTCCTTTCACCCAAGCTTAGGCCGAGACAGATAAACTTCGTCATTGTCTCCATGTGCCAGTAGGAAGACATTTTTCTAGCCCATCTTTTCACACGGGTACAGCCCTTTGAGGGTCTTGGCTCTATATAAGGGGTTTCAGCTTCAGCGCCCCACCATAAACAGAAGCCCTCATCTTTGGGCCCGTGTCTGTGTTAAAACCCTTGTCCCTCGTTTACCGAGATTGGTACTTCCCGCTCCGCACCCAGGGCAGCTGCAGAATTAGCTCACGTTGCTTCCAGTTTTCAGTTCCTTGTTCATTTGTGGCCTGTAGGGATTTTCCTTCCTATCTTGCAAGCTCAACTTTAAAAAGAATTTTTAATATTTCTCTTCTAGTTGTTTTATAATGAAGTGTTTTATCTTCCTGTAGTTCACCAGATGTTTGGAAACAGAAGTTGTCCTCTTTGGTTCCTTGACCAGAGCGGTGCCAGCCTTCTTCCTTAGCCTCGCACGTAGTTCATTTTATGGTGGGAAGTGATGGGGGATGTGGCGATGGTATTTTGATCCGGCCAAAGTGGTCTATAGCATGATAAAAAATAAAGAACCGTTGACCTAGAAGTACCTCAGATTACTATGGCCCCTCTTCTGGCTAAGCAATCTGTGTGTTCTTTGAGGTTGGAAATTACCTATTTGGATAAGATGTTTACTATGATCTGTGGGACGCTTTATAGGAAACATTGTCCAATAATGACAGCACATGCAAGATTGACAAAACAGCGAAGGGGTTAATTAACACAAAACATTTGCTTAATCATGGATTCCAGATTCGTGAGAGCTCAAACGCCTGGCATAATGTTTCTTGCAGACTGTTTCTGGGGTCGGACATCATTACCAGTAGCACTCCCACCAAAGAGCAGCCCAAGTCCACTGCCAGTGGGAGCTCTGGCGAAAGCATGGACTCCGTCAGTGTGTCGTCCTGCGAGTCAAACCACTCAGAGGCGGAGGAGGGCTCTAGCACTCCCATGGACACACCCGATGAGCCTCAAAAAAAGGTACACGCTTATTCCCTCTGCGTGATTCCTAATGGAGACACCTGGCATAGTGTAGCGTTTGCCCCATGGGAGTGTCTGTTTGCAAGTTTATCACTCCTCAGTGTTTTGAAAGTCATGTTTATAAGAGCTGTCAAAGCGAGTTCAGTCTGGGGACCCTTTCCTTATAGAAACAGGCCTAAAGACAATGAGCGTGCTGGTTTATTCATCTGGCCTTGGAAATACTGTCCTGGGCCCACATCCAATGGTGGCTGAAGCCCTGTGGCCTGTGCACGAGTTATGCTTTATTTAGAAGGCGTAGGATTTTCTTAGAAGGAGTGAAAAGTCAGGAGGCAGAGACGTGTCAGCCTCTTGGTGTCATACCTTGTCTTAGCTGCTTTTACCACAATAATCTTACACAGCAAACCACTCCTAAACTCAGTGACTTAAAACAACAACCACTCACTCTCTCTCATGCGTCTGCAGGTTGGTTGACGTGGGTTGAGCTTGGCCCTAGGCCATGGGTTTGGTCCAGGTCTGCTCTCCCTGCCTCTCATTCTTCTTCGAGTAGTGGGGCTCTCCAGGCCATGCCATTAGTATGCTAAGACAAATGAGCCGGAGAGCAAGCCCAGCCCCACAAGTATGTATCAAGCCTCTACTTCAATCATATCCAAGACATTTCATTGCCCAAAGCAAATCATGTGGCCAAATCTCACCTAAATAAATGAGACAGGGACTCCTTTTAATGGGAGGAACTGTGGGGTCACAGGGCAAAGGGCATGAATGCTGAGGAGAATAAAGAATTGGTAGCATGGGCACCTGGGTGGCTCAGTTGGTTAAGCAACTGCCTTCGGCTCAGGTTATGATCCTGGAGTCCCAGGATCGAGTCCTGCATTGGGCTCCCTGCCCAGCAGGGAGTCTGCTTCTCCCTCTGACCTTCTCCCCTCTGATGCTCTGTCTCTCTCTCTCAAATAAATAAATAAAATCTTAAAAAAAAAAAAAAAGAATTGGTAGCAATTATACAATCTATCATGTCTCAAAAAAGAGAAAATGATGAGAAGTGATAAAAGAATTCCCATTCCCATAGAGAGGTTCCATTTACCATGGCTTCATAGAGAAATAAAAAGGAAACAAGATTTGTCTTAATCTTCTGCATACATCTGCTTCAATCTGTTGGTCAGGTTTGGGTCAGAGACATCAACCGTGACGTGACTAGAATTTGTGCCATTTGGGGGAGATTTTTGGTCAGCCAGACTTGCCATGTGAGTGACTGTTGGCCCCTTAGCTTATGCATAGGCCAGTGAGGTGGAGTGTTAGGAAGAATTCCTCCATTTTTGTATCTGCCATTCCACAAGGGGATCAGTGTACGGTTTCACAATGTGTTATAAACAACAGCAGCAGTGTGGGAACCTCAAGTGGCCTTGTCTCAGGTAGCCAACCCCGGACGGACATCATACTCAGGAGTCATCAGGCTGCAATGTCTCAGGTGCTGCCCCTGCTGGATTTCTTACCTTTCTACTTGGAAATCCAGAGACACATCCTCCAAACATTGAAGGAAAAGCTGTGCAGACTCCTATGAGTCTGTTCTCCGTTTTCTCGGGCATATTTCCTAAACCAGCAATGTAATCATTTCCCACGACTTGACATGCAGCACTGAATTTGTTAAAATCTGGAGTGAAGTCTCATTATTCCCCTGTTGACAGGTCCTTATGCTTCGTAGCCCCCTTTTCTGATGGCAGACATTGGACAAAAGTGACAATAGAGGTATTGCACACATCTTTGTGGGATTCCTCCCTGTCCATTTCGTCCCTTCACAGCTGCCAGTCATTGGACGTGTGCATAGGTCCCGACCATGCCTTTAAAAACTACCCAGAAGCCCACCGTGTGCCTTTTGCACACCCCTTACTATATCCTTTTTGTCTCCTCCCTTATCATGCTGGCGTTTCAGTTTCTTACACAAGTCACGAATTTTTAGTCTTCTGATGAATCTTTCTCAGAGTCAGGAATGTCTCTAGGTTTAAAACTGAATCGTTGACTTGGATGCAAGTAGTTGCTGGGCTGCAGTCTCCTTGAACGTCAGCTGGAGAGGCCTTGGTTCTCCTTGCTCACTGCCTAGCGGGACCTGGATGACCTGCCTCGTCTCTCCCTACCCTGGATCCTGCAGCCTTCGGGATGTGCACTGTGCCTTTCCCGGAGGTAGTCTAGGAGGTTGTTCTTTTCAGTGAAGTATACTTTGCATTCCTTTGTCTTCATCCCCTGATCATGATTTCTAAACATTTATTATTCTCTCTCTTTTTTAAAGATTTTATTGATTTATTAGAGAAAACAAGTGGTGGGGGCAAGGGGCATACAGAAGGGGAGAAGCAGACCCCCCACCAAGCAAGGAGCCTGATGTGGGACTCCATCCCAGGACTCTGGGAACATGACCTGAGCCGAAGGCAGATGCTTAATGCACTGAACCACCCAGGCGCCCTCTAAACATTTATTTTCACACTTGCTCCTCATTGTAAATTCTCAGTAGGAACTGGACTTCGTCAGGTGGTACATTTAAAGCTGCTATAACCCAGGCATCTTCAAGGCTTTAGCCTACTCATAAAAGTCATTAACAGAGGAAAATCTAACAGAGGAAAAGAGATTTATATAGAAGCAAAGGAAGGTGAAAGAATTGAACCAGTAATTGGAAAATGGACCCTCTTGGCTACCGTGTGGTGCACCTTCAAGCCAAGTGATGCTGTTAAAATGATGAACCATCGGCCCCCAGATTGAGCCACAAAGTTGATTCATTTGGAAAAATAGACCAAAACTGTTACTAAACCATATTGTGATAGAGCCGCAGAGTGGTCCAGTTAGCTTGCTGGTTCTAATTAAAGTAACCATACAGTGGAATTTCCTGTACGGTTATGCCATAGGAAGAAGTCCATAGGAAATAAAATAGAGTAAATTCCATTTTACTTGGAAGCTCGAGAATCAGAATGCTAAATTTCTGCACTCTGTTTCCATGGAAAGCAGACAGGCATGAAAGAAATTTGTAAGTTATTTATTTTTTAAATGACTTCCAAAATATTCGCTAGGATTAATATGGTATAATTTAGCTTCACACACTCTGAGAAATTATTTGTAATTTTCTACAGCAAGAATTGATATTTAAAATGATTCAGTTTACTGACTTTTTTTTTTTTAACACAACCTTCAGAGTTTTGGGCCTCCTCTTTCCTTGGTAATTAATTTTGCATTGTTTATGGTTAACTATGTAGTTAATTGGAAAACACATTAACACTTCATTCCTTAATTGTTCTTGATATAGGATGTGAAAATGTATACAGTTGGTTCTAGAAGCAAATGTAGAAAATAATGGAACCTGCTCTTAGGCTGTATTCCCTTTGGGCAAGTCACTCTATTTCTCTGAGTCTTTTTTTCCCTTTATAATGCTCTGCATTTTGTTCACAAGATAGTTGTGAGAGCTCCATGAGATGAGATCTGTGAAAGTTCATCACAAACATCACAGTGCTAACCGCCCCCAAGGCAGTAGTGTACTATGTTCATTTACCACTTCTCGTCAACTTCAGATTGAGCCTTGGCTCGGTGCTCACTGTGCGACCTCGGCCAAGAGAGTCTGAAGACTCGGGAGCGTGTCATGGTGGTACTGCTGACAGTTTTCTCTCTGGCCTCGGGTTCCTCGGCAGTAGAGAGTGACTGGGGCCAGGTGATTCCCAGGGGCCTTTCCAGGACTAATATTCCATGCAGAGCTGTATAATCTGTGGTCCTTATTGTAGAAACTTCTAAAGCACAGACATTTCTATCCTGCTACAAAATCTGATTGTGAAGTGGAGCCAGGATAGGAACTACCTTGGCTGGGCTTGTTAAGCAGCATTCCCACTCAAGGCAGTGGGACTGGATAAACTGTTGATAAGTGAGGCTTTCCTTCAGCCCTGAAGCTTCCGACTTCCTCCTGGAGGCCATATTGCCTCCAGTTTCTGGTGTTTGCTGCCATCTGCTGGCCACTTCCTTAAAAGCAGCTAAAAACTGGGGAATTGTGAGACCTGGATGCAGAGGGACCAGGGCAAGTACGGAGTCGCTGATAGGCATCTGCCAAAAGTGTGCTTGCACCAGGACAAGATCCGCGTGTGCTGCGGGCTGTTATAGAGGAAGTAGTGGACGTTTATTCATCTCAGCATCTACCTCTGCTTTGACAATTGTGAGGCATGCCGTTGGTCAAGGTTCTAACACTAATGTTTTCTCCTGGGGTATGTTTACTCCTTCAGCTCTCTGAGTCTTCCTCCTCGTGTTCCTCTATCCATTCCATGGACACAACTTCCTCAGGGATGTCGTCCTTAATGAACCCCCTCTCCTCCCCTCCGTCCTGCAACAACAACCCTAAAATTCACAAGCGCTCCGTCTCTGTGACGTCCATTACCTCGACAGTGTTGCCTCCCGTTTACAACCAACAGAATGAAGACACCTGCATAATCCGCATCAGTGTCGAGGACAACAATGGGAACATGTACAAGAGCATCATGGTAAGGCGCCCAGACCCGCACCCCAACGCTTACACAGTCGCGCAAAGTGAATACGCACCCAGATCTCCCTGGGTAGACACCAGTAATGGATTTATATACATAAAAAAAATCTTCATACCAGCAGTGCCCAGAAGATATAGTTTGCATGTCTTAGAATTTCCTAAAACTTACTCAGTCTGGTCAGTGTTGCTTTTCTCAGAACAATCAATTTGGATAAGTGTAGAAATGTATTCTAGGGACGATGTCACGCCTTTAGGCGTTCTCGGAAGTCTTCCTGGGGAATCACATGTCTGCCTCTATCATGAATTCCCATGCGTTCGCAGCAGTCAGCTCCGTGCTGGCCCATTTTTCTCCTTTCGTCATTTGGAATCAAACTTGGTAAAGTGAGTGGTCAAGCTGGAAGTGCAGTTTGAGTCCATGAGGAACTATGTTTACAAATTAAATAAGACTGACCTTTTTGTGCTTCTAAAAACTGTGTTTCTGACACAATCTCAAAAATGTTTGGGATTAATGGCAGGCTTTTTGGAGTGCACACAGGGCCTCTCCTGGTAATAACCTTGGGCGTGTCATTATAGGAAGAGACTCCTTCATTTATAGGACATGTCACGTATTCAAGAGCAGGTTCTCATTGGCAGTGAATCCCACAGCTAATTCTCTGTCTTCCCTCATCTTCATCACTCACCTTCTTGGGGGGGTGCACTGAGGGCTTACCAGCTCAGCTCTGAACATGAGATAACTAATATGAAGGCACTCACTGTCTTCTCACATTCCAAAGGAAAGCTTTCCTATGTCATTCATCAAATCGACAAAATATTTCTTGAGCATTGGTTGTGTGCTAGTCACTGGGCCAGGCCCTGTGGATGGGAAGATGAGTGGGGTATTTCTGTCTTTGAGAAACTTACACTCAAAAGGGAGATCATAAAGCATTACTGAAGATGTACCGAATTCTCTGGTAGGTCAGACCAGATTGTAAAGGGCCTACAGCCCTCATGAAGGAGTTTATGTCCTATAGGCAAAAGCATCTCATTGAAGGCTTTTATGTAGTGATCAGATTTGTTCACGGGGAAAAAGTAGCTGACGTTGTGGAGATGGTGCTAGGGTGTGGGGGTAGATTGGAGGCGAGGAAGCGAGATAAGAAGCTGCTGTCATAAACCCCATGGGAGAAGATAAGGGCTTGAATGACAGTCATGTGGCTGAAGACGAGATGGATTTTTGAAAGATTTTATGAGGTAGAATTGTAGAATCCATTAGTTTAGTCATCAACTTCAGGTTACTGTGGTGGGAGATAAGGAAGAGGGAAAACTGAAGGCTGTCCAGGCAGCTTGGTGGTTGTTGGGCCTATCAAGTAAGGTATGAACTATCGGAGAAGGAGGGTTTGAGGGCACTGAAATTGGAGGGACCGGTAGGATATCCAGCTGGCCTTGTCTAATAGATGAGCAGAAACCCTGTTTCTGCCAGGCTGGTTCTGGGGTCAAATCCTTGGAGGGAGTCATCCGGCCCACTGGGTGGACAGGGTCACACAGGGAGTGAGAGGTGGGAGAACCACCGGGGAGCCGTGTCATCAGTGTTATTATTGTGTTCTCTGTGGGCCTTCCTGACACGGCTTCTCTTACGCACGCTGACGGGAGAAGCAGGTCCCACCTCGTAACTCTTCAGTGTCTCAGACGTGAGAGCAAAGAGCTGGCACGTGCGAATAGAGGGACGGATCTCTAAAACACCACGTTGAGCTAGAGAAACGAGACAGAGGATTACATGCCGCAGGAGTCTTTCCTTTCAAAAACAGGCCAAACTCACCTGTGGTGTTAGAAGCGAAACTCAGGGAGGAGGCGCAGGGAGTTCCTTGCGTTCTGTATTTAAGGAGCATGAAGGTGACACCCCAGCGTCACTCCGTTCTGCGCCATCCATACACTAGCCACCAGCCACGTGTGGCAGCTGAGCATTGAAAATGGGAATAGTCCAAATTGAGATGTGCCGTAAGTGTGAAGTATACACCAGATTTTGAAGACTTAGTACAAAAGAAAGGAAGAATTTCTTATTGGCAACTTTTGTGTGGATTACATGCCAAAATAATAGTTTGGATGCATTGGATTAAATAAAATATATTAAAATTAATTTCCCTTCTAAAAAACTTTTTAATATGGTTACTAGACACTTAAAATTAGAAACGAGGCTCTCATTATGGGTATCTACTGGACGGTGCTGGTTCCGCCTGTCAGCCAAAGGCGGCGCTATTGAGCTGTCGATACTAATTGTGATCCTCCCCTGCACTCAGTACCTTTGATGGGACAGAGTAATAAATACTCAAGGAAGGCCCTTGGCCATGTGCCACCTCGATTGGACACACCTGGGGAAGCTTAAGGTCAAGAAAATAAGGGTAGCCTGGCTTTCTCCTTAGTTAGGTTTCAAGTTGACAACTCTAGCCTAACGTTAACCGCCTTAGCCTGCCATATAGCCCTGGAGTGGGAGCCTTTCTCTTTAGCTTTATGCTTCTGGTCCCATTTGATCCAGCTGTGGGAGTATTTTCTTTAGACTATCAAAACACATATTTCCTCTTCCAGAATTTTGTGTGCATCTATTTCTCCCTTGGAAATGAATACGCCGGATGTTTAGGTGATAGACAAATGAACAAGGCCTTTGTTGCTTACAAGGACCCCGTTGTAATGCGTGTTGTTTGTTGAATCACAGATCCCAGCTGCTGCTCCAGACCAGAGGGAGACATCTAGGCCCTGTCATCTGCAGGCTCTCCATGACAGTTTCTTGGAGAACATTCTTCTTCCTCTCCTCCTCCTTTTCCTCCTTTCTCTGTCTTTCCTCTTACCTCCTGATGAGAACAGCTTTTTTTTTTAAGTAACAATAATCTGTGTTTTCTTTTGCATTCTTTCTAACGTAAAGAAATCACTCAAAGGATGGTATAAAAGTCAGCCCCCTTTTCCCCTTGCCCTGAGCGCCTTCCCAATAGTTGGCTGATGTGCAGAGATCTAGGGGAGAAAGTCAGAATCGGGGGTGAGGAGAACCTTTACTTGCGCTTAAAAAATGTTAGATTTATTATTTTTAAACATTCAGAAGCTGATTTTTATTGAAGCCTAATTTACATACATTACATACACAGATCTTAAGTGTTTAGCTCTATTATATCTGTGTAACTCCCACCCCAAATCTAGATAAAGAGCATTTTTCATCCCCCCCTCAAAATTCCCTGTGCCCCTTCCAGTCAGTTCCCCCTTAGCCTTAATGAAGGTTAAGGTTTGTTGTTGTTAGTTTCCTAACACCATAGACGAGCTTGGCCCGTTTTTCAAAGAATTGACTCCTGCAGCATGTAATCTTTTGTTGTTGTTGTTGTTGTTGTTTTTTGCTCAACCTGATGCTTTTGGGTTCACCCACATTGTTGCATATGTCGGTTGTTAGTTTATAGCGGCTGCGCTGTGTTCCATCAGGAATGCAGTACAGTCTTTTGTCCATTCCCCTGTTCTCCCCTGTTGAGGGAGATTTGAGCCGATTCCAGTTTGGGGCTATTATGAACCAATCTGCCGTGAACATTTCTGTAGAAGTCCTTTTGTGGACACGGGTTTTCGTTTCTTTTGCTAAATACATAGGAGCACAATGGCTGGGTCACGGAGGAGTCCCTTGTGCTTTTCAAAATGGTCAGTGTGCAGAACTGGGACCATTTCTAACGGACAGGTTGTAACTAGTGCTCAACAGGTCAGGCTAATTTTGGCCCAGGACCAAAATCCTGTGCATTTTTCACTATACCCTCCTATTTTTCCCCACACTGGAACCTCAGCCGGTGTGGAGAGATAGACAAGGAGATAGGCACACGTTCTGTTTTACTAAGAGAAGACACTTGCCATTTGGCTACGAAGGGCGGAGCCAGGACTAGAACCTGGGAGCTCTGGCTCCTGGTCCTGTTCTCATTCCACTGGGCCATTAGAAGACACACGGCAGCAAGAACAGGAGGGTCGAGAGCACCCTCCCAGGGAGCACGAAGCGAAATACTTAGAGACGCGTCCATTGTCTTTCCAGCTGACGAGCCAGGACAAAACCCCCGCCGTGATCCAGAGGGCAATGCTGAAGCACAATCTGGACTCGGACCCGGCCGAGGAGTACGAGCTGGTGCAGGTCATCTCGGAGGACAAAGGTGGGCACGTGCTGCTTCTCGTGGCAGGTTACCCCAGTTTTAGAGGTCAGAAAAATGAATGCAATGTTTTTGTGTGTGTGTGCTTTAAGATTTTATTTATTTATTTGAGAGAGAGAGAGCACAAGAGGGGGAAGAGGCAGAGGGAGAGGGAGAAGCAGGCTCCCCACTGAGCAGGGTCCCAGAACCCTGGGATCATGACCTGAGCTGAAGGCAGATGCTTACCCAACTGAGCCACCCCAGTGCTCTTAGAATCTGAAGACTCTTTACCTCACAGTTACTGAGGCAAAGAACTGGTGCTCATACTTCAGAATGCCTAGGAACCCACTGTTCGCAGTACTCCTTTTATGAAAATGCTGGGAAAATACTCACCCGAAATGTATCTATTTTTTGCTGGTTCGAATTGGGATGGTATTTGTTAAGAGGAGGGGACAGGTTGGTAGGTGACGCCTCTGGACCCTGTCACATCATAGAAACTCAGTCACACTAAGTCTCTTTCCAAGCGCAGTTGTTGACTGAGGCCAACCGTATCTGCCGACAGACCCAACACTAACGGATTCAGGCATCTGAATGTCCGGCTGCTCACCGACAAGCAGCACCCCCACGATGAAGAGAAGAATCATCCCAAATGGGGATATGGGAAGGGAGCAGATCTTCACACTCCATTTTGCCAACACCTCACCCAGGGCTGTATCTTGGGCCCAGAGGAGAGTGGCTGTACCTTTTCCTAGAGATGAAAAGCTCTAGCCTCTGAGGAAATTATTTTTCAGTTACCTCTTGGGGGTTTTCTCATTCGTTCAGCTGAGCCCTCAGTTGAGCGGCAAACCCCTGTTTATATCTTTTATTGTCATTACAGTTAAAATTCTAAGCCTAAAATGTAGTCTCTTGAGTTTGACCATGTTGCCCACAAAACAACGCCAATGTGAGGCCAATGAGCCTGAAGCACCAGGAGCCCTGAGGTGTAGTCTGGGCCCAGCTTTCTTCACCACTTGGGTGGGCGTAGGTGGGCCGCCTGACCTCCTCGGGCCGTGGTCCTTAGTGAAAAGGAGGCAGTACCCTCCTAGTTTTTCGGACATCACAGAGTGGTTGTGAGGATAACAAGAAATAAGGTGCCCACAAGTACTTTGGAGGTGTGCTGACGTATAGCTGTGAGGTGACTTGTTACTGACCCAGGCATATGTGGGCAGGAGATCGGGGACACTTTAAGGGAGTTATTCTTTACTGATCATTTGTGGAAAATGTACCAGAGTCACTTAGAACCTGATGGCATCAGTCCTGCTGTAGAATTTCTCTGTTTGACGTTAACATCAGCCTCACTGAATCCGCAAGTAGATGCCCGTCTACTCATGGCCTCCCCTACTCCACTGCCACCAGTGTAGACCTGCCCATCTTACCTCTTTGATTCCCCATTTGGTTTTCTTAGATACCCATTACCTCTGAGTGCTGAATAGTATCTGCCTTCTTTTAAAATGTAAAAATAAATTACAATAACTTTGCTTGACACTTTCGTCTTATACTTGGCATTGTCCTTGCTCAGAAATTGCGGCTACCTGGTTGGGAATCACTGAAGTAGGTACAGTTTAAATGTTAACAGATATACACTATCTCATTTGGATGCTGTTCAGTATTAAACTGGTTTGACTTGGGACTACTTCAAAAAATAGTTCAACAAGTATCGAGAGTTCTGCAAAAAGCTGTAGATTTTTCTTTTCTCCCCCATGTCATTGGATTCTCTCGGTGGCTGAGAAAGGCTGCGTGCTGGAGTAGAAAATGGACCATGGGAGGAAGGACACCCGGGTTGGAGTCCCAGTTCTGCCGCTGACTGGCTTCGATCCTGGGAGTGTCATTTCACGTCGCGTGGCCTTTGTTTTCTACTGCCCTTTTTCTAGCTAAAATAGTCTGCAGTCGATCATTTAGTTCATGGGTCAGATTTCTAAGATCATATTTGCACTTCATTTTTTAAACTTGGGATCGAGGAGTCGAGCGAGCCAATTTTGGGGGTGGTAGTCATCGCCTGGTTCCATCCACATCCCAGGGACACGGGGCCATCGTTCCTGCCTTGTTCCTGCCTTGCTGGGCAAAATCTCCACCTGCCACGGTCAGTGCCGGGCTGACCTACACCAGCTGACTGCCTCCTCTCTCCTGATCTCTTTTAGAACTCGTGATTCCGGACTCGGCCAACGTCTTTTATGCCATGAATAGCCAAGTGAACTTTGACTTCATTTTACGCAAAAAGAACTCCATGGAAGAACAAGTGAAATTGCGTAGCCGGACCAGCTTGACATTGCCCAGGACAGCTAAACGGGGCTGCTGGAGCAACAGGCACAGCAAGATCACCCTCTGAAGGGAGGGGCCAGGGCCCCCTTGCCGGCCAAAGGCAGAGGGGGGCTGAGAACGGGCGTGGCGATCGCAATGACCATCCAGTGTTAGAGCATCGTGCTGAAGTCAACAGGTGTTTGAGTACCTCTGGTGTGCAAGGCACTAGGATCGGCATCGAGGGGAAATCGGAGAGGAGTTTGACAATGAAATGGATGAATGTTTCACTGATTCTCTTTGACCTATTTGAGACTGAAATGCAAAATTATCCACTTTTACAAATATATATATATATATGTACACATATTAGGGATGTATGTGTGTGTGTGTGTATATATATATATATATATATATAAATATATATGAGGGACTTATGGGATATTCTGGACTATGGAAAAATGAATTTGCACAATGGCCTGGGATGTTGAGGTCACTTTTTACAGGGAAATAGAAAGAACTGAAAACCGAGTCTCATACCTTCCAAGTAAATGGAATCAATCCTAGGAATACAGAGTGTCCTTTGTGCCAGTATTATAAGAAGTCCAAACCATTTTTATCAAGGGAGAGAATTCCCTTCTCCAATAAGTGCCACCAGAACATCTGAGCTGCAGAGGCTGGGACGGCCACGGCTGAATGAAAGGCCACTTCGGGAAGGGTTTGGATGAGCCAGTGGCTTTCGACCTCTGCCTGCATCTGCCGCTTTCTGCGACCCTGGTGGGGGGGAAGGGCGACGAGGAGCTACGGAGGCCCATCTGACCCGCCGGTCCCGCCATCATGACACCTCTGGAGTCAACCCAAGCCCGTTTTGATTTCTGGCGTTGTGTTTCTGTCCCCCCGCCCCGACAAACAGATCGCAGTCCTTACTGCACAGGTAGCCATGCTCTTCCGTAGCGTCTCAGCCAGAAGAGAAAGCACAAAAGAACGGTGACTCGTTTGGACTCTTACCCGTCTCGGAATGCCACTACTTCGTTGCCATTTCCCATCGCCTTCTTCTGCATGTAGAACTGTACGTCTGGAGTCTTCGCCATCTGGACCGTCGTACCTCGCTGTTCCGTGCAGTGTGTTCCTCAGGTGTAGAAATTCCTACTGCGACGGACTCTATCGGATCCTTCCGAGCCTGTGAAGCTTTCTGAACAGCGAGTGCCCTGTCAGTCGCCCCTCAGAAGATGTCCCCTGCTCATAGCAGAGTCCTGTTTTACCCACTAACCTTTATAGCGTTACTGTGCCCAGTCCCGGGGAGAGAATCGGGGCTACGGATAGCATCGAAATCGTTTCTAATGAGGTACATTTCTTCCAGATGGAATCAATAACATTTTTTTTCAGGTTCCCACACTTGCCGTCACAGTGTTACTGTTAAATGACATTTTTGCCTCTAGGAACACCATCACCCTCTCCTTTCCAAATTTGAGCTGCGCTGGGGTTTGACCTAAAAAGCCATAATGTGGGATAGTGACATGCGTAAGAAGCACTTTCAGAATGTCCTTTTTAAGAAAAAATAATCTCAAAATACCAGTTTTTAGTCCAAAAATAAAGAGAGCCAACCCAGATATGAAGTATAGATTGTAACATGAAGCTGTTTTTTTTTTTTTCCTTTTTCTAATCCTGTTAAGACGGCTCCCAAAGGTTACGCGAGATTTCTGTCATGTAAATAGCCATATGAAATCTGCAAGAAACACCAGGGAAAGTTTAGCGGTGTGTGGCAGTGGACCAAAGAACAAGCCAGAAAGGCCTCACATTTCCTTTAGGTCTTTCTAGCAGCTCAGACCGTGCATTGGAAGACCGACTGAGTTTCAACTAGTCGAAAAGCACTTTCTTCAGTTTGCAAGGCTCGTCTGATCTGTGCTTCTGTGCTTGGAGGAGAGATCGCCAGGGTGCTAGACATCATGGAGATTGAAGTAAATGTAGCCTCAGCCTGAATTTCTTGGTTTGCAGGTCGCAAAATATTAGGACCGTTGGCCTGGTTAGGGTGTGGCTGCAAAGACCTGCGTGTCGCACCCATGTGCTCGCCCTCTGTATTGTACTGTATATGTAGAGTCTAGATTTATATACTGCAATGTAAAATATATATATATATATTTTTTTTTCCCTTTTTTAAAGACAATGGAAATTCCAAGTAGATAAAGCATAGCCTCATTTATTTAATGCCACTTTCAATGTCTTAAATTTGTTTCCTGGTGGACAGCCGGGTAATGCTTTTAGCTGCTCGCATGCTTGTCTTTCTGCATCTCCATCGTCTGTTTACCTTTTGGTTAAACTAATAAACTGGTTTGGGACTTGATTGGCTTGTGCTGCCAGACCCAAAGAGATCGTATCTGGAGTGTTCATCGAGTGGGTTCTGGGTTCATACCCAGAGTATTCATCAGGTGGTTCTGGGATCCAGGTGTGTCCGTAAGCTTGTTGGAAGCCCACTGTGGCTCGGCTGGAGGGAGCAGAGGGGAAGCCAGTAGCAGAGTTAGGAGGGGATCCTCTCCACTGCTGATGTCACGAGCATTTGGGGGAGAGAGGGACATCCTTAGGAAACTGTAGTCCGATATGCTGCCTTGCCAGATTGCTGTTCTTAGAAGTCATGTGGTGGGGGACACTTAAAGAAAAACCAGAACTTAGGATCCAAGGTGGTACTTTGCCTCCTTTCTGACGGCTTTTCCCTGGTCTGCAATTGCTACCATCTGCATAATTCTTGAAACCATCCACGGTGTTCTAGAAGCCGGGAGGGCCTCTATGAAAGCAGGAAGGAAGGTTTTCCCGAAAGACAATCAGAACCAGGCCAGCTTCCCTCAACAGAAGCACATTCTTGTCATTTCATCATATTTCCAAAAAGTTTGCAGAATTATTTTCCACCGGATTCTTATATGGAGCCAAATCAGATTTTCTAGACCCTTGTGGGATTTTGGAGAGAGCCAACTCGGTGTTTCAATCACTGATAATATGGGGTAGGACAGGAAAAAAAAAAGGAATTTCTATCTCTGGCACTAGGTGACTCTTTTTTCAAGATCATTCTAGAAAACTGGTCCCCTTGTTTTGCCTCTTTCTAGAAACTGGGCTTGGTTACTTTCTGCCCAAAGAAATGGTGTCTTAAAACTTCCTTCTGTGGAGACTTTTCAAATTCCTCAGGCAGCACAAGACCATGAGGAGGCAGACCGTACCGCTCTATCCCTGACACCCGTGGCATCTAGGAGGTTCCCTGATGCCCATGGTCGTGTTCTACAGAGGCTGCTGTGGTGGCCCCGGTTCCAGCAGGCACCCCCAGTTCCACGATGAGAAGGTATTTCCATCGTGTTTTGCATTCCTGTTTCCTCTAGTATCTCTCTGAGAACAAAAGACTTCTGGAAGGGGGGATGGTTTAGGCTAGGTTCAGTTGAGCTGAAGTAACAAACCATGAAACCTCAGTAACTTAAGACAGTTTTGTGTTTCGTCGTGTCGCGGTAAAATGCAAATCGGGCAGCTCTCCTTAGGGACTCTGTCCTCACGGGGGCTCCAGGACCCGGGCAGCGTCCATCCTGCCGCTCTTCCATCTCGGGGCTTTCCTTCCAGTCACAGTGATGGTGGTGGAGGGAATTCCCACTGTTCCTTACTGCTCCAGACCAAGGTCATGGTGCTACTTCCATGCACAGTCCGCTGGCCAGTCCGTGGCCCCGATCTGAGTGGGGGAGATGTGGGAGAACATCTGGAGTAGTTGGGGGTATTAACCGTCTCTGCCACAGAGGATTAGTAGGGCGCATGGATCTGTTCTTTCCTAAGTCAACAAGCACATCTGTGTTTGGAACACATGGCGGCGAGGACTTGAGATGGGGCTGAATAGAGCGAAGGAAGGGTTGGTGAAAGAGAGGTGCTCAAAGGAGAAAATACCAGCAAGAGTCACTTAATTTTGTCCAGAAATGGACTTAACAAAATTTATGTTTAGCTTTTAGCTGCAGCGACCACCAGTTTACTGCTTCTAATGCTTCTAATTGTGGTCTCTACTTTGACTAAACTAGGAGCCACTTTATAGATGTAGTTGGATGTCAAGTTAAAAGAAAACTCTAGGAAATTGAAAATGTTTACACATAAACCATGAGATTTAATTCTTATAGGCTCATATTTTGAAATCCAGGATTTTGGTGTGGTTTCTCAGGATCCCTACCCAGAAAACTGGGGAAGGAATTCACTTATTTAACAGTTTGAGGAATCCAGTAAATTTAACATTTCCTTGAGTCGAAAGCCATAATCCAAATGTAGTCAATCCCCTCAGATTTCAGATACTGGGAGCCAAGTACCAGAGCAGTCAAATCAGTGGCCCAAGTTTAGGGGCAGTGCTCTGAATTACCAGAACCCCACTGTGTGCATGTCACACTGGGCTGGGCGCCGAATCCAGGAGGCTCTCTTGACAGATACTCCTCCACGGCCTTATGGACTGGAAGAGAATGCCTGAAGTCTGTTGGCTCCATCCCCAGCCTTCTGATGATGGGAATTCACACAAGCTGTCTTGGTTCGATGGGCATCTAGTTGTTTCTTTAAATTCTCCAAGGAACGTCCTGCTGCTGCTCAGAGCATTGTTACATGTTTTTGTGGGCATTATTCTGTCTCACAGATGAGGAAGCAAAGCCATAAGGATTAGGATTACACTGAGTTAGATCCCCAGCTATGATTGGAATCCATTTCTGATCCATGAACTTGCCCCCCCAACACACACACACACACACAACTGGGGTACGGAGTGGGTGTAAGGGAAGAATCTCCTGCAAAAAGCACCGAATGGATGAGGAGCTAAATGGGGAGTGGGTGTGACCAGGGCTTGGGTGCCATCCAGGAGCACTGGAACCCGGCTCAGCCTCTCGGTAAGCCAGTTATCAGTACCCAAGTACTGTATCTCAGGCTTCTCAGAAGCAATCTTTATTCCCAGCATTATTTAAGCCCAAAGCATCAGTTAATGGTACAGTTCCAATTTCTTACACAAAGGGTACCAGTAAATAAAATTTTTTTAGAAAGTGAATAAACTTTTTGGCTTGCAGCAGCTGTTAAAAAAGAGAAAATCAAGGCACCATTTTCAAAATGGAAAAGCATTCTAAATGAGACAGTTACCTCACCCCAGACATATATTTGTGATCCTCGTTTATACAATATCTGACACCCAAGCCTCCAGCAAAATGTCATCCAGGAATCAGGTTCGATCAGCTAATAATCCATATATGAGATTTCAGATAGGTCTGGGGTTGGTGCTGCCAGCTCCATTGTATATTGGACTCTGTGTGAGAGAGAGAAACAGATGGAAACGTGAGTTGTTAGTGAGAAAAGAAACAGGACAGACTATGCACCGGAAGCTTTGCATGGAGCTGGAGTGAATGGGTCCCAGGCCACTCACTGCCTTATGTATGTCACTTAATTTAGCTATTGTCTCATCTGAAAAGTAGGGATTGGTAATAAAGGCTTGAGGTTCACATAGTATTAAATTGCACGGCCCAGGTCAAGAAAGCACTTTTCACTTTGTCACATACTAAGAGTTAGCTGCTGCTATTCCCAGGAAGCTTCGGCCTAAGGTCTAACCTTCCCTTCAACCTCCCCCAGGGGGTGAGCCACCCCAAAGTGCAGATCTGCAAGGCCCCAGAGGTGAGGTGTGGGGAGTGGGAAGGCACCCTGGAAAGCCTCGCCCGTGCCGCTCTGGGGAGAGGCTGACTCAGGAGCGGGACGGCTGCCAGGACAAGGCCTGTCCACAGCCGAGGCCGGGAGCTCACGGAGGCGGGTGGGCCCGGCAGCCATGATGGTGGCCTGCATGCTTCCATGGGAGCGACCCGCTGCTGAGAAGCCGCCCTGTCTGGGCTGGGGGTCCCTCCCGGGAAAGCTCAGCCACCGCACAGAGTGGGCAGGGACTCCCGTGAGGGCCTCCACTGGATTCCTTCTGCGGCTAGGGGACAGTTTTCTTACCAGAAGACCCCGCTCCCTGCTCCCATGTCCTCCCTCCTCTGTGCTCACCTGGGCCCTGTGCTGTCCCTGGGGAAGGGGCTCTCTGTGCCCATGGCCCTGGGCAGGGACGATTTCGATGCACAAGGAGGTGCTGCTGTTCCACAGGCATGGGGTGGAGGGAGGTGGGGGGAGGGGTGGGGGGAGGTGGGGGAGGACGGGCATCCGGCCCCCTCCTCTGGTTCCTCTGCAAGCCCTTCAGCTCAGCAACACCTGAGTACCCTGCGCTGCCCTGTCCACCCTACACCTCCCCTGTATGATTTTTCCCTCTGGGTCCCTCCTTCTTTCTGGCCGGTGCGCCAGCCTCACTTCCTCTGCTGCAGGGCCTGAACTTATCTCTTGCTCCCCTGTCCTTGCACTTCTCTCCCGGGCTCTGTGTGCCTGGAAGCCACCACTACCCTCTCCCCCCAAATTCCCTGTCCCCCCACACTCCCCTCTGTGCCTGGCTTTCTCCCTGGGCCCAGTCTGAACAATCACAGCCCCTTCAAGTCTTCACGGTCAGGGCCGGTGGTTTCCAAAGCAGCGAAGACCCCGCACATCATACCATCAGCACTCAGACACCCCAACTCCGGCGGGGGGTGGGGGTGGGCCCTTCTCTAAACTGTCAGTTGTGTTGTGGGAGAGGACGCTTTGTCGGCGATTATTTCCTCAGTTTCCCTGAAGACCAGAGAGCGAGCGCTATCCACTACACTCTGAAGATTAAGTTCCCCCGTGAGCAAGGGCCCAGCTGTCTGGCCAGCTTCCCCTAGAACAGGAAATAGCAGAGGAGCCCACTGTGGACCAGCGGGGGCTGCGAAGCTGGGCCCCAGAATTGCTCCGACGTGAGATTTTATGAAAACACCCATTCCAGAGGCAGCCAAACTGAAAAAAATACAGGGAGGGACATAAAAATAAACCCAGCAAATTAAAAATCAGGACAAAACCAATGCTCAGAGGCAATCCTTCATTCTTTCCACCCTTTTGGTGGGCAGATGGGACAATGGCTTTGGGCGGGCACAGCTCAGTTGGTGTCACCCAAGGGACCTGAGCAAAGATCATCGCAAGAATTAATCTATGAGTGGAAGCAAAAATCCTGGCCATTTTAGGTAAATTCACAGAGTAGAAGGAAGCCATTCTCCTGCCCAACCACACATCTTAATGGAGTCACCTGCCTTGGAATCCCATTTAGTGTTGAATAATTCTGTCAACATTCCTGAACGTTCGCCTAAACTCTTCATGCTGTGATTCAAGCCACACCCTCTTATTCTGTGCTCCTGAGAAGAGGGGGAACATTTTCTGTGTCATCTACTAGAATGCAGGGCACTAAACCCGCCATCATCACTTCTCTCTTCTCCAACCAGCCAGAGAGGACTTCCTGGCCACCACGTGTCAGACTCTCCAACCTCGTCTCACCGCCCTGCGTCGACTCGAGGCCGCCATCGGCCTGCGCACAGACAGACCCCCTCACATGCCACTGCCCTCTCCTGTCCCTCCTCCCTCTGTCACATTTAATCAGACCGTCCTGGGAGGGAAGGTTCTCTCTAAAATAACAAACCTCACCCCAAAACATAAAACATGGGCATAATGATTATCTCTAGGGCTGCCTGTTCTTTGTTTCCTGTCACCCGTGACACACTATTTTCTTATCGAATGACCAGCCTCATTTTGACGTTCACTTTATTAGTTAACTCCTCAGTGAATTGATTCCTTGTCAATCATGGATATCACTTTTTTCTTTTAAAGTAGGCTCCATGCTCAGCACAGAGTCCAACATGGGGCTCGAACTCACAACCCTGAGATCAACACGTGAGCTGAGATCAAGAGTTGGATGCTCAACTGACCAGCCACCCAGGTGCTCCGTTCACGGATATCACTTCTGGATCATTTCTCTACCACTTTGTTTACTTGGGGATAATGTCTCACACTGTAGGAGCCTCTTGGGAAGACTCACTTTTATTTTACACTTTATTTCACCATAAGGGAAAAGATTCCCCAAGCTTGTAGCTGAATGGGAACTTCTCTTGTTTTGGCACCAGTGTTTTCCTGGAAACGTCTGCATTATTTGGCAGGAAAGTAACCAAACCTAGAATTCCCCCAGAAACAATGGCCTCTGTACTCATGACAGATGATAACCCAGGGAGGGTGGGGAAGGGACTTACCTTGCCATTGTGATCGGGTCTCCATCTTGTTTCCTGTCACCTACCCCAACACATCACAGACTTCTTAGAACCTCCAGTCCCCCATCATTCCCCAGCAGGCCGCTTCCCAGCCCCATACCTTTGCTGTGCCTGGAAAGCATCTGAAATTTTTTTTTGCCCCAGGATCAGGTTCTTTGGCCTTGGACAAGCTGGTATCTTTTGACGAATGGTTAGACTGACTTATAGCACAAAACTACAAGATGGGCTCTCTCTTCCCACCTTCCCACTGGGGATTCCTGTCTTTCAGTAGCCTAGAACATTCTTCTGCTTACCCACCTCTACCCAGCAGTCTAAAACACTCCCCACTGGACAGGAAGGTCAGTGACCACCTTTTCTTGTCTGCCATGGGGGTGAGCAGCCCTGATGGTCATCTCTGGCCTCTGACATCCCTGGTCCAGAGCACACCGGAAGGGTCCAGCAGCGTTGGCCATTGGCTGGTGTTGGCAGAACCAGAGAACAATCACAGTGTTGAGCTATTTTCTTTTTTTTTTAATTTTTCACCAAGATCTCTAGAAGGCAAGTCGTTTATCATTGCCCCTCCCTGCAATGACACAGCGTGACAGTGTAGGATGCTGGGATGCCGGCTCTTTCTCGTGCCCTGGAGTTCCTGCACGAGGCCCCAGGGAGCGCAAAGCAGGGCCCATGCAGACTGTAGGTGCTCAGTCCACGCTCAGCAGCACCAGCACTGCTGAAGTCCGGCTCGTCGTCCAGAAGATTCCACCTTGGATCCCGAGATCCAGAGAGGGGTCCAAATCGGGATTCCGGACCGGGGTTAACTTCCAGAGGCAAAGAGCAGGTGCCATGGCCGAGGAAAAGGCCTCTCACGCTGCAAAAGTCAAATGACTGAAGACTAGAAGGGAGGCAGGAAGAATAATGAGGTTAAGGAAGCCCGGGATTGTTGAAGGGACGACTTTTTAAAAACAAACGCGGTGTGCAGAGCACAGTGTCCACAACAAAAGAGCACTGCTTGGGATCCCAGACCCGAGCAGGCGGAAGCAAAGGCTGGGCTAACAGAGCCAGAACTTAGTTCACAGTAGAACAGTCCTAATCTAAAATTCTAGAATTTAAGACCAATATCTTTTAAGAATGAGAATTCATAAATCCATCAGACCAGCTGACAGCAAAAGGAAAAAAAAAATGTTCTGCATTAAACAAAACCACACAAACGTCAACGCAATCTTTCTCCACTCCCAATCTCCCAACTACCTCCTACCCTATTAAAAAAATACATCGTGAAAGTCAGGCACACTGGCACGCACTCAAATATGCAAACAAAATAGGAAATACCCCAGGAAACCTTAGGGATCACCTAAGTGTTTTTCACTAGCTCCCCAGCTGCTCTTTCTGTTTTTCGAGAAAAAAAAAAAAGAGGCTCTGACAGGTATGTCTAAGCGTAAAGACTGAGGTCGGCTGAGATCCCCTTCCCCAGACTCCTTGCTTACTAGTCAATGTGGAAGAGTATCGACAGTCAGTCAAGAAGGAAGGCCGAGGCCCGTGTTCTGCGGAAGGCGAGCTGCCTCGTCGTCCCGCAGCCCGGGGGCCCTCACCGGGGAGCGCTAAGCTGGGCGCACGCGGCAACCCTGCCCGTGGGCTCTGCTCCAAAGCGTGAAGCTCAGGGAGGAGCGTGTCGGGAAGGTATTTCTGGAGGCGAAGTCTCACTGCTTGCAGGAGGGCGAACACAAACCTGAGGCAAACCATCATGAGATATGTGAGGAACACAGATTGGGGAATTGGCAAGGGACACGTAGCCCAACAGTGCACTCTCCGGAAAATCACTCTACGGGGAAAGCGGGGAGGTCATCTGCCCAGGAGGCCGATTCCGAGAGCTTCCCTGGTTGTTGGCCTAAATCAGTGGATCGGTCCACTGTTTCTGACCAAGGTCTGTCATCTGGAATGGGAAAGCATTTGTTTCCAGATGGTGAGACTCTCCCACTCCACAGGCCTCCCTGCAAGAGCCAGGCTGGGAAATGCAGGAGAGCCAGATCGCACACTCACTGTTCCCCAGGGTGCAATGAAAGCTCGAAAAATCTGTTTCTCTGCCTTATCTTACAGACATCTCCCCCACGTTTTGTAGAATAAATAATTCAAAATAGAACGAAAAACCCAGGCAAGGACAGTTGCTGGCCCAAAAATGTGCTCTGCCTCTTAACAGTGACTCATAAAACTCACACTCACAATTCGTTCCCAGGCTCAGGCGTGGAGGGGAGAGCGTGACGTGCCGCGGCAGCACGGGGTGCCCTGGGGCAGGAGACACCAGTGAGACGCCAGCCCGAACCCCTTATATATTAAATTTATCTTCATAAATAGAGCATCCTAACTCAAGTGACCACAATAGAAGGCCAAAGTCTGAGTTCTTTTTTTCCTCAAATATCTACACAAATCTTCGAGTATCTACTAAACTCTACCCACATGGCAAACTTGACCCCTCTCTAGGAGAGCTTCAATCGCCACGATAGTCAAAGGCCAGGTCTCAGACAGACCCAAACACCCATCCCGATTGGATAACGAGGACTGAGATGAACACTCACTTGGGCTCATGAGAGAGTTCCTTTAAACCAACGCCCAATTAATTTGATTTTAAATGATTTGATCCCCCTCCCTTGCAAACATGTTACCTACACAAGGTTTCAAGGTCACACCTATGATATAAAATGGGCCCACGAGACAACGGATGTGGTCTAGTTGGCTTGGCTACCTTGCCTGCCCATTTGTTGATGTGACTACCCTTCTCAGGGATGAGTCTCTGGGCCATACTGTTCATCCGTAACGTAGGAGGCAGTATCGTACAGATAAAGATGGAAGGGCTAGGTATCTGGGTTGAGGTTTATCTCGATGGTTGCCATAAAGCCTATCTTCTAGCCATCTTAGGAAATTTGGGTTAAGTTTCCCTCTTATCCTCCCCTGTCAAGAATATATTCATTTTGCTCAATCACAGTAGACCACTTTGGTTAGAGGACTGTGACCACTAAAAGAAACTGGAGCAAACAGATGAATAGCCCATTAGAAAAATCGAGGGTGGCGAATCCCCCACGGAGCCTTCACAGCTCATCCCTCGAAGGCACAGCGTCTAGGGAGGTTGGCGACGGCAGGGCCTCTGTGTTCTTGGCGTTGCGTTGGATGTGACCTTGCTTCCGGGACTTCCAGGCATGGGTCCTGTCCCAGTCGGTGGCCACTGTCTCATTGTCCCAGATGGTTGAGGTCTCCGTGTCACTCAGATACCCCGGCTGGCCCGTGTAGTGTGTGGGGTAGATGAGCAAGGGTTCTGCGGAGAAGGCCTTCAGGTCCCTGGATTCGTAATACTCCTTGTACTCAGCTCTGCAAACAAGAGGAGTACAGGGTGAGTGAGAGGGTACGACATTTAGTGAATGGGGCGGGCGAGGGCGGCGGGGAGAAGAGCAGAGGGGCCCTGCTGGTCATCTCTTACATTGTCATGGACGCCTTTGATGATTTTTAAAGTTGTGCCCTTTGGGGAAAAGTTTAGTCCACAAACACAACAGAAGTTTCTTTAAAAATTTTCAAATGATCTAAACAAACACACAAAAAGAAAGGTCATTTCTGTTATATTTGGTTGGATTCCTTTAAAAGATGAATTTCAGGTCTTACTCTAAAAGCTAAGAATTAAGCTCTGTTAGACCATCCTGAGAGATAAATGTGATCACTTTGCAGAAGATGCCCTGTTCTTGGATTAATTAGTTGAACAGCAGTGGTGGGATAAGTCACACGGTATAGGCTTGGAGGCATGCCAACTTGGCTTTGCATCCCAGCATCCTGTGCGCGTAAAGGGGAGGATGACTCACCCCCCCCAACCCCCCATGCAGATTACGCGAGGTGACATCTGCTTGGCCCCTAGCCCAGTCAATAGGTGTTAGTTTCCTTTCTGTTACAGGGATGATGGCTGACCTCCATGTTCCTGCTAGGACATGGATATAAAGTCAGCTGTATCAAAGAGGGTGAGGACATCCATCTTTACTGAGGACAGGGGACAAAAAGAGCCAGATGCAGGACACGAATTCTCAACCACTAAAATGAAGCCCAGCTAGTAAGGGCATCACCTGGCAACTGAGAGAAGGAGCCAAGGTTAGAACCGGTCTCCTGCTCCATTGAATTTAGGACTCACTGACTGAGCAGCTATTACGGGTAGAGTTGGGACTAGGTTTTCAGGACACAGGGATGTGAGACTGTTCCTGCCTCAGTGGGCTCCCAGGTTAGTGGGGAGACTGACAGGTAAACCACCCATCTCCACACCCTTCAAACAATGCTAGGTCAGAGTAAGCTCCTGCGTTAGGGGTACCCTGAGCGTCGCACTGCCTTCTTCCATAGACACCGTGCTCAGGGGCCACCTTCACCCTTCCCGAGGCTCAAACGCACCTCTGTGAGTGCGGGTCTCACCATACATCAAGAGGACTCTTCATGAGTCTCAATTCCCGACCAGACTGTGAGCTCCGCAGGGAGCGGGACCCCTGCCTGGCCAACAAGTACACACAATGGATGGAAAAATGAACTGAGCACTTGAAGGTGCTCAGGAAGATGACCTTCACCTTCAGGTGTATGAGTTTATGGAAATAAGAAGATCCAAAACAAGGGGAGGACCCAGCACAATATGTCTGGGTGAACTACACACTGGGTTTATTCCAGAGGACCCCCACGCAAGACTCGCCATTTCGAGGCCTCCGCTTTGCCATCTGTACAAGGGGACAGTCACTCCGGTCAGCCTCTCTGAGTCGTGATTAGGGAAAGATCATCTAGGAAAGCAGTGCAGCTTCAGAAAATACCACGCGCTACCAAGAATCCGAGGAGCATGATACATGAGTGGGGCGTGCCCTCCACGGGCCGGCGGTGCGGGGAGACTCACACGGGATGCTTGTCGTACATGATTGGCAGGAACTCGTCCACTGGCAGCATCTTCCCGAAGGGATCGGCTCCAACCAGCTTCTGGGCTCCTTCCAGAGAGATGACGTAGCCCAGCGTCCAATAGGAGTAGTCGGCTTCGACCAGATTTCCCACGTCGGGCACCGCTTTCTCCGGCTCCTTCACCTGCATCCTCTTCCTGCCGATGTAACTAGAAGGAAGTGGATAGAGGAGCAAAATCCCAATCTGAATATCAGACATCCGGCAGAACAGAGCACAGGTTTTGCAGATACATTTGAAAGCTGGGACCAGCTGTGTCTTACATCAAAAGTATCACCACAACCTGCATCCCATCACCAACGATGACTGGCAGCTGCCATGAAGGGGGCCATTTTCCTGGCCCTGTTTACCAGCATCCCGACTGCTCTTGCCTCGCGCTGTGCTCCAGCCTGGAAGTTAAACTCTCGAGAGCCTAAAAGATCCCTCCGATCATTTCCCAAAGACGGTATGGGACTTCCAGCTGTGTTTACAGAGGTTGGAAGTGGACAAAAAAGGCCCAGAGGTGAGATCCTGAGATTTCAAGTCCCTAGAGTTTCAGCCTTTGATGGTGTCCGGGCAGCCTTCCAGATGCTGGTGGTAAACACGGGACAGAAAATGCCATGGGGAAGACAGAGTCCACAGTCTACGGTCAAAGACCCGGGAAACTGAGTGGCCCCAAGGGGGTCCTTCCTGGGGAGAATGAGTGACTAAGCCTGCCTGGCTTTCTCATCCTCACGCACACCTAGCTCTGCCCTCGCTTTGCTCTGAGAAAAGCACCCGGGCATAGCCGGTCCTTCTCCAACAGCTTCTGCAACAGAAGATGTACGCTCGGCCAGTCAGCTTTCCCACAGTCTACTCACGGGCCTGTGATCCATCACCTTTGTCTAGAACCTGCTTGTTTTCCACCTGCCTGGAGCAAGCTGAGGAGGTGAGGGCTTCCTGCCTGGGGGTAAAGCTGCTTTCCGCCATTTTGCCTTAAGACACTCTCTTTCCACATCCAAAGGATTGCTCTTGTCAAGACATCTCGGGAGTCGTAGCATGAGTCCTTGTTCACCTTCTCAAAACACCAAACACAGATCCTCTCAGCCACTGGCCCTTCAGACTAAAGCATCTGAATTTCTCTCATGGACCATCAGGTGGGAGAGAAACTCCCACTGAGCACTTGACAGGGGGCTAGAGTGACAGGACCCAAGTTTGTACTCAACGGGTTCACTTTACATAGTTTAAATTAAAATTTTAAAATAAAATTGAAGAGGTGTAAAATACTTTTGCCATTAAATGAAATTGTTTTGGTAGGACTACAGTTTATTGCGGCAGCTGAAAACTTAGCATCTAGGCTGAGATGTGTTGTAAGCCTAAAATGCACACTGGATGTTAAAGATGGTGGAAAAGGGCGCCTGCATGGCTCAGTCGGTCAAGCGTCCAACTCTTGGTTTTGGCTCAGGTCATGATCTCAGGTTCTGAGATCAAACCCCGTGTTGGGCTCCATGCGAGGTGTGGAGCTGGCTTGAGATTCTCTCTCGCCCTCTCCCTCTGCCTCTCTCTCTCTCTCATTCTCATTCTCTCTAAACAAAAAATGAAAAAGCTTTAAAACAGACACAAAAACAAAAAGCAATGTAGACTATCTCATTAACAGTGTTTAAGTATTGATTACATATTAAAGTAATAATATTTAGAGATGTTGGGGTAAATAGAATGTATTATTAAATTCACCTAATGTATTTTTTACCATTTGAATCGGATCACTAGAAAATTTCAACTGATGTATGTGGCTCATGTCATGTTACTGTTTGACAGCACTGCCCTAGGTGATTCCAGTGGTTTGTTCTACTCTTCCCATTTGCTATTTCCTTTTTTGGGAGAAATGTGACATAGCAGCCATGGACAGCTTATCAGTTTTCATGTTTTGTGCTTCAGGAACATTTATTTTTTGTTCATTTTAGAACGGGATAGGTGAGGGGCGCCTGGGTGTCTTAGTTAGGTGTCTGACTCTTGATTTCAGCTCAGGTCATGATCTCAGCGTTGTGAGATCGAGCCCTGCGTTGGGCTTTGTGCTCAGTGCAGAGTCTGCTTAAGATCCTTTCTCTCCCTCTCCCTCTCCCCCTCACCCCCCCAAATGGCTTGCATCCTCTCTCTGTCTCTCTCTTGGAAGGAAGGAAGGGAGGGAGGGAGGAAGGGAGGGAGGGGGAGAGAGAGAGAGAGAGAGAGAGAGAGAGAGAGAGAGAGAGAGAGAAAGAAAAGAAAGAAAGAAAGAAAGAAGAAAAATTTGAAACCACTGTCATTCTTTAATACGATATAATCAGTATTAATGGCATATTTTGACTTGATCAGTCTGTGATATTTAGAAAAGATTTTTGTTTTGTGTCCCTATCATTCCCTGTATCCATACCCTTATCCAATCATTCTGCTTTCTTGCATCTGTTGTTTGTTTGTTTGGTTTTAAGATTATTTATTTATTTATTTGTTAGCAAGAGAGGGGACACAAGCGGGGGAGCAGCAGGCAGAGGGAGAAGCAGGCTCCCCCCTGAGCAGGGAGCCCGACGTGGGACTCGATCCCAGGACCCTGGGATCATTACCTGAGCCAAAGGCATATACTTAGCTGACTGAGCCACCCAGGTGTCCTGAATTTGTTGGTTCTTTGTCCCACGAAATGCACTAGTTAAACCACAAGTGGACAAGGACATGCATCAATCTTAAGTCTTAGACTCCCCAAGTCGAGTCCTCTGCTTCCAAGTCTGAGGTGAAAGTTGCCTTTGCAGGTCCTGTGAGCATCAGATGGCTTCCAGGCTCCATCCCTGTGAGGCGGAGCCACAGGCTGCGGAGCTAGGGACTCAGACGGAGGTGCGGGGACTTCTGGAGGATTTTAGGAACAGACAAGGACCCTAAGAGACAGTGCAGAGTCTAATCACATGGCTGACATCTGACAGGGAGCCAGTCTCTTGATATTCCACAGTACTGATTTCTGGGTCTATTCCTGGATTAGTTGAGTCACTACTAGGTTTCTTTTGGGCTCAGAATGGTATGTTTCCTGAGAGAACAAGTATTGCACTTGTGCCCATAGCTGGGTTTCCCTCCGAGGATGGGAGGACCAGGGACGGCTTGTGTGCGGCACCCACTCCAAAGGAACAGGCTCTGATTTGATGAAATTGCCTTTGACACACAGCTGGGAAGTGTACGTCATGCTTGGGAACTTTCTTTCTCACTAGAGAGAAGTGGAAAAAAGAAAATGAGACAGAGAGAGGGAGGGAGAGAGAGAGAGAAGAGAGGAAGGGAGGGGGGACGGAGAGATGGAGAGAGAGGGAAAGGGAGGGAGAGAGAGAAGGGAGGGAGAGGGAGGGAGAGAGGAGGAGAGGGAGGGAGAGGGAGACAGAAAGAGAGAGAGAGAGAGAGAGAGAGAGAGAGAGAGAGAGACTTAATTCCCAGAGACAGCTACCAGAGCATCAATTAAATGTGAATTCAGAAGCAGCATCACCTTGGTAAGCCTGATTTTCCTCTGACGAACTCTGACCCTCCACCGAACCCAGCTCAGTGTTCTTACTGTTTGCACACTTCCCTTCCCAAGAGAGGCACTCTCATGCTGACCTTCAGCCCCCATACCGTCAGAGGCTACAGAGGAAACCTGCTCTCAAGTGTGACACAGGACCCTTGCCCTTGGATGAATGCCTCCCCCTCTCTCTTCCCCCCTCACTGGGGGGATTTCTGCTGCACTCCTGCACGAGCGCTCAGTCTGAAGACCCCTGGCCAGCAGGCCGGCTCTGGGTCTCCCAAAGAATCTCCCACAGTTTCTTTCTCAGCCCCCAGAGTATATAGATGCAGAAACCAGGGCTTATCCTCCACGCACTTCCTGCTTGTGGGAACATTTGTGGAGAGAAAGTCGGGAAATGGAGGCATGAGCTGTGTTTCCTACCAGCTGGGGAGGGGGGCTTGCTGCCCCTTGAATAGGACCGAATCCTCTCAGCGCTCTGGGATAAGCTCGTCTTGTCACTCACATCAGTTCCCACTCCAGCTGAGCCTGGTCAATGTCATCCATCAGCTTCATCAGCTTCTTCTTAAACTGATGCTCGAAGCGCACATCATCTTCAATAACCAGGGTCTTCTCCAGCTCTCTGTCGATCACCTGTAAAGGTCATCCGTGGCAAGAGACCTTATGAGAAGTCCAGTGCCTTTTTTTAAATTAAAGTAAATATATATTAAAAAGTCAATAGGACAGTAGCACAGTAGGTAATAGCTCCCAACTGCAGTCTAAGCAAATGCCATCAACAGTAGAGTGGATAAATAAGTAAGCTGGGGTATGTTTTCTGCAGTGAGGATGTATGATCTACAATTAAATGCAACGTTATAGACGAGTCTCCCAGATGTGATCCTGGGAGGATATACCTCAATACCTTACAGTTCCATGCGTATAAATGAAAGTACAAAAGCAGACAAAACTATTCTGGGCTGTTAGAAGTGAAGATGGTGATTACCCTTGGGGACTGTTTCCCTAGAAGGAAATACGGAGGAGGTGCTTCTGGGGTGCTGGTAACCTGTTTCTTGATCAGGGAGCTGGTTGACATGGCTATATTTTTATCCCGTTTGTGAAATTTCACCGGCCTGTATTTTACGATCTATTTAATTTTGTATGTATCTGTTACATTTCACTTCGAGTTTAAAGGAAAAAAAAAGATGCATACACCGGGTCATTCAAAGAGGGAAGGCATTCAAGGGGCCCTCCTTTAGGGACTTTCTCTTTTCTTGTGGGAATTGAGCGTTAATCAGGAGCCCCACACTCCAATACCTCCCTCCATCTAAGCCATGAGTTCATATCCCAGCTTTGCCACTTCTTACCTAGACAAGATATTTAATTATTTTCTCAGGATAAAATGGGCCCATGCATCCTGATTGACTTCATATGATTTTTGCGTGCCTTCTTGTACGAAGTCATTTAATAAATGATGACATGCTAGATACACACAATGCGAGGCATTCCTACTACGGACAAGGATACATCAAAAGGAGTGTGGCCTCCTGAACATGGGTATCTTCCCCTGTTATCATCCCAAGTGACAACAAGGCTACCTCTCCCTGCTTGTTGCTGGCCTTGTGTCCGAGGGAGACATGAGGCAAGAGAAACTTCCCAGCATACTCCCAGAACAGAATGGGTCCACTATATATCTGGCCCTAATTTACCTACAAAGTCCCACTTTCCATCTTCCTCATTACAAAACTGCATGTCTAAATCAAGCATTAGTTACCTCTTTCCACACAGAGTAGTGGCTGAGAAAGCAGCCGATTTCACCCCTGGTGAGAGGCCTAGAGGAGTAGGGATCTCGATATCCGGGCAGCATTTCAATATTCAGGGCCTTCAGCTGGCTTGTGTTGAGTGCTCTGCATGACAGAGAACACGTCTGAAAATTAACAGTTGAGATGTCCCCACTACAGAAGCCAGAAAGAGAGAGGTCTGGATGTTCCTCAGAGCCCTTCTGCGCATTGAGGAAGACTTCTCAGGTTTCCCATCATTCATTCCTTAGGGAAGGATACAATGATGTCTTATACTTGGTATCTCCCTCACAATTGCCAACGTAGTTCTAAGTATCGCCGGTTTTCTGACAGCTTTGAAAAGGTATTTTCCTAATGAAGGACAAGTGGCTAACAGCATTAAATACTGGAGGGGATGAGGACAGGAAGAACTGTGTACATGTGCGTGTCTTTTCTTTAGACCTAAATTTTTTTTAAAGTTAAGAACAAAAATAGCAGAGATAATCTTGTGAGCAGAAAGAGAGAAGTGACTCACTACATATAAAGTATTCTCAACAAGATTAACAGCTGATTCTCAGAAACCATGGAGGCCAGAAGGCAGTAAGCCGACATATTCAAAGTGCTACCTGAAAAAGACTGACAACCAAAAATTCTGTATCTAGTCAGACTATCCTTCAAAAATAAAGGAGAAATTAAATTATTTCCACATAAATAAAACCTGAGGGTTTGTCACTAGCAGATCTGCTCTACAAGAAATACCAAAGGGAGTTCTAAGGCTGGTATGAAAGGAAATTAGAGTGACGTAAGTCTATATAAAGAAATAAGGAGCATGGGGACATGTAACCACATAGGTAAATATAAATGACAGTATAAATGTTCTTCATTGATAACTCTTTTTTTCTCTTTAAATTCTCTAATTTAAATTATAGCTGCATAAAGCAATAATTATAAGGCTCTGTTATAGGGCCTTATAGAAAGAAGTAATTTGACAACAATAGAACAAAGGATGGTGAAAGGAATGAAGCAGTATAGAAGCTAAGCTTCTGTAGACCACTGAAATTCAGTTGTTTTTATTTAATCAAGATATAATTGACATATAACATAATATTAGTTTTAGGTATACATCATAATGACTTGATATTTGTGTATATTATGAAATGATCACCACACTAAGTCTAGTTAACTCTTACATAGTTACAAAATTTTTCTTATGATGAGAATTTTTAAGATCTACTCTTTTAGCAACATTCATATGTGCAATGCATACTGTTAGCTATAGTCACCATGCTGTGCGTGACAGCCCCAGACTTACCTATTTCACAACTGGAAGTCTGTACGTTTTCACCCCTTTCACCCATGTTACCCACCTTCCAGCCCTGCCTCTGGCAATCATCTCTGTCCTTTGCATCTGTGAATTTGGGTTTGTTTTTTGTCTCTTTAGATTCCACATATAAATGAGACCATATGGTATTTGTCTTTTTCTGTCTGATTTATTTCGCTTAGCATAATGCCCTCAAAAGCCATCTATGTTCTTACAAATGACAGGACTTCCTTTTTAATGGATGAATAATATTTCATTGTATATATTTACATACACCATACCTTTTTTATCCATTCATCCACTGATAGGACTCTTAGGTTGGCTATTGTAAATAATGCTGCAGTGAACTTGGGGATACATATATATATTTTTTGAGGTTGTTCTTTCATTTTCTTTGGATAAATACCCAAAAGTGGAGCTGCTGGATGATATGGTAGTTCTATTTTTAATTTTTTAAGGACCCTCCATACTGTTTTCCAGAGTGGCTGCACCAGTTTGCATTCCCACCAACACTACATTAGTGTTCCCTTTTCGTTACATCTTTGTCAACACTTGTTATTTCTCGTCTTTTTGATGATGGCCATTCTAATAAGTATGAGGTGATATCTCATTGTGGTTTTGATTTGCATTCTCCTGATAATTAGTGATGTTGAGTACCTTTTAATGTACCTGTTGACCATCAGCATGTCATCCTTAGAAAAATGTCTACATAGATCCTTTGCCCATTTTTAAAATCAAGTCGTTTGGGTTTTGTTGTTTATGCTACTGAGTCATATGAGTCTTTATATATTGTGGAAATTAACCCCTTGTCAGGTATACGATTTGCAAATATTTCTTCCCATTAAGTAAATTTTCATTTTGTAGATAATTTCTTTTACTCTGTAGTCCCACTTATTTATTTTTGCTTTTCGGGTCAAATCCAAAAAAGAACAAAAACAAAAACAAAAAACAAAAGCCATTGGCACAACTAATGTTGAGGACCTTACCCCCTATGTTTTCTTCTAGGAGGTTTGTCTTAATATAAACCAGATTCCTCTACATTGAAATGTTCATTGTAATCTCCATAGCAGTCACTGAGAAAATAACTTAAAAAATATAGTAAAAGAAACAAGAGAATTAAAATGGTAGAATAGAAGGTATCTTTTTAACACAAGAAGGCAATAATGAAGAATAGAATGTCAAAAATTTCATAGTATTGTATATCTGACAAGAGACTTGTATGAGGAACAAAAATAAAGAACTCTCACAATTCAACTAGTTTTCCCTGGTCCATGTGGCCTATAAATAAAATTTATAATAAATAAAAATAAAATAATAATAAATAAAAATAATAATAAATAAATAAAAACATAAAATTTGGGCTCTTAGGTATTTGAAGCAGTGGTTCCCAAATTCCAGTGCACCAAAGAACAGGGCTGCCAGATTTAGCAAGTAAAACATGGAACATCCAGTCAAATTTAAAATCCACATAAACAATGAGTAATTTCTTAGTGTAAATAAGCCCATGTAATGTTTGGGACAAATTTAACCGAGTGTCCTATATTTTATGTGGCAACCTTACCTAAGAATCACCTTAAGGCTTCTTAAGTGCAGATTCCCAGCCCTCGCCCTAGAGATCAGGATTCAGCAGCCCTGGGCTGGGACTCAGGAATCTGCTCTCTTAACCCTAGAAGAATCTCTGAAATGGGTGTCCAGGCCACATTTTGAGAAACACTGATTAAATTCTCCAAAAGTCATAAGATGCTTCACAATAGCTTCTAGCCATATTCCTTAGAGCCATTCATATACCAAACTAATATAAAACATGGAACTGCAGGTTTTGTAAAAATCTACACCTTGAAATAAAGTGTCAAATAAAAGGGCAAAGGAAAGCAAAATAATAAACAACAGCTAGAGCAAAACTCTTGAAGGAATTCAACCAAGTTCCTTTTGTGACTTTCTTGCCATATTCTTGGGAAAGGTGAAGAGCCCAGGCAGGCTATGGCAAGATCTCCCACAACAGGATATACAGATCATTATGCATTTTTCCCCATTTATTCTCCTCCCCATTTATTCTCCTCAGGTGGCCCAAGTTTGGCCACTTTGCTCTAAATCAGGCTCTGAATGCAACTCTAAATGCCTTCCTTCCAATATATTATAGAAAGCTGGAAACCACTGCAACCATTGCAAAAACCCCCAGAGGAAGAGGAAAATCACTTCTACTGCAAGCCTTCAGCATAATGAAGACCAGAATTCGCTGGATGGTGAGTGGATTTCAGGCCTACTCTACATGGTGAAATTAATTTAAATGCTGCTCTCATTTATAAAGCTTTTCCTAAAGTATGCTGCCTGTGGCCATTATAACAATATGTCTTCTAATGAAGATTAGATTCCTAGATTCCTCCTGCCAAGCACTAGCCCTCTGTCAGAGAGGGCACCTCCCCACTCCAACCACATCTGCAAGGATTCAAGAAAAAACCCAACCCACTTTCCATCCACAGCCTCGACAATCTTGACCTCAATCTCTTGCTCGTACAGGGTGCGTAACATCCGGTCCCGCCTGTCCTTTCTGCGCTTGAGGTTGATCATGAAAATCTAACACAGGAAGGAAAAAGGAAAAGAAACACAGATTATTCAAGTCTTCCTTTAGGCTGTTTGAAAAGTTAAGTAAATGTAAGGACCAAAGTTTTAGTCAGAATAAGGAGTGGAAAAAAAGCTAGGGAAAACCGTGGTGAAGATCTGTTTATATTTCATATCAAGTCAAATGATATTAATCCAAACAGAATGACTTTTGAAATTGAACCATCTGCAGTGACTTCACCTTCTGTTTCTCTGATGCTTGTCGGTGGACTGGTTTGCCCTGTTCTTGAGATAGGAAAGTTCACAAAGTTACTCTTAAGGAGGCCAAGTGTGAATTAAACCCAAAACAGAAGATTCAGAGGTAGGAGGCATTTGGGCATGTGTGTTAGATTTATTAGCAGACCCAAATCTACATCCTGACTGTTATTTACTAAGTGTTCACTTTGGCCCAATTCCCATGCCTCAGTTTCCTCATCTGTAAAACTGGGATGATCCTGGTCGTATCTCATGGGTTCTCAATATTAGCTATTCTTAGATCTCATATCCATTGTAGTAAATTTCAAGTCATTCAAAGAAAGAGAAAAATCTAGTCTTAACACATTCCTTGCATTTCCAAAGATTTCAAACAGAATTATCAATGTCTCAATGTTAAGAGATTCTTTGCCAGAATTCTTCAACTCCCCTAGAGACAAGGGAATGTTTTGGAAAGAAGTAAAGAGAAGGGGCTCTACTCTTGGAGGCAGCCCTTGGAGGGAAGGGAGAAACGGAAAGGCATCATCTCCACATCATACTCATCCATGAAGGCCCAAAAAATATGCATCCAGATTTCTTCCCATGAGGGCTGGGTCCATCTTTAGCCCCTCATCTTAGCCCCTATGTTCCTGATGGCTGCCCTAAATACATACATATCATGAAACCATGGCAGGGAGTTATGGGTAGTGAGATGGTCCTGACTACTCTCAAATTTCAGGAGCCATGGAAATACCTCAAGACTTATGAATACTATTACAGGTAAATATGTGTATTCCCAAGGCCCTTTTGCTACAAGCAGTGACAAACTCGCCCTGAACATTAAACTAGTCCTTTAAGAGTAGGAGACTTCAGCTGCCAGCAACAAATATTGATCACACGTAGTCCTTAGCATAGAGGAGAAACCCACAGGAATAAGTTGGACGGCGTTGGCTTCATCCTGACTTAACTACCCAGATGACTGTGAGGAAGACATTGAATGCTTCGGGGGCCAGTTCCCTTGTTCGTAAAAGGGGGAGTTGAACAACCTCATCTCGCAAGAACAACAGATTAAAATGCCTATGCTATGTGGTTTAGATAAAGCTTGCTTTATGCCATGCCCAGGATAAAGAAGAAACTAGGTCTTGTAACCAGCCTGGGGTTCAGACTTTACTGGGGATGAAACTTTGGTTCACTTAGCCATTCTGAATGTAACCACCAATACGTTTTATGTTTTACTGGATCAAAAGCTACACTAAAATTTCAACCCTTCCTTCCAAAATATTCTCACTTCCATGCATTTATAGAGCTCTGGGCAAAGAAACTGATGGGAAAACAAGATATCCTCTTTAAAGAAATTATCCTCTGATTTAGGGCAAAGTGAATTAGGGGCATCATGATTTCATTACTTCTCTGATTACCTAACTGAGAATTTTTTTTTAACATAATTTCTGTGGTGACTCTATTTGCCTTGTAACTTGGGACTTCATAACTTAATGGTTGTGTTCTTTCACATTTCATGTTCTTCCTGTTTAGGATCACAGTGTGATGGGCCATGTTTCATCCCACAGTTTTAAAAGATACGGAAAGGAAGAAGCATTTCCTCCTGTGTGTACATGGAGCTGCCCGAGGTCACTCCAGGAGAACAAAAATAAACCCAAACAAAAAATGAACAGAAATACAACAAAAAGTCCCCTCAAACTAGAGCCCTCTAGTCTGGGAAGTCTGGGAAGACTTTAGTAAATAATAATTCAGTCCTAGCTTCTGCCAGGACAAGTGCAGTAAAAATTGTAGCCATGAAGGAAAAACACAGATGGCTTGCTCATACTTAGTGGACAGTAAACAGAGGAAGAGCCACAGAGCCAAATGCAGCCCAGACGCCACCAACAAGGTCATGGAGTACTGGGAGAATGAAAAAAGCCCATGAAAATCCCCTTTTCCACCATCTTATCTCTGTTCCTGCACCTGCATCACCTCCTAGAGTTGGCATTTTCTGAAAGACTTCCGGTGGTGACCCAGTCCTTGCACCCCCATCCAAAGACCAGAGCTAGAAGATCTTGGTTTTGTCCCATTTGATTTCCTTTGGCTTGGTCCTCAGAGGAATGTGTTTAAACAGAGAAACAAACCTATGTAAAGACACTTGGGTTCTTTCACCTGGAGAACTGAGGGCTGATGAGAGTTGCAGGGAAGGACAGCTCCAATAAGAAGTGGAAGCTGGTACAGGGCATGATGGGGACCAAACTTCTCTGCAGCCCCGATTGTTTTTAAAAATTATTTGCACTTTATTCTAATTCTTCTCTCCTACATTAAAATCATCTCTTCTCATTCTGCCCTCTGTGGAAACAGCATCATAGCTGCTAATTCTTTCCATTTAATATTCATGAAATATTCTTTCCCATTCCCGAAGCCCAGATTCACATCAATTTTAGAAAAGAAATACCAGTGTCCATCCCAGCAGCTTTTAGATGGCTGTCCCTGGGGACATGTGTGATCCAGCACAGAACGATAAATGAGGCTTTTTCTTTGACTGGAGCGATGGCAGGAGCACACAGCGCAAAAAGCCTGGCCTATAATATATCCAGAATCTATGGAAAAATTCTATCTCAGTTTGTGGATACCCTCTAGATCACCAAAGGCTTGAATGCTGACCTGCAGCTACATGACCTAAGGGACCCACAAAGGATTCAGTGACTGGGAGTCACACTTCAGGCACTCCCAAATAGCTGTAGTGCGTATTACCAAAGAGGTATCTCCTTGTACTCTTGTTTCCTTCTTCATGAAATCAAAACTTTATGATAAATATGGCCCTTGGAGTGCTATTATGAAGTTCTTGCCCACTAAAAGGCAGAATTTCACAACAGGTTTCTTTTTTTCTCTTTTTCCTTTTCCTCTCAACCCTGCCCTCAACCTTTTTCCATGGAAGAACAGCACAGAGAAAATAAAGCACAGACTGTTCCAGAATGGTTTCTATGCACTCAGAATAAAGTTAAGGTCCTCTAATGCTTAAAACATTATCCTCTTTACCCTTGAATTTTGATAGAAAGGTTTACAAAATACAGCACTATCTTCTACTAGAAAATATAAAATTCACTCTTGATTAAATAGTAACTTCTTTCTAACCCAATGATGAATTCATTTTTACCATGATGCTCCTTTTAAAAAAAAATGTTTTATTTGAGTATAGTTGACACACAATATTACATTAGTTTCAGGTGCATGTGATTCTCTTTTTTCATCTTCCTTCCTTCCTTCCTTCCTTCCTTCCTTCCTTCCGTCCTTCCTTCCTTCCTTCCTTCCTTCCTTCCTTCCTTCCTTCCTTCCAGGCTCCCCACCCAACGTGAGGCTTGAACTCACGACTCTGAGTCCAAGAATTGCATGCTACACTGACTGAACCAGCCAGCACCCCAAAAGCTCCTTTTTTAAGATAAGAAAGCTGAGACACAACACAGATTGAGTTGTTTTCCCAAGACCTCAGTGCCTTTTCAGCCACCAAGCCAGTTTTGCTGGCTCTCAGATGTAAGATGTGCCTTGCCCTCCAATATAAACACGTAAGCACACCACATACATGCACATGCGTGCACGTGCACACACAGACACCTTTCCTACCTCATTGAATCCCATCTTGTCTGGATATTTAGGGACAACTGAAACAAACTGGGAGGGTTCCATTGGAGGACCGTCAACTGGAAGACACAAGAAACACACAGAGCGCTTTGTTAGTGAAAGGCTCAGGGAACAGAATTCCACCCACACGTCTGGTGTCTAGGAACACAGTCCGGATGTCCAGGGCTGGGAAGAACTGCCCGGCAGTTCTCCAGGACTGAGCGGCTACACAAGAACCCCGATGGCCAGGGTTTCCAGAACACCTGTTCATATGCAGACTGCAAAATTCACTCCATTTCCTTTAAGACTTATTTTCAGAGGAGATGGGAGTCAGTCTAGGGTAATGGTTAAGAGTGAAGGCTCTGGAGTCAGATGATCTGGGTCCAAACCTTGCTCTGTGAAGGTCTGGAAGAGCTCAGTGACCTCTCCATGCCTGTCTCTTCATGTGTAAAATCAGGATAATAAAAGTGTATCTCTTCGGGTGTCATGAAATTTACATGAGACCTGCATGCAAAGCACTTATCACGGTAAATGGATGTAGGAAAAATTCAGTAACTTTTCAGTTATTACTTACTGTGGCTCCTAATGAAAGACCTCAAAAGTAGGCCAGACTTCTTCTAAATAACGCTTTCTCTGTGTATTTTAAAGGGGACTAGTCTGGGACTATTTTTATCCCATTCAGGCAGGTTTAGCTACAGGTATGCAAAAGGTCCTTTATTTTAACAGGAACTCGCCTTTGAGGGCCAGCCCACATCCCAAAACTTGGTACAGGGCTAACAGGTAAATTTCCAGATGGGAGGGACATTGCATCTTAAGTAATACAAGATTTATTTATTTCATACTCCAAAAAAAGTTTTCTTTACAAACTATACATTTGAAAGTTCGGAGGCAATGTTGAATGGAGAATCTGGAAGGGTCTTGAAGATTTTTGGAATTGCAAATCCAAAGTACTCATTTGGCTTTCCTTAAAGGGGTAATACAAAGAAAGCACAGCGAGAGCTGGTAACTTGGGGGGTTTAAGGAGCTATTGGTGGTGGCTGTCACTATTATTCAGCAGTAGTCATCTCCTCTACCCCAGGCAGATGAGAGGAATCGCTTCCTCACCCTTGAAGTTGGTCATGGTCTCAGGAATCCCTACTTCTCAGCTCTCCAAGCCCTCCTTCCACCCTGCCCCAGCCCACCACAACAGTCACAGTAGCAGATGTTGATAATGAAGAAGCCACACATTTGAAGCAGCCTAGAATCATGTGCCAACATCTGGAGGACAGCTGCCCAGAAGGACACCAAGCCCACCGTGGATTTTGCGTTGTAAGAAATACGCCATTGCCGTAGGAAGCCAGCGAGATTTTTGTCACTATTTGACATCCCAGCATAACCTCTTCATCCTTCTGACTGAGATACTGTCCAAAGAGTATTATTTGTTTAACTTACCCTTCCCTGGGATATTAAAGAGAAACCATGACATCCAGTTTCACTTATGATCGAATGCTGTGAAGTTCTAGAAGGTAGTGAGACAGGTTTCCTAAGCCAAACACAAGAGTTGGTCTCATTCCTTCAAGCCTGACCCCTATGGTCACATTTCTGTGATTACACAGTGCATGTGTTTCTGTTTCCATTAGAAGCCCAGAATATTTTGTTCCTTTCTGCTCCACCCCACTCCTCATTTTTTTTTTTTAAATCAACAAATATTGGTGGAGGAGTCACCATGTACAGAGTTAGGGTTTTGAAAGAAAGAAACTTAGCATACAGACTCCTTTTTGTTCATAATGTTGTTGGAGGAGCTTCCCGGCTCTCCCTCCTTGGGTCTTGGAGTTGGGAGGGGGTTAGATTTTGAGTTCCCTTTTTCACGCTATTGGTCTCTGTTTGGCACTCACATGGCCTGCGTGGCTTTAACATTTCAGCCAAAGAGACTGCATTTAGCCATTTTGCTTCCATCAAACATGGGCAGTCATTGCAATCACAGGACAAGTGTCCCCCACAAGCCACAAGTGGCTGGCTCCTGAAAGCCACCATTGAGCAAAAATATGAGAAGTATGTCTGGGTTTTTTCCCCAAAGACAGAGCAAGGCCATGGGAAAGACAGGGAATGATACAAATTAGACCTAAGAAATTAACTGTGCAAGGAGAAGGGATGTGTCTTTGCTTCATCAGAGTTGAAGGTTAGGTATATCCCAGCTTTTGTTTGGGGTCATATCCAACTCCACTGTTCATAATTTATCAGTCCCTCATTGAATCCCTCCCTAGACATAGCCCCTCACTGTGCCACACCAACTGAGACAATATGCTTCATTGGCTCCTGGATAGTTTCAAGACCTAGGAATAATAATCACAGCTACTATGATAGAGATCTTATTATCCACTGAACTCTGGGCTACACTCTTGACATATATAATCGCAGTTATCTAATTTTCATGACATGTACCATAGGTTAAGTATAAGTGTCCCTATTTTTACAGATAAGGAAATAGAGGCTTCAACAACTTGCCCAAGGTCACAGAGCTGACAGGGCTGGTATTTGAACCTAAGCTGCCTCCTGAACCCTTTACCCCCACTCGGCCTGCCTCCAAAGCTGGTCCGTGGTAGCCATTGGCATCAAGCTGGCCTTGGCAACTGGGCTGAATTCACAGGAGCTCAGTTAGCTAAGTCTTTGCTCCTGGGTGACCATCACTTGTTGCTTTTTCTGTAGTCTACACTGGAGCACACCCCATCCAGCAGCATACAATGCACCAGCCCAGTCATGCCCTCCTCCCACCAAAATATTTGAAAGATCGTGATTGTACCAAATCCTAACTAAATCATAATCATGTAATCATAATCCTAAAGTTGTCCTGAGTTTCTTCGGTTGCTGTAGCCACCACCCTAGCTCAGATCCTCACTCACTATGATTGGGCTGTTTTATTTATTTAATTTATTTACTTTAGAAAGAGAGAGAGAGAGCATGAGCTGGTGGGGAGGGGCAGAGGGAGAGGGAGAGAGAATCTTAAGCAGGCTCTACATTCAGCATGGAGCCCAATGCGGGGCTTGATCTCACAACCTTGTGATCACGACCTGAGCCAAAATCAAGAGTCAGACACTTAACCAACTGAGCCACCCAGGCAGCCCCATGCTTGGGCTGTTTTAATATTTTCAAACTCTCATGCACTTAGTCTTGCCTCATTCTAACTCGTTATGCACACTATTGTCAAAATAGTCTCCTTCTTCAAGCACAGTGCTGTTCTCAACAACGGTCACGCTCAACACTTTGCAATTTGTTAAGTGCTTTCATATTCATGACATCATTTATCCTCATTTATCTTTTGGTTGTTTTTATAGATGAAGAAATTGAGACCCACCCAGATGAGGACTTGCCCAAGGTCAAATAGGAAGTAACTGGTGCCAAGATCCAATAGTGAGTGATTGGTAAGATCACTGGGCGTTCCGACTTCATGTCCAATAATCTTAATAATCTTTACATGACATTCTGTGGCTCCAGAATATTGTTACTGAGAATGGGCACTTGAGATCTCTCATCACCTCATGCTCTGACCAATCCCCTCGTGCCTCATATAACCCATTGACTTCTTTCACCTTTATAAGATCTAGCCTCATGTCATTCAGCCCCCAATTTGCTGTACAGGAAACACATTCCCAAATTTTCTGTATGGCTCCTAACATACGAAAGAGTGAGTATGTGTAGAGTGATGGGCAGAGTGCTTCCTGTGAGCCTTAGCTGATGCTACGCCCCATCTCCCACCCCACCCCACCTCTTCTCTCTGCTCTCTGAAACTCCAATCTATAATTCATCAACTCCTTGATGTTTTCAGTCCCTTACTTTCTCTGAATGTCTCTTTACCTTCTTATTTTAACTAAAACTTGGTTTCGCTTGGAGGATACTGCTTCCCTTTCACCCGTCAGAGTAGAAGCTGATTTTTCTTATCTCCCCCAATTCACTCCCAAACCGTTTCCATTTCATCCCTCAAAACTCCCAGCTTCTTTGAAGTGTACAGTTAGCACCATCTGCCCCCTAGTCATGCCTCCTCAGCCACTGATGATGACAGCCTTCAGCTCACAGTCTTGCTGTCCCTGCCATCATTCTTAAAACTTTAGCATCTGTGTGGTGATCCACCGGACAACTGGGATTCTAGGTCCTGCACCAACGATCATTCTTTCAGTGACCCACTACCCTGTCTCCATCACCTTTCCATGTCCTCGTGTCCATCGGTACCCAACCTAGATTTCTTGGGCTGGCACTATAATCCCCCACCTCCTTATAAAGACTCTTGATTTGCTTCCATGGATCTTGCTTGGTAAAATCCCAATTCTGCTTAAACTTGATTATCCACTTACTCAGCCCCAAGAATACTGCAAGAAAAATTCACACAGTTGTGTTTACTGAATCACTTTAAAATTACAACCACAGATGTCACATTGGCACTCGACACTGCCAAATGATGCAACTACACTTCCATAGTAAATTTACTTCCCCACTCTCCGAGCGATCTGTTTTATGCCTCGTCCTCTCTCCCGACACCTCCAGCATCTCTCTCTCGAGCTGATGGACTACATACCTCATAAAGAAAATAGTCAAAGTAGACCTACCTTTTCCTTCCACCTCAAGTCCACAAACCCAGCTGCACCTCTACCTGCACAGTCTGCCTTCCCATCTGCTAGCGTGGAAGAAGATCTCTGTTCTCACCTTGGACAACTTCTCCAATTCCATCCTAGACTACAACGCCTCTTGTTTCCTCAAGGACTTCAGCCTTACAACTGCCTTCTTCTCTTCTACATCACCCAGTTCTCCTTATATATTGGATCTTTCTTGTTCGAATAGGAATATGCTAAAAACCCATCTTAAAAAAAACACAACACAAAACAAGCTCTCCTTTGATCTCCCATTCCCTTTCAGCCACCCTCCTATTTCTCTATCCCCATCTCAACAAGATTCCACTTTCTCATCTCCCCATTGTCCTCCCTTTGGCCTACTCCAGTGGGCTTGTGTCCCCATCATTGCACTGTAGTGGCTCTTGTCAAGGTCATCACAGATCTTTATCTTGACAGAACCAATGTTAAATTCCCTATCCTCATTTTATTGGCCTTCTTGGCTGCATCTGGCTCCTTCCTGAGACACTTCTCAATTTTTCCTTCCAGCTTTTTGGCTGTTTGTCTCCCCCAGGGATCTGTCCTGTTCCCTCCCCTCTTCCCTTTCTATGATCTTTTACTAAACAAGTTCGCACTGTTCCATGACTTCAAATGTCCTTTTAATGCTGATGACTTTCAAATGTCTGTCTCCAGCTGGAGTATCTTCTCTGAACTCCACACTCATAACCAAATATCTCCTAACTTCTTCACTGAGATGATTTAAAAATATCATAAGTTTACATGACCAAAACTTTCCTCCCCAAATCTTTTCCCATTTCATTAAAGGGTATGCCAGGCCAAAATCCTGGTGTCACCTGGATTCCTTCTTTTGTTGGCTGCATCTGCGTCTCTGTAAGTCCTGTTGGCTCCACAACAAAATATATCCTAACTTCGACTGCTTCTCATCACCTCCCTGCTACAGCTTGCATCCCAACCACCATTTTCTCTCACCAAGAGAGAGATACAGCTCCTCCTAAACTTGAATGTCCACACCACAGACTGAGTGATCTTTCTATATGCATACATCACATTATGCCACTCCCCCTGCCCCATCCCAACATGTTATCCCATTACTCTTAAAATAAAATCTGAATTCCTTGCTGTGGCCACAAGGCTCTGCCTGATCTGGACACTTCTTCCTTCATGATCTCATCTCCTTCTACACAACTCCTCTGTACTCTGACCACATTGGCCTGTTGTTCTTGGAGCATCACAAGCTCTCCTAATAGCCTTTGTAGTTTTTTGGAGCTTTTTGTTGTTGTTGTTGTTTTGTTTTGTTTTAAGTAGGCTCCATGACCAGTGTCAAGCCCAATGCAGGGCTTGAACTCATGACCCTGAGATCAAGACCTGAGCTGAGATCAAGAGTCAGATGCTTAACCGACTGAGCCACCCAGGTACCCCTGTAGTTCTTTCCGCTTAGAACACTCTTCCCCCAAATATTCATGTGGCTGCTCCCTTGATAAATTGTCTATCTCTCTGTGTTGGAACATAAATTCATTGATGGGAAGCTTCTGCTGATTTTGCTTACTGCTATATCTCCAGCATCTTGAACACTGCATGGAATATAGTAAGTGTTTAATCAGTACTTACAGCCTGACTGTCTCTTCTAAAGTATTCCCTGTGTCCTTCCTGCTTTCAGGATGCACATTCTGCCTTAGCCGGGTAATTCAAGGGCCACAACAATTAAGCCACCCTAACCCTCAAATTTTATTTACTCCTACTGTTCAAAGCCAGCTCTCTTCCAGGGCAAGAATGCTTTTTGGACGATATCTTTGCTTGGTCTGTTTCCTCTGCCTGTAGTGCCCTCACTGTATCACTCCTTCTGTTTAAACTTCTAGCGAAGCCCAGTTTGAGAAACCCCAGGGCTTGGTGGACTCTCCTAGAACACACCTGCCCACACCTGCAATTTCTCCCTATTCCAAATTCCAACTGCTCTTATATGTGCTTACAAAGCACTATATTGCACTATTGGGATCTTTTAATGGTTGTTCTGTGTCTCCAGTTAAATATCTACACCCAAAACAGAGAACGGTTGTAAAATGTTTTGAATCCCCAGTATGTTCATAGAGTGACTCATAGATTGTATGAAGGCATTCAATGTTTGTACACAAATATAATTCTTGTTCTAATGTTGCAATTGGTATAGTCTATTAGCAGCCATTTCTTTAATGACCATTGGATTCCAGATGCTGTGCAAAATGCTTTTAACATCTGGATCATCTTTCCTGAGGACACTTGACAGATATGATTTCATCATTAATCTTTTTCTTAATCCTACAGTGCCCTCTAGTCCATATTTCTGCATTATGACCCTCAAAGGTTTGTTTTTCTGATCATTTTTCTCGCTCCAATTATGTTCTACTTTTTAAAATTCAGAATCTGAAATGTTAACAAAATTATAACTAAAGAAGGTAAATACAAGAATTAAATAAAATGCCATTTTTAAAGTGCCTAATACTAGAGTTGGTATGCTTTGAGGTCAATAATGAGAGCTATAAATTACAAATTCTTCTCAGATGAATTCTACTTACATAGCATGGTATTGTGCATATTTGCAATTTATAATAATTAAAAACTTTATTGACAATGTGTGTGCTTCTATGTACAGGGAAGCTTCTGTGCTCTCAGTTCTATGGGGAAAAACAAGAGAAAGCAAGGCTCTCACTGGCCCTCTCTAAGCTGACATCTACTTGGAGTCAAGTCTGATGGCCACGAAACAGGGGTGATAAGAGGCCGTACATAACCAATGTTCAGACTGAGCCCTAATAACCACAACTTTGGGATCACTGTAGGAGTTTTAAATGGTATAGAGCCTGTAGAATAAAGGAAATTATAAATAAAGGAGTTTTAAATGGTATAGAGCCTGTAGAATAAAGGAAATTATAAATACAATTTCAATATTTTATGGAGTTGATGTCTATTATTTTATTTGCCTCTCCCAACCCTGCAAAGTAAGTGCTATTATCTTTACAGATAAAGGAACTAAAGTTCCAGGAGGTGAATTCTCCCTTCCTAAGGGACAGAGCTTGGGTTGAAATTCATTATTCTGGAATCGGGTTCAGTGCTCTTTGCAATACAGTTTTCATGCATTTCCTATTCGTTCTTTCAGTGGTTTGGTCATACATTCAGCAACTATTTGTTTGGTACCAACCATATATCATGCACTGTGCTAGGTGATTGGGATAAAAGGCAATAAGATACTGCCCTTGCCTAGAACATAGACAATAGGCAGAAACAGTATGTATTCAAGAAATTCACACACAAAAAAAATTCCTAAGGTCTGGTTCAAGAAATACTGTCACAATGAAGCACCTCCCTATTCAATTCTCATTCCCCCCATGAAGGCTGGATAATTTTTGTTGTTGTTGTTCATTATCCCTATTATTCTCTATATATTTGAGAATAGTAGTGTTTCTTGTTGCTTTTTTCAAACCCAGGGACACTAAGATGAGAAGAGACTGGATGGCTTACAAGCTACCATGCACACGAGCATGCAAAGGTTGCGATGGTAGGAGTGCTCCTCTCCTCATCCCGAGTATAGTCTATGGACGTACTTTGCTCAGCACCACTGATGTGCTCCGGGTATACTAAGCTGATGGATACTTTGCAAAGAGAAGCTTATGTAAATACAGTAGGAGAGCCTGTTATGTAAAGGAATCTTATGAATCTTTTAAATCATTATTATTATTTTTTTTCTTTTAAATCATTATTGTCTTTCTTACCTTCAGGTCCCAACCATGTTTCTTAAAAAAAAAAAAAAAAAATCTGTGTTTCTTCTCTATTTCCTTGCTTCTTAGCTACTTCTCAGACACTTTGAATTCTGATTCAGCCTTTTCAAAATCATCGTCATTATGGGCATTAGCTGAAAAAAGTCCACTGGACTTTTTTCAGTATTTCTCTTACTTGAACCTCCTTTCACATCTCACATTCCTGTTTTATTGAAATTCTGGGATGTCACATTATCTTGTGGATGAATCTCAACTCAACGTCTTTAGGCTTGATAGATTCCTCTCTCCATCTTCTCACTGGACATTTCAACCTAAACTCATTCATTCATTTACTCGTTCAATTATTCAACCAATGTTTACTGGGTACCTACTAGGGGATAGGCAAAGGACTATACCTTGAGACAAATACGTAAACAAGGCATTTACTGTCTGAAGGTGGGGAGCAGGAAATACATATTCACAAGCAACTCAGTGGGCCTACAAATGAACTCATGGTTTTTCTCCTTTATTCTACAGGCTCTATACCATTTAAAACTCCTACAGTGATCCCAAAGCATTCAAGTCAGAACTTAGAAGTTTTTCTCTGCTTCCCTTTTGCTCAGCCATAGACTCTTGGCTGAGTCCCTTCAAGCCTATGTCACGAGGTTCTCTGAATCTCTTCCTTCCTCTCCACCCGCCCTGGTCCTGCCCTAGCTCGGATCCTCACCATCTTTAACTTATTTTACCATGTAATGCCCAAAAAGATCTCTTCACCTCTGGCCTGAGACCAGCCATCCCCTCCCCCACCCTCTTCTCTTCATGGTACTTCTCTTACCATGAGAGAGACCTTTCTAAATTCAGATTTCGATCAGACATTCTCTGCTAAAAAATCTCTTTAAGAGTTCCCCTCCTTTCAGGAAAAGTCCAAATATCTTCTTATATATTAGAGGTCCTTCTGGCTGGGCTCCTGCCCCCTTTCCAGCCTCACTTCCTGCTGTGCCTCCCCAACCGTCCCCACTGCCCCCCTCCCGACATCCCGGATACACTCCCGTGATGAATAATGGAATTTCTCAGATGTTACATGAAAATGAAGTGCAAATATTACGTCCTCTGGGAAGCCATTTCCAACATCCTCCCTTAGACCGGGTTTATCCATTACCTTCTCCTTTAGCCACACTGCACATTCTACATCCTAATTAGTACAGTGACTGATTATTGAGCTTTTACCGATTCTGACATCATTCTGGACCCAGAGGCGATAATGATGCAGTGTTTAAGGACATGAGCTTTGCAGATAGCAAGATTAGTTCAAGTCCCAATCCCTCATTTATTTAGCAAAGTGGTCTAGGGCAAGTTGCTGACCTCTCTACCTCCATTTCTTCATCTGTGATATGGGGATAATAAAAACCCTTTCACTGAGTGTTGTAAGAATTAATGAGACTATGGACAAAAAAATGCTTGCCTATTATCTGTTACACGATAAGCTATTATTAAGTTGAGTCATAATTATTGTTATTGGACTTTTTATCTACATCATGGAGACTTTGCCCCCAAGCCCTAAGGTTTTATCTCCATTTCACAACTAATTAGGTTAGGTTGCTTTTCCAAAGCCATATAATTAGAAAGCAGTAAAAGTTTAGAGTTCAAATCCACACCACAAAACACCATTCTAGCCCTTATGACCTTGTGTGAGATGTATTTCCTGTGTACCCAGCTTTGCCACCTGAATTGGAAGCTCGCTGAGGGTAGACCTTGTCCTATTCGTATGTCACATAGGAGAAGTTTAAGAACAAATGAACAAGTGAAGGTTTCAGCCAAGGCAGACTGATGGCTGTGAAATCTCAGTCCTGGGAGAGGGGAAGAAGGACTGGTATGGTCACGGTGGCAAGGGAACAAGAAGCATCCCCCAGGCTCTGGGGTCACTCACTCATCGCCTCTATCTGCACATGGATGAGGTTCTCGATGTCCTCCTGCAGGGTCTGATGGGGCTTCAGGGGGATGGGCAGGTAGCCATAGTGCTCTCGGTTGCAGACGTACATCTGGATGCCTGAGGACCCGAGATAGCAACAAAAGCAACCAATCAGAAAACACAGTTCTTAGTTCTCTAGAGACAACTAAGGGGAAAAAAAACACACATACACACAAAACCCCCAAAAACCTTGGACTGTGGCTGACGCTTAGTCTAGCACTGAAACTGAGCAGTAGTGGTTTCAGACACTGTCTGTAGACCTCAAAAATGCTCTTTATTAAGAAAATTTAACACAGCATTGGGGGCTAATAAAAACCGTGGACCATTCTTCAGCTCAGAGGAAATTGATTTTTTTCTCTCCAAAGGAAAAGCATACTCGTGGTCTGAAATGAACACTAAAGGCATGGAGGGATCAAAAGGAGGCAAGGAATTCCCATTCCAGAGAACAGAATGGAACACTGTAATCCACCTACAGGAAATAACAAGAAAATGAGGAATAAAATCCACATTTGATATGAAAGCAAACAGGAAAATCCTGCGGGTTATTAAAGCTAAATCTAGGCATATGGAGAACAAAAAACAAAGGAAATTTAGAATTCTCCATGGCTTCTCCATGGTTTTATTTCTTCTCTTAGCAGGCGTGGATTCGGAGTCAACCAAGAGACATGAAACTTGTTTAACAGATTCATAAAGGGACAAAAAAGTCTGCATTTCCAGTCCTGGTAAGGATCTGCAGTGTGACAATAACAGAAAAATGCCCCAGCCCTCTTGTATTCAACACTGGGTTTCCAGGCCCCATATGGCTAACTCCAAGCGTTGCACAGCATCTTTGTTTAACCAGACAGCTAGGAATATAGGAATCGAGATGGTCTCGTAGAGATCCAGCAATTGACAGTCCCACCTAATGAAAAGATTGCTTAGTTCAAAGGATGAGTCTGCAAAGCTCTGGTCCATGGATCCAAGCTTCTGCTTGGTTAATTGCTGTAATCATCTATGCTTTCCAGAGACAGAATTAACCTGCATAGTGACTTCTCTATGTTGTGCAGATGAAATTTCCTCCAGTCAGCTCTATCACCTGCCAAATCAGGTGAAGCTGTCTCACGGCATTAACAGAGAAGAACGGGGGAGAGAAAAGGACCTTTATGCTCTTCTTTACTGAATTTGGCTCGAATCGGGGCCAGTCCAGCACGCACTGTCACTTCTTTTGCTTCACCAAGTGAACTCACTAACTCTGCTGTTTGCCCACGTGAATGCTTCTGAGGAGCTTCGAACCAAAACGTAGCCTCTTGCAAAGTTATGATGAGATCAGGAAATGGAAGGAAAGCGATTTCATGTTTCGGTTGCCTCTTGATTTTAATTAGTTAAATCATTTTACCATTCTCCTTTCCAAAGCTTCAGTAAAAAGGGGAGACGAGACCTAGCCAAGCTGTCCATCAAGTGTGGAGGAACAAGAAAGGCATTTTCACACAGGCAAGGTTATAAGTATTTATTTACCATCGCACTTTCTCAAAAAGTGACTGGATGATGCGGGAGAAAGAGAAGGGGGAGAAGTAAAGGAAAGGAGAAGAGGAGGGGGTGGATCACAGAAAACAAGGAAGACCTGAGACATAACTGACAGCGGCGTCCATGGGGGAGGGAGGGGAAGGGCTTCTGAGATTGGGGTCAATATGTGGGGCACCACTCAGATGCAAGTACATAGGAAGCCTCCAGGAGAAACATCTTCACAAACGTGCAAAAAGAACATCTGAAAAATCAGACCATTCTTTTTTTTTTTTTTTTAAGATTTTATTTATTTATTTGTCAGAGAGAAAGAAAGCGAGCACAAGCAGGGGGAGCGGCAGGCAGAGCAGGCAGAGGGGAGCAGGAGGCTGGAGCAAGGAGCCTGATGTGGGACTCGATCCCAAGACCCTGGGATCATGACCCGAGCCGAAGGCAGCTGCTTAACCTACTGAGCCACCCAGGCATCCCAAATCAGACCATTCTAAGAGAGGTTTTAGACAATTAGGGGTTAGTTTTAGATTGTATAAGGAATGATAAAACTAAGCAAAAAAAAAAAAAGGCCACTTTTAATCTAAATATGGAAGGCAAACTAACCATAGTCTATATGTGGCTCAGCTTGGAATTAGGTTTCCATAACTGTTATTTTTTCTTTTTTAATTAAAAACTTTTTAATTTAAATTCAATTAGCCAACATATAGTACATCATTAGTTTTTGATGTAGTATTCAATGATTCATTAGTTGCTTATAAAGCCCAGTGCTCATTACATAACTCTAACAACAAAAACACTGGTCATGATCTATCTTAAATCACCATGTAATTCTCTTGAGAGGGTAGGGTGTTGGGAAGAATGTGTTTGCACTGACGGGGCACAGGGAGGGGAGAGAGCTAACTCTTCATCTTCCCTAGTGGACAACCAATAGATAATGCCTCAAGCAAAATCAGAGAATCAAGAAGTAGCAACATGAGCACATTATTTAGAAACACAGATATAATATTATACGTCTACCATCGTCTGTTAGAGTTAGGTGTCTGTCTTCTAGAAGAGGAAAATATTGGTACAGGGGGGAGATGTGTAGGGGACTTCTGATTTTATAATAAATCTTGGAGGACTCTTTGAACTCTTTCGACTATGTACATGGATAATTTGATAAAAACATAAACATTTTAAAAGAAAATGTGCTGATCATTAGTTAAAGTCTATAAAGGAATCTGGTACTCTTAGTGAAAGCTGCTTCCGGAGAAAACAATTTTCTTCCCCTTTGGAAAAGAATGGTAAATGAAACTATACCTCAAAGCTCTGTACTTGTCTTATGAAAATATCAGCCATTTTCTTGTGCTTACATAGTACCTTAATACAGCAAATTGATATGCTTATTTTTATCCTTGGTGATGACAAATCAGATTCAGAAAGGCTATGACTTGTCCAAGATCACACAGTAAGTCATTAGCATAAAACCTTGGTCCCTAAAGAGCCAAAGCCAAGTATGGGGACCTTATCTGCCCAGGTTCCAAAGCTGAGTCTCAGAGACAGTACTAACTCTGAGTTGCCATTCTCGCACGTGGGAGGCACTTAGATTACTACCGGTGCCGTGTAGGAGGCAGATCTGCCTGCCCATCACCCATCTCTTGCCTTTTTTGACTCAACAGCACACATTCGGAAGATGACTGGCCGGCGCCAGAGATGGCTCCTGTGGCCATGGTCTAAAGCCCACATCCCCGGCCACAATGGAAAGTGAACTCCTGACCTTGGCTTCCTTATAGCCACAGAGACTGGTCTATGACCCCAGTGCTCTCCTCTGGGGCTAGATCAGCAGCCACACCCCAGTGCACCAGCACACTTGGACTGCCCCTCTCACTCATCAACCCGCATGTGGCAATGACTGGAGTCCGAGGTGAAAGGTTAAGGATCAAGGTCTGCGGTTAGACGGTCCTGCTGGGTAACTGCAGGCCCTTTATTGCCTTTTGGACGTTTAACAAATGAAGCTTTAATGGATGAAACACAGCCAGGGAGCTTCACAGAGTGAGAACAAGAGAATGAATATCATCTTTCATCAAGGGAGAAGGGGAGTGCTTTGCTTTGGATCTCCAAAGCTCCCATGGGCTGTACAGCTCCTGGGTTCATTCTTGTTTCTCCTGGAAATTCTTCAAGAGAAGTTCAAGTGCCACCTTGGAGCCACAGGACCATCAGGAAAGCTCTTTCATTTCCTCCAAATGACAGTGATTCTTTCCTGCTTGACCCCTGACGAGTTCACGGTTTATACCACCGGTGTGACCCTCAACTTGTCCTGCCTCACAACTACTACCCATGTTTCCACATGTGAAGGTCTTATCTCCCCAAGTAACGTAGAGTCTAACACGATGCCAGGCATGAAGGCAAGGCCTAGGGTATTGATTCCCTCTTCTTTCTTTTTTACCTCTTCTCTCCCCAGTTGAATCACCAGATAGCTTTAGGCCTCTCCACCTGTTTTCAATGTTCTGGGAAGGCCTATGGGAGTCTGACCCACAAAAAAAGGAAGTCTGAGTGAACAGGCCAAGTAAAGGACAGAGTTGAAAAATTCCTTCCCAGCCTGTGTCACTCTTCCAGCCCTAAATCCAGTTCTTGATTTAAAAAAAATATATAACCTAATAATTGAGTGCTTGGGTCACAATAATACCTTATGCATTATCAAAGAGGATTCTGTTAGGCAAGGACCATTACTGTAATTGTGAACAGTTCACGTTCTTGGAACACCCTTACCGCAGGCTCAGAAGCAAAGGGACTGGCACAACCCAAAGGAACGAGAAGGTCCCGAGTCTGCTTCCCATCCTGGAGAAGTCAGAGTAAATCACAGACCGAGTTAAAAGATGTGGTTTCCATCAACTCTGACCCAAGAATCTTCATGAAAACTCCCAATCCAGATGAAGGTAGGAACCTGCTTTTGCCCTGACCCAGTGGTCAAGAACGCCTACGCCCGGCCCAAGGATCTAAATGGCTCTAGTGGCCAAAGGAAAATAATCAGCCTTCCACATTTCCACCAAATATTCTCATTCCTACCAAGTCTACAACTGATGAGTGGGACGCCAATGGCTTTAAAGATGGCCCGATGCATGAGCTGTAGCTTGAGTTTGTATTAACATTCTCATCTGATAGCAAACTGCCTCAGTTGCCTGGGGTCCTGATCCCATCCCCCTAATGTACGTGGCCACACGAGTTTATGCACCATCTGCCTGCTTTCTGAGCTCACTTCTGCTAGTGGTGAAGTGGCACTTTTCTGGCTCATGGATAATGGGACCTGACTTCTCTCAGGAAGGTCTCAATGATCTTGAGACTACAGCTTTGCTTTAGGAATGTGGCGTATCTTCCTGCTGAGTTGCCGTAGTGAATGAAAGCCTCCCTGATGGCATGTGCACAGTGACACAAGAGAAATCACTTACCCTCCTACTGACTTGTTGTCCTCAAAAACTTACGGGCCCCACTGGAAAACGTTTCCCAGTGGTTCTTGAAAGACTCTGGCTTTGCCTTTTCTTCCATGGGGACTGTGGCAGAGACGGTCAGCCACCTCCATAGATCTGTCCCCTCCTCCTTTAGAGTGAAAGAACTGGGGCTCTAGACTGCACGGGGTATAGAGCGCATTCTGAGCCCTGCTTCCAGCTATGTGTTGACCTGTGACTAAGTTCTGGCTAAGGGGATATGCATGGAAGTGACACGTTCAAGTCCTTAGATGAAAGTGCCCTTCCCTCTCCAGCTTATACTCAATGGCCAGAACGCATCCATAGAGATGAGCTGTCTTGGGTCATCCAGTTAGGGACGATACTCATGAAGGATGGAGAAACAACAGAGAAGGAGCCAGGGGCTCTGAAGACTTCGGGGAACAGAGCCACTCTGCCAGCTCAGACTTTTTAAAGAAGAGATGAACTTCTGTATGAGAGACTGTGGACCATAAGAAACAAACTGAGGGTTTGGGAAGGGAGGGGGGTGGGCGGATGGGTGAGCCTGGTGGTGGGTATTAAGGAGGGCACATAGTGCATGATGCACTGGGTACGGTGCATAAACAATGAATCTTGGAACACTGAAAAAAATAAAATTAAGATGTTAAAAAAATTAAAAAAAATAAAGTCTGGGGTCTTTGCCAGTGTTGTTTTGGGCTTCTGTCACAGTTTTCTAATTAATTAAAAATTCCTATAGTGAACAAAACGATGCAGCGGCATCATAGGGAAGCAATCACCTGCTCGTGGCGACTACCAGCAGCGCTGTCTCCCCAGCACTCAAAAAAAAAAAAAAGAGAGAGAGAGTGGATTTCTGAGGTGAGGCAAGCTCTGGCTCTTGGTCATTGGTGCTTGCAGGGACAGCAACAGAGGGTCCTGAATTGCAAATACTTGTCTCTAATACTACCCAAAAGAAAAGGCTTATATAGGACCGTTTTATATGAAGATGCACAAAACAAAGGAGCTGGTTATTTGCAGTGTTGCCATGGAGACAGGACAACTGAACACAACCGGTACCTGCTTGCCTGCTGGAGAAGGCAAAGACGATGATGTCATCAAAGGTCCAGGTATAGTCCTGGTGCGGAGGATAGAACATCAGCTTGTGAGAGGCCTCCTTCCTGAGGTCAATTAGGAAGGTAGAGTGAACCATGGGGACGGGAAAGCAGCCCATCCACTTCCATTCTCTGATCTGAAGGTAGTCTGGGGTGCGTTTATAGAAGCCCTGGAAAAGAGAAATAGGTGGGGCTTTGTTCTCTGATCTGAGACCATCATCTTTCCCAGTCTTCCGCTAGGCTCCTGCCTTCGAAGCCACCGCCAGAGTTAAGGAGACATCCCCAAGCAAAGTCATTTCCCTCTTCCTTTCTGGACCTAAGAATTTCCAATAGAGCTCAAGAGATGCTATTTGCAAAGAAAATAACACTTAAAGGTTCATGTTATCAGAAATAATTTTAGTTTCAGCCTATCTCTGCATTTAATGATCTCATAAAAGTATATTTCATGTTGACGTGTGATTGAGTGTGAAGTGTAAGTATTAAGAGGTGGTGGAGCAGAGCAGTTAAAAGCACAGGTTCTGGTGTCTGGCGGCCCAAGTTCAAATCCCATCTCAGCAACTTATTGTCTGGAGGTACCGGTCAGGTGACTCAACTTTGCTGTGCCTCTTCCCTCATCTGTAAATCAGGAATGATGGCATGGTCTACTCCATGGGCTTGCCTGTAAAAATCTGGTGAGGTAAAATCTGAAAATTGCTTAGAATAGTGAGAAAAAGTGCTTTGCTATAGTTATAAGCACTATATAATATATAATATATACTATATACTATATATAATATATAGAATTATATATATTATATATTATATATAATATTATATATATAATATATATTATATATATAATATAATATAATATATAATATATAATATATAGCTATATTTTGCTATAATTATATTATATTATAACTTATTATATAAGTTATTAGTGCTTAGTGCTTTCTTAGTGCTATTCACTAAGAAAGCATCAAAAAAATATTGGCTAATACTGAAATTACTACGCTACGTGGCTAATATTTTTAACGAAATACGCAGTACTTAAACATAAAAGCAGAGTCCTTCAGTGCAGTTACTTATCCAATATTCTGGTGAAGCTGCCCCTGTTCCACACTCTTTTGGGGATTTGCATTTAGAAAGTTCTTTCTGGATGAGCACACAGGACAACCAACCTCCTTATTCTGTGGTTTTGAACACACTGGTTTGGAATAACCCAGCTTGGTTTCCCCCCAAACTTAACTGTTCATTCAAAAAACATCTCCTGAATACTTGCTATATCCCAGGCACTATGTTTAGATGCTGGAGACTTAGCAGTAAACAGGCATCCCAGGCCTCAGCCCTCATGAAGTATGGCGTCCACGGGAGCTTCCGCTTCAGGGGCACCAGTTATAACTTGACTATTGCCAAAGCTCAACTCTGTTCCAGCAAAGGTGAAGATGTATGATGTAGGTGTGAAGATGTTAAACGGATGTGGAAGCTTTGAAAGGCATTTCCAAAAATGTTCTAGGCTCATGGAATGAGTGTGAGCCAGTACCCTGAAGGGCACAATACTCTGTGAACAGAGAACTTCTCCCATGTTCACTGATCAGTCACTTTATTTTAGGGTCACATTTTCTGTTGTGATGTCAGCACCCACACATTAGGCACAGCAGCCTCTACTATCTCTGCGACGTTTCCTTCAAGGCCTAGGTAGGTGTTCTGGCCGAGCTCACCCTAACACTGACCACGTAATGACGTAGAAGGATCACAAATTAAGAACTTGAAAGATGCGAGTGTTAGAATCATCCTAACCTTCCTTTAGCTGTTCGATCTCAGCCCATGTTTAACCACTTTGAGCTGACTTTTGTCTCCTGAAAAAGGTAATAGCCGATTGGTCTATCTCATGGGATTATAGAATGGATCACATGTGATAAGGTCTATGAAGATACTTTGACAACTGTAATTCATTATGTGAAGTAGTAATATTGCTACAATGTTTTATTAGCCTTTAACTTAAGGATTGCTTAACATCCTTCAATTTATGAGCATTCTTCCAAGGGATAAAGTCAACACCGGTTCTTTGAAGGAATGCCTAAGAACACGTTAAGTACAAAGTTCTAGACTACTTAGGAACAATATTCTCAGAATGAGAAGTTTGGAAAACTCATGATGATGAATCATTGAATATCCCGAGGGTGAGCAGAAGGAAGCAGAGAAAATGAGAGCGAGAGCGAGAGAGAATGAATATGCCTTCTGCGACAGGCAGAGGTGACAGATGTGTCTTTTTTGACAAAAAATGAATGTTGTTAGTAATAAATAATTCCTGTTCTTGGCCAGACAACACAGGGTCATTTTGTTTTGGATGTGTTTAAAGTCTCTGGAAACCAGGGCCTGCCTTTAGCTTATGAAGTCATTGGCTACTTCTGTTCCTACCTTAGCAGAAGCCTGACTAAGGATGGTAGAAAGCCAAAGAAAAGACAGAAAAAATTAGGATTGCCCCTAAGTTGCTCTCTACTTTACTGTGCAAAATAAGTGAGCACATTTCTCCTGTTTGCTTTTAATGATTAAAGCAAATAAGGAGATAATAAAAACCTAGAGGCTGTAGTTACTAGGGTAATCCACCCATTTTCCTGGTGTCAACGCATAACTCATTAAAAACAGCCCTCGAGTGATTCTACCATGTGAAACATTGCATATTCTTAACTGAGAGGGTATGAATTTAAATGAACTTAATAAAATGTTCTCTCCCCAAGGAACTGAATGTCTTTTATAAGTATGAACTTAACATCTCCTTAGAAGAGATGTGGATAACATGCATTCACAGTCTCTCAGAACTGCAGGAAATATCTCATCCAGCAGTGTGCTAGAGCTACTGTTTGTTAGAAATTTCAGAAAATTTGCAAGCCAGCTGATATTTTGGTAGCTTAAACTCTGTTAAAAAAATCATGTTAATTGCCACCATTCTAAAATACCACAGACGGTAGCTTTGCATATTTTTTGTCATTCTATCACCAACTGGCTACGCTGCAATTGCTTAACTTCCCCTCACTTCGACAACATTTAAGTTGTTTACGTGGTTAGAGTACCTATCCTATCAAAACCGGCAAAGTGACCAATCAGGGGTTTTCCCCAACAGAGAGCCAGTTATCAAACATTTATCAGCACACCCCTGGACTCAATCTGCATCCCAAACCAAACCAAATATAAAAGAGGGACTCAAAATTTAACCCTTTGAGCATGAGAAGACACTTAACATACATTTTTTTTCCCCTAAGCACAGCTTTATTCCATACCGATATATACTACATCGATCGGCTTATCTCTTTAATTTACCTAACTTATTAACTCGAGAATTAAAAATACAATCATCCCAAAGCATTCACTGTAACAGAGTTCTAGACTTTGAAGATTTTACAGTGGGAAAGAGAGATGATGGAAGTGTAAAATTTTGTTTTTCACTTGAATTTTGTAAAAACCAGCTACCAAAGCAGCTCTGATTCTTAGATGTCTTTGGAGATAAATTTGGCGACATATACCAAAGGTCATCAAAATATGTATACTCTTTGACTCAGTAATTCTACTTCTAAGAAGCTATTCTAAGTGCATAATATTGAATACAGAAAATGTACATTAATCATCACGGTCATTATAATAGTTAAAAGTTGCAAACAACTTGACTAATTTCAAACTCAGAGAAAGGTTAAGTAATTTGCATTATAGCCACTTGATGGTATAGTTATTAACAATATGCTGTAATCCATGATGTTAGAGTGATGGGGAGTCACATAATTCTTTTTTTTTTTTCCATTTCCAACTCTTTCTATAGTGTTCTTATGTTTTAATACCAAAAAGTCCTATTTAAAAAAAAAAAATCTCAGAATCAGAGAGGAAAAAAGTACAAATATCAGGAAGTTTTACTGGTTAAGTTAAAGCTTCTAAGGCTAAGCTCATTAGAATATTTTCTTCGTAATTCATTAATACCAAAGAGCTCATTGGATTATGCATTAGATATGGATTTCCCTCCTTTCCTGAACATGTTACTCCTGTAACACCATGACATGCATGTTTCAAGGGAGGAAGGGAGGAAAAAGGCGAATGGGGCCATGGTTGACATAATGGCTGCCTTGTTGAAACCCATAGCCTTAATCCATCGGCCAGAAGACTTGCCTGAGGTGTGATTCCGCACCAGAAATTAGAGTACAGGCCCCGAGACTCCAGCATGGGTGCCACGATGGTTTTGTTTTCTGCTATCATTAGACTGAGGGTCTGTGGATTAGTCAGGAAGTTGTCAACATCTATGAACTAGGAAAAGAAAAGAATAATGTCAGATGAAAAGTACTTTTCGGTATTGGGTTCAAGACTAACCCAGCACTTCTGAAGGATCACAGAAACTTGCTCATGAGACATGGAACCAGTTACTTATGTCCTCCTTATCGAAACTTGTTGAAGCCGGATGACATTCATTTGGGCAAAATATATATTTAGAATCACTTCCACATGTCTGGCTCTGCATAAGCCGCCAAGCAGTAAGTCGACATTACCATACTGGGCACACACTCAACCAGCACCCAACCCACACCTTAGTTAGTGGTTATTAACCACTAACAGCTCCCAAAAGCTCTTAAAGAGTCATCCAAAAACACTCATTGAGTGCCCAGCCTAGGTACAAATGAACAGACTTATTTAGGTTGTCCATAGTCATGTCAAAATGGCCCAAAATAGATCCATCAATGCCATTTTAATGTTACAAGTAGAATTTTTGTTGAACATACATAATATCCACCCATGAAGCTTTTTGGTCTTTTAGCAGAAGTCCATGTTAATACTGATTCATATATAGGGATAGTCTAACAATAGATTCTATTATATAAAATAAATAATCTCACTGAACTGTACACTTAAAAAATTAAAATGATCGGTTTTATGTTATGTATATTTTACCACACACACACAAATAATCAGAGCTTTCATTCTTATGACAGTCTGTTTACCCAAAAATTTGGGACTCAGCATTTGTATGCTTTAATGACATTTAAACAGCTTTATAATGTTAAACATCATTTTTTAAAAAGATTTTATTTATTTTTTGACACAAGGAGAGACAGCAAGAGAGGGAACACAAGCAGGGGGAGTGGGAGAGGGAGAAGCAGGCTTCCTGCTGAGCAGGGAGCCTGATGCCGGACTCGATCTCAGGACCCTGGGATCATGACCTGAGCCGAAGGCAGACACTTAACTACTGAGCCACCCAGACGCCCCTAATGCTAAATATCATTAACTGGAAAATGTATATGAAATTATTTGTATTGAACAGGTGTGTGCAATAAATTATTGGGCTGATTTTTATTGTGATTATGGGCTGGGATGGACATAGGTCAAAAATATTCCTTTTAAGAATCAGAGTTTAGTGATGGAGAGCAGATATTGACAAGTCTAATGAAACCATATTGTCTTTGCTTTGGTATTATTTCTAGTATTGTACTGGAAAATGCTCACCAAAAGAATTAAATGGATTTGGGGGGCTACAGATGAAGAACTTGATTCCCATAAACTTGTGGAGAAAAAAGCCCCTGTCAAAAAGGGAAATGGGGACTGTAGCAACTTGCTGCCTAGGAAGCTGTCCTCCTTTCCAAATAAGTTAGGTTCCTAGAGGACAAGGACAGAAGATAACACTGGGTCTTTATCAGTAAGTTCAGCATTTTTCTGGACCACTCCCGAAGTTCTAAGAAAAGTGATGGAACCTCTCCACAGAGAGAAATTCTCCATGACAACCCAACATAATTAGGAGCAACCAAGAAGCCAAGCAAGAGATGCCATTCCCCTTTCAGAGCTACAAGGCCCCGACTGCTCCTTTAACTGGGCCATTTCTCAGGGTTGTTTGTGAAGTTGGTAACCTTGAAAGATGAGGGAACATAGAGAACGAGCGGGTTTGCTTACTGCTTGCTATAAAAGCAGTGGATTCCCTGAGCTCTGGGTTCCACAGCTGTGCTACAAAACCACTGGATGCAGAGCGCCCATCTCAGCCCATGACATCACCTGTGTGAGAAGTAGGGGTCAGGGAACCACCACAAGCATGCTGGTGGACGTGCTATTTACTGTAACAATCCATTGTCTCTTAAAAACAGAAGGATGACATTCCTCCAAATCATGGAGGAACAAGAGGGAATGGTGTTTCAGAGCTGTTAATTTGAATCTTTTTTTATATAATTAATTTCTTTTATATCCGAAAAAAATTTCTAAAGAGTTATTAAGAATCTTCCCTAATAAATCTTTTAAAAAGGGGATGTGTGTGTGTGGGTGGCTCAGTCAGCTAAACCTCTGACTCCTGGTTTTGGCTCAGGTCATGATCTCATGGGTCCTGAGACTGAGCCCCATGTTGGGTTCCATGCTCAGTGGGGAGTCTGCTTAAAGATTCTCTCCTTCCTTCGCCTCCTCACTCTCTTTCTCTAAAATAAATGAATAAATCTTTTTTTAAAAAAAAAAAGGATCTTTCTGAGCATTCCCTATGAAATGAAAGGATTCAGAGGTTCTTATCCCTATTACAAGAAAGAGATCAAATAATCCAGGAGTTTATTTGCTTTCTCACTGAAAATGCATGTCAAGAGTGGTTTGAGATGAAATCCAGGTACCCCAATATTGATTTCACCAAGTTTCCCCCTGTGTCTTTATTAAAAAGTGGAGGAGGGACTCCTGGGTGACTCAGTCATTAAGCCTCCAACTCTTAATCTCAGCTCAGGTCTTGACAGGTCTTGATCTCAGGGTTTTGAGTTCAAGCCCTGTGTTGGCTCCATGCTGGGCACGGAGCCTACTTAAAAAAAAACCAAACAAACTGGGGGAGTTGGTTCTTAAACAATAGCTCCCACAGTCTTAGGTTTCAAACAATTGATTTGGACTCATTCTCGAAAAGAGTCATCAAGAAATCAAACATCTTTTTTTTACCAGAATGTAGTCTGACCATTTTTCCCTCGCAGTTCTAAGGGCAGCCTGCCGTAGTTTCATCACATGGGCAAACCGGGAGCCTGGCCAATGCTTTGGTCCAATTTCATCAGGGTAAGACCTAAAATAATAATAATAATCATAGTAATAATAACAATCATAGCTTATAATTACTGAGTGCCTATATATTCCAGGCTCTGTCCTAAATGTTTATATGCACTCATTTCAACTTCTATCAACCCTAGGAGGTAGGTACTATTATTGTTATCATCCTCAACATATTACATATAAGGAAGCAAAGATTAAGTAACTTGTGGCTTACTATACACAAGAATCCTTATATGAAATATTTCAGTGGCTTCTAAGAAGAACCTACGGAGTCCTTACAAGGTTAGTACTACCATTCTCTCCATTTCATAGATGAGGAAATTGGCTCAGAGTGGTCGTCATTTACCTAATGCTGCACATTAATGCACATTAATGCTGCACATTATTAATGCACATTAATAAAGAGCACAGTCAGAATTTGAATCCAGGCATAACCCCAAAGCTCATGTTCCTAAGCACTTTTTAAAATATTCTGCCATCAAATAAACTTAAAAATTTTGCAGCATAAAAAGATGAGCTTCCCAGAAAAAAACAAAGGTTAAATTTACTTGATCAAGTATCAGGAAAGGACTCCACAGAGCCTAACACACTGACTTATCCCAGGGAGAGTGAGATCATGGAGCAGATGCATAATGTCACTGGACTCTCTATCAACATCTACAAAACAGCCAGGGCAGGACTCTCACATGGCCATATTAGCAAGTGGATTGGCATACCCTCAAGAACCCTTCGGAAAGCTTCCAGCTGGTGTGGGTTTTCATACTGTCATAGTAGCCATCATTTCAAGTTCTTCTAGCTGCTCTAGCAGTACCTATATATACCTATGTAATCATGAAAACATAATTATATGGATAATATTACTAAAACTGTGTCCTGCACAGGGGCTAAGATGTCTTTCCAATTACTGCTTCACTGAAAATCAGTGGAGTCCTGTTTTTCTCAATATATTGCCCCTAAAATGCCTTCACTAATATTTTTCATACTGACCTTTGCATTCAATATATTTAGTCAAGATCTGGGCACAGAGAAATTACCAGGGTGCAAAGTAGTTACATAGTCTTTTTGGCTATGCTAGTTAGGCCAAATTCTGTTATAAGAAACTCCAAAAAAGCATTCAAAATCTTTTATAGTGTTCAAATTTCATTGTTAAATTTTGTTTGATCTATGGACCATATATTTGAAATATATATGTATACATATATAATGAAACTATTATATATAAAGAGACTATAAAAATCTGTTCTGGAATGGCATTTATTATTATTATTATTTTTTTTTTTTAATTATTATTATTATATAAATTTGGCTTTCAACGAATGATTTATCCTGGGCAAAAATTCAGGCAACTCAATTTAATCTACTGCTACAATTTCTTAAGCTAGAATTTCAGTAGCCTTGGGAACATTTGCAATAGTTGGTTTTAAATACACTTATTCATGTTGTCATTTGCTCATCCAACAAGTATTAATTTAGTGCCTGCCAAGAATATAGCACTGGGGAAAAATATGAAGTATTTATATACTGTAACCTCTGCCAAAGAACCCAAAAATCACTTCGAAGAAATGCATAAATTATGTAGTTAATTACCAAATTTAGTTACGTGTATTGCTGTGTCAAAAAGGATGATGTCGGAAATAAACAATACAACTGCTGAGAGAAAGGTGAATCTTTGTAGCTGGAATGATTAGGAACAGTTTTCTGTAGTAGGGGGGGTTTGGCATAAGAGCTGGTTACAAAGACAGAAAGGGCCTTCCTGGAGAACAAACTTGCATGGGTAACAGCTTGGGGTTGAAAATAAAAGGAACATTCTAGACAAAGCAGTTTTCTCTTGGGAAGAAGCAAGAGATACGGGTGCATAGCTGTTGGTGTTAAGTTCATGGAATCTTTAAAAAGTGTAAGGCTGAAGAATTTGAACTCTGTTGTGTGGGTATTGGAGAGCCAGTGGAGTCCTTTTAACAGCGAAATTAAATCATGTCATTAGTATTGTAGGTAAGTTGATTTGACAGTATGTATGTAGGATGATCTTGAAGATGGAAACAACTAAGAAATTGCTATGGTTAAGAGAAGTAACCTAAATGCCCATCAGTAGGGGATTGACTACTCATTATCATTATGATACATCTTTATAATGGATACTAAGCAGTCATAAAAATAATGAAGAAACCCCTAAATTATTGCTATGAAATGAAGATAAAAATATGGTAAGTAAAATAGCACAGTGTATATAAAAATATGCAAACTTTTTACTATGATCCAGCAAATCTAAAGACTTATACACAAAATATGAACAAATAATATCAATATTTTAAAATATATACTGTGGCAATTTATTTGTGAACTAAGGAGTACCTGAACTTGGCTAGTGGCTGCAGGAGTACTATGAAGATCTGTCAAAGGAAGAAATGGCAGGCCCTTGTAACTTACTAGATACAGAAATGACCAAGAAGTCATATGGGCCTCGAAGATGCTGGAAAACTGGTTAAGGGAAGTGGGATAAACAAAGTTCACAAAACGTCTTGCTACTCACTCTGGTTCATCCATAGGCCTCCACTCCACATAGTGATAGAACCTCTGTACATTTTTCAACCACTCCCTGAGTATTTCTGTTGTATTATCCACATTGTGATCCGTGGCTGCCCTGCATGAGAGAAAGTACAATATAGCTCAGTCGTCATCCAAAGAAAGAGGGGGAAATCCCAAAGATCCCAGATTAATTGAAAGGAAAATGGGCAGTTCTGAGAAAAAAAATGTATATATGAAAATGACATTCTTCATGGTCCAAACTAGACAACAGATTCCTGAAGTGAGAGATATTACTTAAAATCATTTTTGTGTCATTAGGTCCTTAAAACAGGGCTCAGCCAATAGCAGAAACAATAAGTGGTTGTATTAAAACTGTGTAAGCAAAAAATGAATTAAGAGTAAGTTAACGAATCTTTTTTGGAAATTTTCCTACTTGGCTTAATTTTTAGTTATCCAAGATGTAAACTCTGCCTTTTAACTTCTGTGACAAGTACTATCGATTTAAGCAATAATTCAGTTACATTTTCTTTTCAAGTTTGTTTCATACCACTGATTATCACACACTCCAGGGGAAAGCAACAGTTTCCAATATAAAACTCAAAAATCTAAGTTATTGTTACCTACTTTGGATTAATGTTACCATTACTTATACAAACTAGAGTACCTTCAAAAGTCTTCAAATAACGTAGACAAAACTTGTTTCTACCTTAAATGTTTAACAAATAGATCCACGTATAAAGTGCCTAACTCACTTATTAGAACAAGAATACTTTCAAATTTTATTGCAAAACAAACTCATGCTGTATATAAAACACAACTAAAAGTTATTCAGAACACCTAAAAAGGAAGATATATCAGTCAATTGGAAAGGAGGAAGAAAGCAAGAGTTACAATCCTGACATCAAATAGGGTGGAATTCTGGCCATGACAAAGAAAGCTACTTTATAATGCTAAAGGATACAATTTACATCAAAGATACAATAAATGTGAACATACATGTAACTTTATAGAGTGCAGGGGTTGACAAACTTTCTTTAAGAGTAAGACAGTAAATATTTCAAGCTGACAGCCATACACTCTCTTCTGCAACTACTTAAATCTGCCTTTGTAGCAGGAAAGCAGCCACAAATAATATGTAAATAAATATGCATTGCTGTATACCAATAAAGCTTTATTTACAAGAATAAGCAATGGATCTACAGGCTGTAGTTTGTCAACCATTGATGTAATGGAAAGGATGGAAATTGCAAGGAAAAACAGAAACACCAATAATAAGAGATGTTAGCATACCACTTTTTTTAAGATACTGTTTTTTTAAGTTATCTCTATACCCAACAGGGGGCTTGAACTTATAACCCCAAGATGAAGAGTCACATACCATACCGCTTCAGTGAAGATGATGCAAATGGGAGGAAGTAAATATACAGAGGATCTATAGAACACATGAGAGAGAATATGCTTTCCTCTCGTGTGTGTGGAACGTTCTGAACAACTGACCAACAATTATATTACGTAGAAAGCCTCCACAAAATAGAAAGAATATAAACAACATTCTGTGATAATAAAGCAATAAAACTAGAAAATTCCATTAAGAATTCTCTATTAAACAACTATTGAGTGAGAGAAGAAATACAAATCAATTTCAGAAATTCTAAAACACTATGTGTCAGAATTTTTAGATACAATTAAAGCAATGATCACAGAAAAATTCAGTTTCATACCTATCAATTAATAAAAATAAGTGAGTCGAATTCCTGCTAGGAAGCTAGAAAAAGATCAACAAAACAAACAAGCATAAAGAAATAAATAATAAAGGAAGAAAGTCCAGAAGCATAAAACAGAGAAAGGATAGAACTAATAAATTAAAATTTTGCTTTTTTAAAAAAAAATTATTTAAAAAAAATTTTTTAGAAATATTTTATTTATGTATTCGAGAGAGTTAGAGAGAGAGCACAAGTAGGCAGAGCAGCAGGCAGAGGGGAGAGGGAGAAGCAGACGCCCCGCTGAGCAGGGAGCCCGATGAGGGGCTTGATCCCAGGACCCTGGGATCACGACCTGAGCCGAAGGCAGCCACTTAACTGACTGAGCTACCCAGGCACCCTAAAATTTTATTTTATTTTTGTAAAACTCTGATATAATTAACATACAATGTTGTATTAGTTTCGGGTATACAATATTGTGATTTAACAATACTCGGTGCTCATCATGATATGAGTACTTTTAATCCCCTCCACCTATTTCACCTACCCTCCCACCAAACTCCCCTAAAATTTTGCTTTTTTTGAGGAAAATCAACAAAGCAACCATTTATTAATCTATCAAGACAACATGATATATAAAATAAGAATTGGCAAGGATGAAGGGAACATGATTGACATGGAAGAAATTATTTAATTACTTTGCATGACTACGTGAAAAATAAATTTGAAAACTGGATGTAATGGAGGATATCCGAGGAAGATGCATGTTAGCAAAACTGACTTCAGTAGAGATATAAAATTTAAACAGAACAATTAGCAAGGAAGAAATGAAGAAAGAAAAAAGAAAATAGGCCCAGATGGTTTCACAAGGGAATTCTACCAGATATCTTAATAGACTAGATAATTCCAATGCTATGTAGCTTGTTTTCTGGAGCGTAGGAGAAACAAATGAAAATTCCAAGTTCTTTTAATAATGCAAGTGTTATTAATACTTGGATTATTAATAATACAAGTATTATTAATACAATATTAATATCTAAACCTGATGAAGACACACACACAACTACAGACCAATATCTTTTAATGAATAGCTGCAAAAATCCTAAATAAAATATTAGCAAACAGAAAACAACATCCTATTAAGAAATTAGTACACGGCAGAGCCTAGGATTGTTCATTATAAAAGGAAATCCATTAATATAATTCACTATATTAACAGACCTGAAGAAAAACCATATAATTACTTCTGTAATGCTAAAAAGGTCTTTAATAAAATTCAATGTCTATTCCTGATTTTTAAAAACCACATTGAATGAAATTAAAACAGGAAGGAAGAAAGGAAGGGAAGAAGGAATGAAAGCAGGGAGAGTAAACAGAAGAGTCATAGAAAGACAGAGGTGCCTGAGACTCTTAAAAGGGAGTAAAAATCCTTAGGATTTATGAGCAATTCAGCAGTCCCTCCTGGAAGGAAAAGCCAGGGCCATTCTCAGCCGTAGTGGTTTCCTGGGAACATGGCCTTCATAAGAGCGAATGAAGAGGTGTGAACAGTGGTTGCTTCTTCTATATATAGGCAATTTCAGTAAATAGGATTTTGTTAAATCCAATCTGTGATGGCTTTTGTTCTTCCTACTTGAGCTTCTGGAAGTCACTGCTCTGCCAAAAGTAACAAAATCTTTAAGGGAGAGAATATTCAGAAATGTTCAAGAGGAAAAAATAAATTGGTAAGCAAAGCAGAGTGGAGCCCCATGCTACGTAGGGAGTAAACTTCTGTAAAACACCAAGTAACTCAAAATTGTGTAACTTAAGTCACAGAGTGTAGAAAAATGGAGGATGGAGGTATAAGACTAATTGAAAATTGTATTTTATAAAATGGATATTTGAACTAAAACTAGCCCTACTGAAAATATTAGTACAAAAATAGATCAGGAGCTGATGCCAATTGCCACTTTGATCTACTTCTTTTTTTTAATGTAAGATTTATTTATTTATCTTAGAAAGAGAGAGAGAGCATGAGTGAGAGGGACAGAGGGAGAGGGAGAGAGAATCTCAAGCAGACTCCACGCCGAGCGCAGAGCCCAATGCAGGGCTCGACACCAACCCAAGATCATGACCTGAGCTGAAATCGAGAGTTGGAGGCTTAACTGATTGAGCCCCCCAGGTGCCCCTGGATCTACTTTCAAGTCTGTTCTGGAAATCAGATTAGAATTAGCTCTTCCCTTCAGAACAAGGTCTAGGAGGGAGGAGACCCACAGTCCCACCCGGAAATTCCACTACCTGGAGAGAAAGCAGTACTGTGTACGGCCGGTGCTGAGGGTCAGCAGGTGGGCACCTCTGGACAAAAATGGGGTAACATAAGGAGGCAGGAAAGTGGGCCAGAAAGCAATGTGGGAGAGGGCCACGGCCTCCATCTAGCTTGTGATTCTACTGAGAAGTGAAGAATATTAGTGACAATCACATCCACTGTGACACGTGGCCACCAGCCATCCATGTCCAGCGAGGTAGCCATGAAGACTTTGACTTTGACTTTGAGAGTCAAACCACTCATCTTACTGTAGGAAGCATAGATAGAGCAATTCCTAAAATTGGGAATCAGCCCGAATGCCCAGGAGTCTTTGTGCAACATATTATGAGCAAGAGTAAATTAAAACAAAACAAAATAAAAAAAAATATCTTGACTGCAGTATTCGCTAAAAATTATGGGAATTCTACATTATTCCCAATTACTGTAAATAGTGTAGGAGAATTCCTATAGCATCTACTTCTTTCCTTGGTTTCTGGTTGTTCATTATGCAATAAGACTTATATTCACTTTGCCCTCCCTGCGTCGATGCCTTTCCTCATCATTTTAACAAAGTCGGTCTCACTGTATGAAATTTATTTTCCTGCTGTCCAGACTAAACAACCCCAAAGTCTGCCTAAGGATCCACCATTCACAAACATCCTTAGAAGTGAGCTACTTGGGTGTATGCAAAGATAGAGGTGTCTAATTAAAAAGAGAAGCACAGCTTTAAAATACTCTCCTTATAGAGTGAAAACAGTTGCCTTTTCAGTTACTTCCCCAAAGTGGTAAGATGCTCTTTGTTCTCTGGTTTCCTGGGAAATGCACGAATCCTCAGGCTGTGGTCGGAAGTCCACGGTCACCGGTGTTTGATGTGAGGGGCCGATCTCCCACACCATCCCAGAGGGAGAGCAGCGCCGACCCCACCGGCCCACTGAGGAAGACCTGGGCTCCCCCCTCCAGACCAACTACTCTGTCCCTCCACTCCCCTCCACAAATAAACAGAAATCCAGGCACACACTTCTACCTGCTGCCTTTTTGATCCCTCTAACCAAAAACAAACAAACAAACAAACAAAAACCTGTTTCTGTTTGAATACATAATCACAAAAGCACGTGGGCGCTGGTCTGCTCACAGGGTTGGAGAGGGAGATAGCAAAGGCCCAGATGTGAGGTCCGGGGAGGAAACGGGAGGCTTGAGTGAACAGCTCTGTTTTCAGAGGCCTGTAGCACAACGCCAAACAGTGTGGTGCCTGTCCTGCTGGGAATCCCCACGAGGAGCTAGACGCAGACAAGGCTGCAGCCGAGAGGACTTTTCCATCGAGCTGAGAAGCCGAGGAGTCAGAATGTGTGACCCCTTTCAGGGGAAGTCGAGGCATCTCTCCCAACCGAAAGCGCCTTCCAGTCCCACGGGATAAGGGCCTCGGGTCGGCTAGCTTCTCCCATCGGACCGGGAAGGACACCCCGCAAGGGACCAGACGTCACTTGGGGAGTCCTTGAAGAACACCAATGATGTGAAGAGACTTCTGGAAGGCGATGTGCACGGGACTGACAGTCGCTAGTCAAACTGGAAAACCAGTGCTGTTGGAAGCACAAGCAGGCCCTAGCGGGAAGGATATGCCCTCTGGAAGCGAAGCCTGTTCGATTTTGCCACAGTGCTCCCAGCTGAGGGCAGGCACACTTAAATCAACTCCCCCTCTCTCTCTTCCCTGGGGCTCTCTGGCTCGGGATAAGACAGCGAGGTGCGCTCAGCTCTTCAGCCACACCAGTCCTCACATAATGGAATCTTCTCTGCAGGCCACGATGCGACAGTGGCTTCCCTTTACCTCTAAAAAGCACCAGGCCCCTAAGAGATCTCCCTCCACATTTGGCAGAGCTGTGGCCCCGATGAACCTGCCGTGCTCATGGTCAGTCCCCTCTCTGTGCATTGGTCCTTGCTGGCTGTCTTTGGAGCTCGTATTTGCAATGGAAGAGCCGGTAGACACAAGTGTGACATCCACTTGGCCTCAGAGGGGAGTCTGGGCCGTTACTCACCATAACGCTGGCCTGCCCATCCATTTTCTCTCGGATTCTGCTTCTCGTTCCTGTCTCCTCTTCTCCAGCTGCGCCCATCAGCAAAGACCCATGAGTCTCAGACTCAAAGTCAAATTAGGACTAAGGGAAACATATACTGCAAATACAAGCAACAGCAGGGTGCACGGCATCTCCTTGGTGAAGGAAGTTCCCGGGGCCAGCAAGGGCATTGTCACAGTTACAGGGAAAAGTGAGAGGTCATGGAACAGACCAGTAAATAAACGCGTCTGCAGGATGATACAATTTTACTACTTGGCCGTGCCAGAAAAACCACCCTGCCATTTCTCTGGCAATGTCTACGTGCACTGACACTTCTCCTTGTTCCAGAAGGCCAGTTTTCATTCCTCAGTCTTGGCTCTTACACTAACAGCCAACTTGAAATAATTAGAACTGACTCATTTATTTTTACCCCGAGTCCTTCTGAGCTTGGGAGGGCTCAGCGCAACAGCGGTGAGCGTGGGGCCCTGGAGCCGTGTGAAAGATGCAGATGGGCTCTCTCAGCACGTGAAACCCGGATGCTGAGGGCACCGTGCTCCTGATTATGTCCATCTGCACTGACCCTCTGGGATTGTTCTCAGCTCCCCTGCCCCCAGAAAGCCTGGACTTTTGAGGAGACAGAATAAGAGGACTGCAATCAGTGGTCCAGGATGAAGGCAACGCTGAGCAGTGCCTGCTCTTTGCTGCCCCAGAACCTGCAAAGTACAAACCCCAGAGACTCACAAGAACGGTGATGGAATGAACCATGAGTTTAGTCATCACCTCGACAATTCACGCCATGACTAGTAAGTTGGCAAAAGTGAATTTTCCAGCGTGGGACTTCAAAGCCCGAACTACCCTCTTAGCTGCCTCTTGTGTTCATCCAGCAAGGAAAGACTCATGGGTGTCGAACGTAAAGAGCTCCCACCTAAACGTAAGGTTCCCCTTTTTGAAGCAACGAGTGAAACTTATGTTCAAGAAAGCTCATGTCATCAAGTCCTACCACTTTGGTCTCTGCTCTCAGGGAAAACCTCACCAGCAACTGTTCTGCCAAGGGGAAGGGATAGGCTTGGCCACTTGGCAAAATATTCCAATGGATTCTTGCTTCTTGGTTACTGTGTAGAGTTGTTTAAAGATCTAGAATCTGTCTACTGGGTGAAAACTAGATCTGGATACAGTTAAGGATATGGACATGGACTGGGGGCTGGGGATTTCTCCCAACAAAAGCCTTTTCCTAAGTCTCACCAAGTCTATCAGTGGCAATTCTTCCCAATGAACTAAGAAATCAGGAAAACTCACTTCTCACGAAATCCTCCTCACCAACAAAATAAATGTTTCTACTCCCTCAACATCCCTCCTCGATATGTCCCATTTTAATCCCAGAAACAATCATAGGCCTTACACATCTGAAGACTGGGTAAGAGTGATGTTAAAAAAAATCTGTTTCTGGAAATGCAATCAACCAACGAATCAGTTTCGTTGGTTGGAAAGAGAACCAGGGTAGGAAAGAGAAATGGTAAAAATTGCCAACTGACTAGTTAAAAGTTAATTCAAAGGCCCAATACCATCGTATTAAAGTGAAGAAGAACTTAATTAAACATTACAAATGAGCCATTCCTTGACACTTTTGATTCTGAGGTACAGTTTGCCTCTCTCGATGTCAAGAACTCCTCACCTGGGTGTCGTGCCCTCTCCCATGTTAAGCCCTATAATTAGCTCAGGCAGCATTATTTTTCTCTCTCCATCGTATAGAAGAGAAAGCTGAAGATGAAAGGCTACGACTTGCTCAAGTGATGCAAATGGTGGATCGTAGAGCCTGGACTTTTCCTTTCAGGCCTCGGATGCCCCATCCCAACCCTAGTGCAAACTCACCCACCACACTCACCCACAGAGAGTGGAAGTGCACCTGTCAGATTGGAAAGGAATTCTCTGTCTTGTCAAGGACATTAATCAACAGGACCAGAGTGATCATCTCAGAATGAAAGGAGGGACTTGGCCCAGCAGGAAACAAAGCAAGAAAATGGAAAGATCCATTAGTTCCCTATGAGCTTTTTTTCTTAATTGAAGTAGAGTTGGCACACAATGTTACATCGGCTTCGGGTGTACAACACAGTGATTCAACAACTCTATACGTTACGCTGTGCTCACCACAAGTGCAGCTAACATCTGTCACCAAACTTGGTTGAGGTTCGCTACAGCACCATTTTCCTTGGAGTCAAAACTCTTGGAATTCTATGCAAGTATCAGCGGCAGTGTCTGAGACAAGATAAATATGTTTCTCATTTGTGTAAATGCTCTTTTCCCTATGTTTCTTCCTCTTTGCCCTTTGTTTCTTCTTCTTCCTCCTCATTTTCACCCACTCCTCATTTCTTTTTTTCTCTTCCTTGCTGGATTTTCCAAATCTCTTGAGTAGGTGTGTCCTAAAGAAATGGAATTACTCGTGGAATATATGCCTGCATTGTCAACAACTAGAGTCCTGATACTAACGAGAAGACACACAGGGTCTAGGCACACAACTCCAGGAGCCCTAAAGCTCTCCACCTCCCTCAAACACCTCAGGTTGGAAGTGATGCCTGAAATCTGTAATTACACATCGATTCCCTACCCATCCTCTCAGCATTGCACTCCCTCCTGCATTGTAATTAACTAGTTCTCTGTCTCTCTCCATTTACCAGCGTGTCTTCCCTGAGGACAGGCGCATCCCAGCACCTGAGAGAGTTGACTGTGTAAAACAGGCACTAACCATTGGCCTGGTGAATAAATGAATGAATGAAGAATTCAAGAAAACTTTCCCCAATCCAACCCAAATGCCTACAAAAGCCGAGCACAGACAACGTCAAGGAGTGATTATATTTGTATTTATATTGTACATGATACAAACGTCATGTTTGTATGAGCTAACAGCGCGAGGGAAGGGACACCTGCAGGCTCCATCAGATTGTTGCCATGTTAGAATGTGTGTCCAGAAAGGCTAGATTTTCCTATTGCTTCAAGAGAAGTCATATATCCAGGTTTTAGAGATAAAGGTCTGTTAATATCCTGTAAGAACTGTTAGGCTGAAATGCCGTGAACACTTTCCAGCATGACAAGGGACCTCTGGAAACCAGGGACTTGGCGTAAAGGCCACATTATTTTGTCTCTTAAGGCCACAGTCCATCCACCTGTGCACATTCAGGGTACATAGTTCAGTAATTAAATATTTCAAATATGGCTGGGAGGATAGCAATGTCACTCCCCTGCTTTCACAAACAATGAAAGCATTTTCAGTGAAAAAGGAAAGACAAACATACACAGGTTGGGCAAGGTCTAAATAATTCTTACAGTGAAATAGCAGTAGAATCAGAAAAAGAAGGCTACAGCCACCATGGAGTGAGCCTAAGGGTGCACGTCTCACAAACACCATACAGAACCTCTCTTTGCATAGCAATGAAGGCATATTTATTGCCCACTTTTTAAAATAATAGCTTTACTGAGATAGTATTCACATATCTAACATTCACCCAGTTAAAGCATACAAGTCAGTGGTTTTTAGTATATTCATAGAGTTGCACAACCATTGCCATGATCTAATTTCAGAACATTTTCATCACCCCCAAAAGAAATCTGTACCCACTAGAAATCACTTTGCCTTCTCCAGCCCCTGGTAACCACAGTTCTACTTCGTGTCTCTATGAATTTGCCTTTTCTGGACATTGCCTATAAATGAAATCATACCATTGTCGCCTTTTGTGTCTGACTGTTTTCACTTAGCATGTTTTCAGGGTTCACTTTGCAGCACGTATCAGTAATTACTTTGTTTTTATGTCCGAATAATACTCCATGGTATGGATACACCACAGTGTTTTTATCCATCCATCATTTAATGGACATTTGGGTTGTTTTTACTTTTTATTTATTATGATTATTGCTGTTATGAACATTCATGGATGAGTTTTTGTGTGAACCCATATTTTCCTTTCCCTTGGGATTACCACCTCCATTTAAAATATTATGGAAAATGAAGAAAATGTCTTTTATTTTCTTCTCTGCCATTTATGGACTGCCCTATGTCCCAGGCACTAAGCTGGGCGTTTTACATGTACAACTCTAATCCTTCTGTTAATTCTCAAGGAAGGTGTTATTGTCTTCATTTTACAGGGAAGGAATCTGAGGCTTAAAGACTCTCTTCCAAAGTTTATTCTCTTTCTACTTATACTTCGTCTCTGATAGGTATTTTTCTCCATTTCTGAAATTCTCAGTTTTTGTTCCAATGCAGCCAAGAGCGACCCTTTACTCTACCGTATCCATATATTGGTTTCAGGTGACATGAGCCCATGTGACGCAGGAATGTGGGGGCGGGGGCGGGTGCTAAAGAAGGGTTGGGTCTCGGAGACGAGAGGTGGCAGATGCCACCAATGTAAACAGTCAGCCTTCGGGCCTGGCAGGGCAACGCTCTGGCAAAACACGGAGCCCATGAACCATGAGGTCATGATGAACAGAGGCCAGTGTGACCACAGAGCGAGTCACAGCCCGAGGACTGGGCTTGCTAAATGAAGCACCATGGAGGACCTCGCCCTTGGAGCCACTCTCTGCGTGGAAAAGAAAGCTGGCTGCACTGGGCTCGAAATGCGAAGGCAAAGCGGTCGTTCGAGTGGAGAATCAGGAGAAGGCTAAGAGAAGTGTCCACGTTCTACACAGAAAGGTTTAGTTTGGTTCGTTTGTTTCTGTACGCTTTTAACTGTACTTAAAAATGACAGGAAATACTTGAGTCACCCATTGATTCGGAGTTACTTGACACTATTATTTGATGAACCACATTCTTTTCTTTTCAGTTTTTTAAATATATATTTTTATTTAAATTCAATCAATTAACATATAATGTATTATTAGTTTCAGAGGCGGAGGTCAGTGATTCATCAGTTGCATATAATACCCAGTGCTCATTACATCACGTGCCCTCCTTAATGCCCATGACCCAGTTACCCCACCCTCCCTACACACCTCTCCTCCAGCAGCCCTCAGTTTGTTTCCTACGATTAAGAGAGTCTCTTATGGTTTGTTTCCCTCTCTGCTTCCATCTTGTTTTATTTTTTCCTCTCTTCTCCTATAATCCTCTCTTTTGTTTCTTAAATTCCACTTATCAGTGAGATCATATGATAGTTGTCTTTCTCTGATTGACTTATTTTGCTTAGTATAATACCCTCCCTCTAGTTCCATCCATGTCGTTGCAAATGTCAAGATTTCATTCCTTTTGATGGCTGAGTAATATTCCATTGTGTATATATACCACATCTTCTTTATCCATTCATCTGTCGGTGGACATCTGGACTCTTTTCATAGTTTGGCTATTGTAGACATTGCTGCTTTAAACACTGGGGTGCAAGTGCCCCTTTGGGTCACTACATTTGTATTTTTGGGGTAAATACTTAGTAGTGCAATTGCTGGATCATACGGTAGCCCTATTTTCAACTTTTTGAGGGGCCTCCATACTGTTTTCAAGAGTGGCTGCACCAGCTTGCATTCTCACCAACAGTGTAAGAGGGCTCCCCTTTCTTCGCATCCTCGCCAACATGTTTCGTTTCCTGAATGACTAACTACATTTTTAATCAAGTAAAAAAGTATGAAGTCAGGAGACATAGTTCTTCTGCCAACTAACTCTATAATCTGAATGAATTTACTTGAACTCTCTGTATCGTGTTTTCCCACCTGCAAAATGCAATAATAACACCTGTCGTACATACCCAGCACAGTGAGTTATTGTGAGGAGCCAGAGCCATGTGAAGGAGCTTTCAAGAACATCTTCTTTCAAGGCTGGCCTTTCCCTCGCTGTCCCCAGCACCCACACGCGTGCATGCACCCTCAAATAAGAAATCAGACAGCCTGTTGAACAGGCTCCTCAGATGCATACAACAAAGTTCAACACATGCATTTAAGGTGAACAAACCAGAACTATCACAATCTACCATTTTTTTTAAAGACTAAAACTACACCTGCCCATTTAAATACAGAGAACATGAAAGGATAGCGTGGCAATGACTGCTCATTGTCTCAGTGTCAGCCTTCCTCTTCTTCCCTAGGAATAGAATGTTTAGCTGAGCCTGTGACCATCCAACCTAAGGAGTACATTGCAAGCTCCATTACAGCCAGGATGTTCGTTCCGTCCACCGCTCTATCCCTAGTACTTAAAGACTGCCTCAGACATAGTATGTGCTCAACAATTATGTGTCGAATGGTTCCTTTCTCAGCAAACTTCTAACTTAAAAAGAACTGTGAAAACCCTTGCATGCCTCTCTCATTTTGATAGACACCTGTGTATCTCCTATGCATCTCGTCTGTGCCAGGCATCAGGGCACCTTCTGGAAAACAACACTTTGTCGCTGATGTTAAGGTGCTCTCAGTTCCTCGTAGTTTAAAAGAAAATACAGGTATATAAATAAATCATTGTAATTTGGTATAATGTTCCCCAAAACGGCTACATAACAAGGTGGCCAAGTGCCAGAGAGGAGGGAGTGGCTGGCAAGATGTGGAACGTCAAAGGATGAGAAGCCTGAATGGAAATTTGAAGAATGAGCAGATGTTTATAGGGATGTGGAAGGTAGACAGAACATTCCAGAAGAAGGAATACTATGTGTGGAGGCAGAGAAGCATGCGAACAGAGCATGATGTGTTTGCAGAGCTACATGTAATTTTGTTGGTCTACACCTTACAGATCAAAGGGGTTACCTGGCTGCAAAAGGTTAGGGATGACAGAACTGTCTCTTGGGAATGGGAGGAGGAGTGAAGATGTATGTCCCACTTTTCTGGGTCCCCAGCATCTTGCCCCACTTGAAAAAATAAAAGAGTGAATAATTCTCTGAAATAATATATTTTGCCACATCGTGACAGGTAATACGTTTAGCATCTACGCACAGATGCTGTAGAATCTATTCTTTGAATTCCTCAAAGGGAATGCTCCAAATACGTATGAAGCGCTGGCCCACTTCATTCCATTTATGGACACAGGTCCTGCTGCCACATATGATGGGTTTTCTGGGAAAAGTGTGATTTCTAACATTCTGACTCGTTTTCTTCAAAACTTCCTTTATACTTCTCCGTCCACGTGTCCAAATTTCCCACTCTAAAACTGTGCCCAGTACACAGTAAGCGTTTAGCCTGTGCTTGTCAAATGATGCATGAGTAAATAAATGCTTGTGGAAATGGATGACAAAATAAAAACACGGTGCCCATATTTATTAAGAGTCTACCCCTTAAGCAAACCAAGCAGCAAATGTAACAGCATAATACTAAACCCGTATGAAGCACTTTGATTTTTTTCTCCCAAAGTCATCAAACTGCTTCCGGCTATCATACTTGTTTCCCCATCGAAAACATTGGACTAGGAACATGAACAAAGTCAGAAAGTGTCCAACTTGCAAATTGAATTCAAGGCTGTTTTCCCACAGAGTCACCTAGAATGAAAACTTGGCTCTAGCTGATGAAAAATCTCTGTCTGGTCCATCCCGGTTACCCGATACCTGCTGTCTTGGGGCCAGGAATAACACTCCAGCCAGCTCAGGAGGGAGAGAGAAAATGTTTGCCTTGAATTTACCTGCTTTGAACAGGATTAAGTCTGGCGTCCCCACATCACTTCATTTGAGGTTTCTTTAAGGGGGTGTGGGGGCAAGGGACCACTGTTCAGCAGGTGTAAGATCCAGGTTCATATTTTATACTCACATCCACACAAGTCAAAGAGTTCTAAGAAATATTTTGTAGGAGTTTTGAGTTCTTTTACTCTTATTCATGCTGTCAGAGGCTAACAGGAGGCTATTCGGATGGTATTTTTTTTCCCCATCTTTATTATGGAAAACTACTTGGAGGGAAGGAACATTCTGTGCTCCTAACATTTCCAGGGTCTGTGCGGCTTTGTAACAAGCTCCCGATGAGGTGAACACGCACAAATACATAGTGCATGGATGTTTCCCTACTACCTTGATTTCCCACCACACTTCTGCTAAGAGGGGCAGCAAGAGTCCCCAACAGGGACCCTCGCGTTGTAACATCTCACTGAATCCTCACCACGACCCGATGACGTGGTGCTCTTCTTAGCCCCACTATAAAGATGAGGACACTCAGGCCCATGAAAGGGACGCATCAGGCCCCAGGTCTCAGAGGGCGGGAAGAGTCAGAGCCAGGCTTCAAGGCAGATGGGCCTCGGAGGATTCTTTTGTTAAGCCCTATTCTAACAGTTTGGTTTTAAAATCATATTTCTGGAGTGAAGTTGAAGACAGAAGGAAATATTTTAAAGAAGGTGAGGAGTAGGGTGCCTGGGTGGCTCAGTCATTAAGCGTCTGCCTCCAGCTCAGGTCATGATCCTAGGGTCCTGGGATCGAGCCCCGCATCGGACTCCCTGCTCGGTAGGGAATCTGCTTCTCCCTCTCCCTCTCCCCCTGTTTGTGCTCTCTCTCTCTCACTGTGTCTCTCAAATAAATAAATACAATCTTAAAAAAAAAAAAAAGAAGGCAAGGAGTAAATCGTAATCTTATCTTCAGAGTGCTAGCTATATCGATAAGCTTTACACCATTGATAAGATTGCTGCAGCCGCAGGACACTTAACATTATTTTAGAGCCCCAGTGGGTCACGGGCCCCCTTGTCTTAGCCTCAGGAACCAACAGACCTAACCCAGCTCTCACAATTTTGAATAATGTCTTGACGAGCAAAGGGCACTTAACAATAACTGATTGCTTTCTCTAATGCTTCCCCAAACTTTTTGTTCCCTTGGTTATCTCTTGCTCTAACAGGATCTCTAACATAAGGATCTTTTTTGCTCTTTCTATGAATGGAGAAGTGGGGTTGAGGGAAAGGATGACTGAGACACTAGCTTTTTAAAAAGCTATCCCAAATTTCATCTGGTGAATCTGGAAGGTAGGGCAGGGACCCTGGATCTTAGATTTGCAAGGTGCTACAACCTCCCTGATCTCCCCACATGGGTCCAATCCCCTGGCTCTAAGTTCTTTTCACACCATGTACCTTTTACTCCGAGTACTTCTCGGAGTTGCAATTCTATATTTATTTCTACGGTGCTGTTTCTCCGTCTCTAAGCTGTGCAGGGCAAGAATGTGTTTGTTTGTCTTTGCTCATCATTGTAACTGGAAGCCCAGGACAGCACCAGGCATCAGCACCGAGTCACGTGTTGCTATGTGAATAACTGAGCGCAAGATTGCTGTCCCCACCCTCTTTTTTAATCACTACATATTTAAAACATGGATAATTGACCTGTAAAAATGGAACGCATAATCAGACGGTATTGGGAAATATCTTTTGGGGGCACTTCCTGTTTTATAATCCATATCCAGAAAGTTTGACTTTCAAGTGGGCCCCGGAAACAAGAGTCAGATGCTGTTTGGTACTGAGCTCTTGGGAGACTCTGGGGGAGCCCAATAACCTGTCTGGTAGGAAGTGGGGAATGTGAGCAGCTGCTTTGAAGCAGCACCCAGGAGACATGTGGCGAGGGCAGAGTTCAAGCAGATGTAACTGTGGTCGATGGTAAATACGGCAACAGGTGAGTCATTCTTTCCGGCTTCCATTAGGGTGTGTCCTTTGAACCAAATGAGAAATCCAGCAAAACGACTTGGCACTCAACCTTACAGAGGCTAGTTTCAACTGATGCAGGGAAAAGACCGTAACCTCCCTTTCAGACCTAAAAGAGGGTACAATGGCTTCCCCGGGACCAAGCAGGCCAAAGGTAGCTCTTACTGTCCTTCCCTTGCCAGCCTCAGGTCAGACCATGTCTCAGGCACGCTTTAGTCTTTAGCTGCTGCCGTGTTCTTCTGGAGGCACCATGGGAAGGAAGTCAATGATAATCAATGTTCAAAGTTCATTTCTCCAGAGCTTCCTGACAAATTTTTCAGTTGCCTCTATAAATTATCTGATAACATGTCACTGGTGAAATTCTCATTTTCATACCCACATAGGAGACTTTTACAGAAGGAATCAGGCATTACCAGAATGAGATTCAAACTCACTGTCCCAAGTTCCTGTGGTAGACGATTAGAGCATAGCCTGAGAGGAACGAAAATTTTCACCAGAACTACTGTCTATATGAAGACCTACCAGAAGACCTTTAGTACAATGTAGCACTCAAGATTTGCTCAAATGAATCGCATATATTTTCTCGTTTAATCCTCATGATACCCTAGAAAGTAAGTATTCTTTCTATCTTATGGATGAGAAATCAGTCACAGAGCTGGTAAGTGATGGACCCAGGATTCTGGCCTAAGTAACCTGCAAATTAAAGGTGAGTTTTCAAAAGCAGTGGGTGTAGAGATCTCCTTGTGATAAGGTCTAAAGACAGGAGTAATAAAATACCTAGCATAAAATCAAGAATTTGATATGAGGTCAGATTTTTTAAATAGAGAAAATAAAGTCAAAGATGTCTACACTTTGTGCAGGATTCCCTTGTATCGAGGAGCCTGTGTAACTGAGGTATGTTCTGGACTCCTTTAGCTGTTTAATCCTGGCTAAGTTACCTGACATGTCTCAGCCTTCGCTTTCTCCTCTATTTTGTTGTAAAGACTAAGAAACGACAAATGGAAAGAATGAACTTCATAACAAGAAAGCAAATGGAGAGAAATAATAACCCTAATGCATAACATCAATGGTCCCTTTTTTTGAACATATTAAAATTTCCAAGCTTAAGTCACAATAAATTGTAACTAGAAGCAGCTCATCAATAAAAGAAACACATATCATAATCCAATAAAAGGCATTTGGCCCTGATTCAGTGGAAAATCTTCCAAATAACCAAAAAAAATCTTTAAAAATCTAATATACTTACAAAAATGATTTTTTAAAATCCTGTATCTATAATGAAGAATTCCAAGTATATGTAGTCATGTCTGAACGTAGATGAAATATATCTTAAATAAAACCTTAGTAAAATAGAATACAACAGATATGTTGATTTCTCCAGGCATTCTGTTCAGGCTATAAACTTGTAAGTGAAAACCCTCAGCCTTGGGAAGCCAGAGCCACATCAAAGGCCTCCTGTATTATCACATTGCACGTTTGCTTTCAACTGGTATGTGGGGTTTTTTTTTTTCCTTTTCTTTTATTTTTTTAATTGACCATTTGCTTTTCTAAGGAAATCTCTTAGTTTTGCTCCCAATTTTTTCATTTAATATTCCAATTTACCTTTAAAAATCCCAATTACATTAGTACATTCAAGTGCGCTGTCTTCATTTATATTCTCGCAATTGTACATTTGTGGGGTATTCCAATTTATCATCTTCCCCTAATTTCTTTAAGGTTCTTATATTTTTCTTTGAAAAGTATAGCCCTGTTTATTTTTTCTTTACTCCTAATTTCTTACTCCTTATTCCTCATCCTTAATCTTCAATCTCAACTCTGATAGAAGTTTTTAGTATTTCAAACATACCAAGTTTTTTTTTTAAACTATTTATCTCTCAGTTATTTCATTAAGCAAATCTGTTCTTTTATTTTGAATGTTTTAGTACTATTTTTCAGCCTTATCCTAAGTAGTTTGACACTCCAATGCCTAATACAGTGCCAGGCCCATGAGAGATTTTTGTGGTCCCTTTCGGATAACAAAAGAAAACCTATATGAGAAAGGGAATGCGGAAAGTTCAAGTTGATCATGTTTAGAAGCCACTAGAAGCTGGGAAAGTCTATCTAATGATAAGGTGATTATAGGGATAGTGATTGAGTTTCCATGTTCAATAAAAAGGCCCAAAAATCAGGACCAATGAGACAAGTGAAGAGAAAACTCTATGAGGATGTAATGCAAAGACCTAGCTCAATACACAGGATCCTGAAGCCCCATAAGCGGAAGATATTTTCAGCCAAGTTATCTCTCTGGAGACAAAAATAAATGTTATGACATTCCTGCAGGCTCAGTGAATTCTCCACCTTGTGAACAAAGGCTTGCCTGCCTGGAGGTGAGGACCTGTGAGCTGACATATTGTTTATCTGCTTTGGAACCTGAGTGCACTGGTTTTCTTTAAACATAGGCAAGGTGTTGAGTGGAGGAGACTGCAGTTCTTTTTCATGTGAGGAATACCTGCTGTGACAAAGTGAAGGTTGGGGATGGACACACAGCATGTCTGAGATACCAAAGAAAGAAAACACTGAGTAGACTGAAAGAGATGACTACTGGAAATGGAGTGAATATGTAGCCAGTATCCACTGCCTCTCGGATCATCAAAATACTAATTATTGAAGCTTTTTACATTCTTGAGCTTTATCCCCTTGATAAATAGGACAGTGAATTTCAGTAGTACAGTGCCAGAGTCAGGAACGGGGGCTATACATATTAAGGGAGTGAATGAATAGACGAGCAAATCAATGAACAAATGAATTCATGCCATGGGACCATGGCAAGTCACGGAAATATCTCCATAGAACAAGAGGCTTGGCATCTGCCCCCAGCCCACCTATTGGTTTCAAGCAAATAAGCTTACAACTCGAATTTATTATTTGTACAATAAAACTGCCTTCTCTTAATAGAGGTATTATGAAGATAAATGTAAGATAAGAAGGTTTATTGGACAGCATCATATAAAGGTAAAAAATTATAGTCATTTTTTTTCTGTAAATGATATCATACCAGAGTGAATACAACATATGTTTAAAAGAATAGGAAATGTACCCACGTACACCACACCTGTGAAAGAGATAAAGCATTATCAATATCCTTGAAGTCCCTGATGTTCCTTCCCTAGTTATTCCTCTATCTCTAGTCGGAATTTTTGGTTATTAATTACTTTAGTTTTCTTTACAGCTTTACTACAAATGTATGTAATACTAAACAAAGAATAATTTGAACTGTTTTTGAACTTTATATAGACTCATACAATATGATGCTTCTTGTTGAAAGGAAGCTTTGATAGGTAAAGAAATCTAGGATGGCAGTTTTATTTTAGCACCTTAAAGATGTTATTCTGGCTTTGATTTTCGCTCTTGAAAAGCCAGCTGTGGTGTGCTGTTCTTTTTTAGTATTCTATCTTTTCTCTCTGCTGTTTTTAAGGTCTCATCTTTTTTTAAAAATATATTTGGCAGTTTAACTATGAGATATCAAATTGTGCATTTCTTTTTACTAATTCTGGTTGGGTTTCACCGGAATCTGAATCTGAAGATTGGTGTCTTTTACAGATTCTGGAAAATTCTCAGCCATTTTCTATCCAAATATTGCCTCTACCCTATTCTTTTTAAAATCTACTTCTGGAATTCTGACAAGCATATATTAAATCTTCTCATCCATTCCTGCATATGTCTAAGCCTCTCTTTCATATTTTCCATCTCTCTGAGATTTGTATACTGATTTGTATACTGAGATTTGTATACTGATTCAGGATAATTCTTCAACCCTATTTTCCGGTTTATTAACTCACTCTTGCACTGTACTTACTCTTCTAAACTAAAGCATTATTTTATTTCTAGAAATGACTAATACATCCTTATTTTACATTTTTATATATTCAGAGAATCCCGCTTTTCCAAAACACCTCCATTACAGGCCAATTCAATTCATGTATTTTTAAAATTATTATTGAACTTGGCATATGAGTCTCTTTGTTATTAAGAAAGTCAGCTAGAATCACATAGAAATATTCTTTCTCATCTATAAAATCCCATGAAATTCCCTGCTCCAGAACTTTCTTCCCTATGAATCTCAAAGCCATTATAATCTTCTTAGGTCAAGTCAGAAGTCCAAACTCTTGGTTATAGTCAAGACTATCCCCCAGGTGTGTAGATTTGGGCTTTATGCTTCTCTGGCCCCAAACCTCATTTCTTTATAAGTTTCTTCCAGTTAGAGATTTGGAATGGACAAAGTGGAAACCCTCTAGCTGCACTACCCATGCTCATTTTTTTCTTTTCCACACTCTATTTTGAAGACTATGATTTTCCCATTTCCCTGCTACAGAAAGCAAACACTGATCCACCAGGAGTCGGGGATGGAAGCCCAGGGCTCACTGCACGTCCGTGCCGGGCTCCCACAGGCGGCGCTCCTACTACCGGCCGTGTTTGCGAGCCTGAGCCCAAGAGCAAGCAGGGTCCACTTGGCCTGCAGTGGACAGCTGTCAGGTGAGTGCCACTGCAGACTGCTAGGAGACACCTGGGTCGGACTCCAGGCCCTTAAATAAACTTGTGGCCATCTGCATTCCCTTTCGTGACTCAGCTGTTCTTCGTGAAAGGATTCACTGTGCGAGGAGCAGCAGGCTCGGAGATCTCAAAGAAGCAACAGCAGAAGAAAGCTGTGCAGATTAGGAAATCATTGAAATCAAGGTGCAAAATCTGCCATTCTAGGCTGTTGATGCTTTGTAGTGGCAGGGAGAGAATTTTCCAGTTAAAGAATAATCATTGTGAGAAAGTTCATCTTTGCACACAATGCAAACACCACAAAAACAAAACAAGACCAAATCACCTTATTGGGATCTCAGAGAAGAGCAGTGATATTTTATTTTATTTTTTAAGATTTTATTTATTTTGAGAGAGAGAGAGAGAGCGGGAGGAAGGGGCAGAGAGGGAGGGAGAGAGAGACTCTCAAGCAGACTCCCCACTAAGTGTGGAGCCCAATGTGGGCTCGATCTCACGACCCTAAGATCATCACCTGAGCCGAAATAAAGAGTCGGACCCTGAAACCGACTGAGCCACGCAGATGTCCCAAGCAGTAAGATTTTAGAACAAGCTGAGTAAATGCTGAGTTTATAAACCAAAGTCCTATTCCAGTTTGGTATAGTAGAAACAAGACTTCAAGTCTGAATTCTTGTTCCTATCTTTCAGACTCTGTGCAAGTTTCTGGCCATTTCTGAGCTCCAGTTCCCTCCACTGAAAAAGTAGCATAATAATAATTATGCCTTTGTGAGAATCAAGGACGACACATATAAAGAAATGATGTAAATTGCTAGGTACCCGTCTCCCCTCTCCAATCTCTCCTTTCCTAGTAGTAAGAACCGTGACTGTATCTGGGCACATCACCGCTTGGATAAAAGGAGACCCTCCCCCAAATCCCACACCTGTGTATATATAAGTTTGGGCGAATAATATTTAAGAAATGTTGCACATGATTTCCATGAAGTGATCTTAAAGGAAGGGAAGTGGGTTACATTTCTTCCTTCATTAGTCCATCTTGCTGCCTAGAACTTGGATGAGGCAGAGAGCAGACATTTAGAATTAGGAAGACAAAAGACATATTTATCTTTGATTCAAATCAAAGTGGGCATTCAGAGTGGAGAGTTGGAAGAAGACTGGGTTGCTAAGGATACCACAGAAGCACCATACTGGCCTTGGGCTCTTATTCTCCAAATTCCTTTATGGGGGAAGAAGAATTTTCTTGTGTGTTTAAGGGAGTTACTATTTTGAGGGTTTTTTGTTGTCGTTGTTGCTGTAGTTGTTGTTTTTAATCACACTCAACCAAGCTTAATCCCAAAGCAAAGAACTAAGCTTCATATTTACTGAAATTAAAATTTCACATTTCTCTGATCCAGCAACGCCACTTCTAAAAATACACCCCCAAAATGTGCTGGGATATGTGCATAAAAGATACAATCAAAAATACCTATTGCACCATTGTTTGAGATATTGAAAAACTGGAAAGAAACTAAAAGTTCAACAGCAGGTGACTGGATAAGTAAGTGATTTGTACTCAAGCAGTGTATTACTGTGCAGCTGTTAGCCTGAGAGATCTATATGGAATAATCTACAATGAATAATCTCTAAATGAATTCCTGTTTGGGGAGAGAAAGATAATATATTGTGTTTCCCAAAGACAGCCACAACATTGTTTCCCATTTCCTGATGTGACATTCCTCCCATCAAGAGATGGGGGCTGGCAAGATGCCCTTCAACAGACGAATGGATAAAGAAGATATGGTCTATATATACAATGGAATATTATGCCTCCATCAGAAAGGACAAATACTCAACTTTTGTATCAACATGGATGGGACTGGAAGAGATTATGCTGAGTGAAATAAGTCAAGCAGAGAAAGTCAGTTATCATATGGTTTCACTTACGTGTGGAGCATAAGGAAAAACATGGAGGACATTAGGAGAAGGAAAGGAAAAGTGAATTGGGGGAAATTGGAGGGGGAGACAAAGCATGAGAAACTGTGGACTCTGAGAAACAAATTGAGGGTTTTGGAGAGGAGGGGAGTGGGGGGTTTGGGTGAGCCTGGTGGTGGGCATTAAAGAGGGCACATATTTATTGCATGGAGCACTGGGTGTACTGCATAAACGATGAATCTTGGAACACTGAAAAAATAAAATAAATTTTTTTAAAAAAAAAGAGAGATAGGGGCTGGTTTCTTCCTCTTGAATCTGGACAGCAAAAGTGACACTAAGTGACTCCCAAGGCTAAGTAGGAAAGGTAAGGCAGCTTTTTCCTTGTTGACCAAAAGACTCAAGCCCAGAGCCCAAAGTTGCCATATAAAGTCTGCCATGCCGTGAGGAAGCCAAGCCACATGGAGAGGCCATGGGTAGGTGCTCAGCTTAGCAGTCTATCTTCAAGTCCGCCCTGCCCAGGAACCAGACTTGGGAGTGAACGAGCCTTCAGATGATTTCAGGCCACTAGGAGTCAGGTCTTTTGAGCTAAGGACCCAGATATCGTGGAGTGGAGGAGTCATCCCTGCTATGCCCTTTATGAATATCTGAATCATGCAATTGATGAGCCCAGTGAAATGGTTGGCTTTTTATGTCACTAAATTTGGTGTGCTTTATTGCACAGTAATAGCAAGGTTTTTATGTGTATAAAAAATTTTGGGAAAACCATACAGTAAAGCCATTAACCTCAGTTGTTCCTCGAGATGAGATAGGAAAAGACTTAGTTTTCACTGTATGCTTTTTCATATCATTGCAATTTTTCTTTCACATGAACATGTATTATTATTGAATTTTTCAAGTATGTATGAAAAAAAGACATTTGTTAGAAGATGTATGAGACAAAAACAAGCAGGTCTGCCAGCTCCAACTAGCAACATGATTCTAAAAGCCTAAATTCCATTGAGCACATATGCTAAAAAGTCCAAAGAAGGTGAAGATAATACTCAGCCATCAAAAAAAAAAAAAAAAAAAAAGGAAATCTTGCAATTTGCAATGACGTGGATAGAACTAGAGGGTATTATGCTAAGCGAAATAAGTCAATCAGAGAAAGACAACTATCATATGATCTCACTCGAAGTGGAAATTAATAAACAAAACAGGATCATAGGGGAAGAGAGGAAAAAAATGAAACAAGACACAATCAGAGAGGGAGACAAACCATAAAAGACTCCTAATCATAGGAAAAAAACTGAAGGTTACTGGAGGGGAGGGGGTAGAGGGATGGGGTCACTGGGTGATGAACATTAAGGAGGGCACATGATGTAATGAGCACTGGGTGTTATATAAGACTGATGACTCACTGAACTCTACCTCTGAAACTAGTAATACATTTTATGTTAATTAATTGAATTTTTAAAAAAGGAAGATGAAGATAATAACCTAAGCTTTTAAAATCAGATAACATGTTACCAACTTTAGCGACGATAGTATTTCAATATAACACATTCATCAGTGTTTTCTTTTCCATAATAAATTATTAATTAAAAAAATTACCATCATCTAGCCCAGTGCCCAGGATCTAAAATGACATTATTTTAATATAGATTAAGGTGCATGTTGAATACAACTTTCACTTTACATCTTCAAAACAGCAAGCTAGCCAGAGTCTTAAACCCCTGTCCAGTCATGCCAAGGCAGGCATTGGCATTCAGAAGAGAATCTCATCTCCGGGGAAGGCTGTCAGTCACTCTCCCCCACTTATTACAGGAAAGCATGCATCTTGGAATTCATACAAGTGTCCTGAAACCTGGTAATGACAGAAAAAGAAACCCCTTACCACTTTACTAAACTGTAAAGTTAAATGGAGAGAATGGGATGTAACTAGTAACTCAGAGAATTCATTCCAAACAGTACCAGGAAATATGAATAAAAATCATAAAGCAGAGCTTTTGAAGTTCTTAACTGATGGAATGTTGGAGCAAAATGGCAGCAAAAATGCTCAGCAGGTGTCCGTTCGCCCTCAGCTAACTGTAACCGGGGCAGACCAATAACACAGTGCAGAGGAGCACAGAGCAGGGGCTCCAGAAACATTTGCTGATGAATGAATGAATGAATGAATAGCAAGGAATCCCCTAACTTCTCCAGGCTTCCCCAGCCTACGGACATAAACCCATCAATAAGTGTCAAGTGTCCAAATTGCCCTACTTTACCCTTCACCTTCCCACACAGGACCTCCAGTTCCTGCTGAGGTCCCCCGGACCCTATCACCTCATGTGGGCTGGTTATCTTACTCTCTCCCAGGTGCTTAGTCATTCCCCTACCATTCGCTCCTTTGTTGGTGGTGGGATGACCAGGAGTGGGGATATTCCTGGTGAGTGGGCTCCAAAGTGGTCCTGCTTCCACTCCAGTGCGTTACAGAATGTGGTCTCGGAGGCCCAGACAGGTCTCTGGGATCTGCGCTGACTACAGATTGGAAAAAGAACCACCTAGTTATACTCAGAACTTCCAGCCTGCTGCCCCTTCTGCGTGGAACAAGTTTGATATAATACTTTTCTTCTGGAAGCTTTCTCAGCATCCTACACACCCCACCCACACTGTGCCTCGCCATCTCCACCCCACCCAGCCCCCGCATGCCATGCAGATCTGGTCCTTGGGTGCTGGAATCACTTGAGTTACTTCCCAGGAGACTCCTCAGCCCTGGTGTAAATCATCAGACCTCTCCTCCGTCAGGCCTGTTATCACGGACTGAATGCTTGCGTCCCCTCCACCCCCAAATTCATATGTTGACATTCTAACCCCCAATGTGATCATATTAGGAGCTGGGGTCCCTAGGAGGTAATCAGGTCATGAGGGTGGAGCCTTCTTTTCTCTTACAAGAAAAGGCGTAAGAGCTTATTCCTCCTATCTGCTCTCTGCCATCTGAAGATACAATGAGAAGACGGCCATCTACAAGCCTCCTTTTTTTTTTTTTTTTGGCGGTTTAAAATACTGTTTATTCCTGACCGTGTTCCCTCTCTGGTGCAAGGTCCAGCCTTCCCCCTGTACTTGGCCATGTCGATGAGGCTCTGCAGGGAGGTGGGCAGCCAGGTCTTCTCGCCCTGGATGAACACCACTCCCCGGTCGATGTAGATGACAATGCGGCCAAAGGTGTAGAGCTGCTTCCCTTCGTGCCGCTTCCCGATGACCGGCATGAAAACAATGTTGTGCTCCTCGGCCTTGGTCTCAATGAGGTCCTTGAAGTTCATGGGCACGGAGCTGGCAGCCACGCCGATGCCCCGCTGGGCCATGTTCTCAGTCTCCCGGCGCTCCTGCATGGCCTCGTACTGGACGTCCTTCCTCCGCTCCGTGTGCGTGAGGTAGGCGATGTTCTCCCGCGCTCCGGGCTGCATGTAGGCACCCACATTGGAGGAGACCGCCCTGTTCATGATGTCCAGTGCTTCATTAAACTTGTCCTTGACAGATGGGTGTACTAGTACTTGGTCTGAGAACATGGACTTCCAACCCAGGTACCACTTGGTGATCTCCTCATAATTCGGGCTGTTACTAAGCCAGGAGCACAGCACCTGAAGCCACTTGGGGAAGAAGTGCTTCTCGAGCAGCCCCACCAGGCTGGACACAGAGATCATTCCTTCCCAGTCGATGACCCAGTAAAACGCATCCATGTGCTGCTGGTCCTCACCAGACACGGAATCTCCTGGAGCCTTGATCTTGGGACTTCACAGACTCCAGAACTGTGAGAAATAAATGTTTGTTTCTGAAGCCACTCAGTCTGTGGTAATTTGTCAAGGCAACCCAAGCTGACTAAGACACCTATCTCACAAGTTCTCCAGGTGAGTCCAGCCATACCTGAATCCTCAGCAAGTGATAGTAGAAAACCATGGGCCAAGGGCAGCCTCCGCTACAACATGTTTGAGGAAGAAACCACAAGTTATGGATGGATAAGAAAGTCACTGCATAAGAGAAAGTCAAAGGATCCAGTGGTGATGGGAATCTGTTGCTGCCATCAGAGGAACTTGGGAAGGATTTGGGGCATGTAAGAGGGGCAAGGCCTTCCCATACTGTCTGAGGAGAGTTATTGAAAAGAAATCATGTTGGCACCAGTTTCTTTCCCTCTCCTGCTATCTTTCCCTACCCTTCTAACATATGGTTCAACAAAATTGGGAACATACTATATGTACAGTTCTGTATCCTTTAGGGGACACTTGTTCATTTTGTAAAATATCCTCTAAAAACATTACTTTATTCCGTTCCCATATGTTGAACGTTTGTTTCCAATTTTACATTAAAAAAAAAAAAATGATGGGATGAATATTTGGCTCATAAATCCTGAACTGCATCTCTTGTTACTTTCTTAGAATAGAGTTCAAAAATGAGATTATGAGGGCAAAGGAAACCAACACAATTAAGGCTATTTATACACATCGTTAAACTATCCTCCAGAGGGGAAAAGTTTACACTACTGAGAAAAAAGAGTAAGAGGGCCTAGGCCTCATTTCACATCTGCACGCTTTGCATAATTATTATTGTTTTAGTCCTGCAAATTAATTTTAAGCTCATGACACACAAGTTGCACTTCATCAATTCGAGAGCTCTGTTTCTCCCTGCATTGTAACATCCTGGAATCAACTGGCATCTTACAACAGCTGGAATCTGCTGGCTAGTCCATCCACACCAAACAGCAGTCACAACTTCATACCCACCCATGACAAGTGAACTTGGCTGTTCGTTCTGACTTTAGGATTGTCTGACTACTATTCCTCAGTGCACTTAGGGACCACTTGCGGCAGACATGTGAGTCCCAGATGTTAACATATTCTGGTAAGATGGACAGAGGCAGCATTAAAATGAGCAGGACAGGTGTATGTGGCTTGGAAGAAAATCCTGGAACCAAAAGCAGAGCACATTTTTGGCAAAGTTGCAGCTCCAAGCTCCTGATGGCACAAAGAATAATAGCACACGTGAACACACAGACTGCCATAACTCTGGGACAAAAGTGATTCTCTCATATTGGTATTTGTTTCTCTTATGTTTTTCCTCTTACATTTTTCTTTTTATGTGTTCACTAGAGACAAGCATTTACATATAAGTAACTCTAAAAGAGCTCTCTGGGTAAGCCTAACATAAAAATTTTAGGTGATGAGAAAAATTAGGTGATAGGTTGGCTTGCAGCTTTTTCTTTCTCTGTAATACATGAACTTATGGCATATCTTAGATTTGACAAAACGCCATATTTTAAAATTATCAGCATACTCAACAGCAATAATTTTTAAGGATATTTTATACGTGCAGCGAATCATATCTTTTCTTACTAACACATTGTCGTTCCTTCCTTATATGTTGTCTCTCCTTGAAGAAGAGTTAGAAAAAGGGGCGCATTTCCTGGGGACTGTGGCTTCTCTGAGACTTAAGATCTCAGCTCCATTTGGTGTGGAGTTCTGTGAAACTGGTTTACAGTGGCCATAGACTTCTGGGTTCCTCAGGCGAAACTTTCCAACAAACATTTTGAGAAGAGCCCTACCCTGATATTCTTCTTTAATCTTTCCTTTACCAAAAGTTATCCCCTTTATCTTAAAAAAAAGAAAAAATCTCTCAGAATGACTAAAGTAGAAGTACACACTCGTATCCACTGTAGCCAACAAACATTCAGGACCCACTATCGCCAGGTCTCGTGTTCAGTGCTGGAGGTACACTGGGGAACACAGAAAGCTTCATGCGGACGCGGGACGTAAAATCTAACAAGACAACTTACCTATTGATTTCAAAAGGAAAATACTACTAGAAATGAGGAAAGTTGAAATCTGTCAACCAAACGATCAAAAGTAACATCACTAGAAGGGAGCATACGTCAGCCTGCAGAGATAGTGAAGATACATGGCTTATGGTGTACTGCAACCCAAAATGCATGGCCAGAGAAGCTAATCATAAGGAAACATCAGAGAAACTAAATGGGAGACATTTTGCAAATCACTGGTCTATATGTATATTTTTTTAAAATGTCAATGACATGAAAGAAAAAGAAAGGTTGAAACTAAATATTTATTCAGATTAAAGGGGGCTAAGAGAATGGCTCAATGCAATCAACGGTCATGTTCTAAAATTTTTAAAAAAGACAGAAAATTCTATGAAAGACATGAGCAGACCAATTCATGAAATTGAAATGTAGACTGCAGATTAAAGAATTGTATGATGTTAGATTTCCTGAATTTGATAACCAAACTGCAGATATGTAAGAAAATATTCTTGTTCCGAGGAAAAACACACAGGTATTTTGAGGTAAAGGAGGTATGCGATCTCAAATGGTATAAAAAATAAAAATGTGTATACATACAGAGAGAAAATGATAGAGCAGATATAACAAAATGTTGGTATATGAGAGTACTTTGTACTTTTCTTATAACCTACCTGTAATGTTTCAAATTATTTCAAAATAAAAAGTAAAAAACAGATAATTCACATGAAATTTTGTGTCTATGTTATAGTACAGTTAAAGAGAACTCCATTCTTAAGCTAAGAGAAAAAAATCTAATGAGAACTATGGGCAAGTAAAGTTGCAAACCCTGCTGTTAGGAGTTCCAACACATTAATCTCCAGATCTTGAGAAATGAACCTGAATGAAGAAGTCAAGATCAGAGAGGAATTTGTCAGCATTAAACATGATTCATTAAATGAGAATTAAGATTAACAAAATTTCAAATTGCGTTTTATTAAGAGATGAACATTTTCATAAATAATGTAATTCCCTGCAAATCCTTTTTGGAAATAGGTGAGGTATCAGTAAATTAACCGATGTATGATTCTTATTTTGATCTTTCTCAGACATAGGCATTACATCTGGCCAGTTACACCAGAAGTTTCATAATGCTGGGTTGTAAATGGCAACTCTTCAAATTACATGTACTTTTTTTTTACTCTGACCTTCATATAAATCGCTATTCCTTCCTCTAGACATAAGTCTTTGTGTTTCTTTTGGATTTTGCTTCATTTTATTTTTTAAAGATTTATTTATTTATTTGAGAGAGAGAGTGGGGGGTCGGTGCGGACAGAGGGGGAGAGAGAGAGAGAGAGAATCTCAAGCAGACTCCCTGCTAAGCACAGAGCCTGACGTGGGGCTCAATCTCACGACCCATGAGATCATGACCTGAGCCAAAATCAAGAGCTGGATGCTTAACCAACTGAGCCACCCACGTGCCCCTGTGCTTCTTTTGGATTTTAAAAGGAGAGTTACGAGTAGATCATTTTGGGAATTATATTCATATAGTCGACTGGAAATGACACTACTTTTTTCAAATCACTGAACATCCAGAACACTGACAATGATAATCTAAGAAGTCAACAGAGAAAGAAAGAGTTAAAAACAAAAAAGATTTTGGCTTACATTTAACATTTGTGATTACTATGGTATTTATTATTATCATTATTATTTTTAATAATCATTATTTTAATAATCATTAATAATCATTATTATTTTTATTATTATTTTTAGAGATGGAGCAGGGAGAGAGAGAATCTCAAACAGGCTCAATGACCCATGCAGAGTCCAAATTAGGGCTCGATCTCACAACTCTGAAATCATGACATGAACCAAAAACGAGTGTCAGACGCTTAACCGACTTCGCCACCCAGGCACCTCATACCATGGTATTTTAAAATACGACTCTTCTCCCTACTTTTTGGACATAATTTATATTCACTCCACTCTTACTCATGTTCTGTAGTCCATCAGAACAGTGGTTACTGTAAGGACGGAAAGGAAATCACAGAGCAACTAAAAACTTGAGCCTGAAGTTGCCAAATGCCTGGCTCTTTACCAGCTCATAGAGGAAAGAACTATAAGGTTCCTCTGGACTTGCCCCAGCTTTTGCTCTAAAAGTCCTGGCCACCTGTCACAGTGGCACCAGAGGAACTCCTGGCCAGATTTTGGGGAACCAAAACAAATGATCATCAGCTCCCAGGAGAAGGATCACAGCCACTGAGCAGGGAGCTGATGGTGCCCTACAGCCAGCATAAGCAAATACAACAGGCGAGTGGGAAGTAAGCTCTGTTTTTAATTTTTGGTGGCACCACTCAGCAGCTCAGCGAAGGACTGTGAGTTGGGAGAAAGCCATCATTTGACATATAATTACCCAGGGCAGCAACCTATTACGGAAGCTACCGGAGACCCAAGGGTTGTTGAGCCTTTTCAAGAAACAATTCAAAACCTTGCCAGGACAATAACATTCGTATTTCATCTCCCTCTTCAGTGCATATCCCGATCTCGAGTTGAGCACACCAGACAGTGTGAACACTTCTAAGTGAATGTTCGCTGTGCAAGTGTCGGCCACGTCGTTTGTTCTGGGAGCTGATTTAATGAAAGCAGGAATCTGGACCAGTCAAGCTTTCATTTCTGTATCCCTTCTCCAACCTAGCTCTCTGACGATTTAACTGGGAAAGAGAAATCATCCAGAAAGAGATAGTGGACTGACAATCATTTTGCTATTCACAATCTCTTGTCTCTTTCCAGATCATTCTAGAGTCATGCCAACCTCCAGTTATTCTCAAAGCTGTCTGCTGAAGACCTTTCTCCTCTTTGTCTGCCACTATCTGCTACCCAGAGACCCAAGCAGCCTCCATCTCTACTACTAACTCTTATTGAAGGGGCCAGCCAGTATGTGCAAAACCAGTTTGTTCCAATCAGCGGTCATGATATTTGACATATGGTCAGGGACCAAGGTGTCACAATCTTCAACTTCCCTTTTGCTCTCAGTGTCATTATGTAGTTATGAGCATTATGCGGTTCCCTCCACCGTCTGTCTTATCTCACGTTTAGAGTGTGTCAACCCTACGTGTAAAATGTCTATGTGAGGCACACGTGGGCCAAAATCCGCTCTATTGGTTAATACGTTCCCCAACTATTATATAAACCATAATAAATGTGACCAGTATGGTTTGGCGGGAAATACAAATCATACAAATTCTCCGTGCTTACACTGGCTCTTGTTATAAAATACTTTATTATAATTCAGACTACTGTTATCTCCAAGAAGAATATGAGGAAAAAGACAGAAAATAACAGCATTTCTTTGTCCTTCCTCATGCCTGCTCAGCATGTATTTCTCAGCCTCTCCTACCCCAAAAAGAAGAAATAAAAATAGAACAGCAAAGGAAAGAAAGAGAGTAGAGATTTTCCGAGATCTCTGCTTTGGCCAGCCCACCAGGTGTCCACAGCCCTACAGCATTTCTGCTTCCTCCTTCTTTAGGATGGTGAGTGCAAACGATTTTTTTAATCCACTATCCTTACAAGCATTGTTATGCAAATGAATTCATAAATGTTTAAAAACACTGTAAAAGGTTATCTGCAAATACAAACATATTACAGAAACTACTAATCAGGAAAAAAAAGCTCTTTAATCAGAGATTTTGGCAGTCACTAAATATGAATCAAACCGTGTGTGTGGTATCCCGCAGCATCTAGGATTATTAGAGGAGAAAACTGCTTTCCACTAAAACCAAATGAAAACACAACAATGGGTCACATTTCAAAATCCTTTTTCTTATAAGAGGGAGAAAAAAGATTGAATTTAATTTTCATAATTTAATTTTCATAATGAATGTGGCTCATGCTTTGAAACAATGAACAATTTGTGTTTATTGAACTTAGTATCGTGATAAAGAAATTGTAGGTATTCAGTGTGGATGTGGGATTCTAATAAATGTGAAATGTATCCTCAAAGTGCTCTTCAAAATGCATCTATTCTTATTCTCAAATAAACAAAATAAGGGAAAGGATCTCACAGAAGAGAATTCCAATTCTCCTGCTTCTGGAAAAAAAAGCATCAAGTTCTCAGTTTGGGTCCTAACTTTGTAACCAGATAGACCCTTGAGAAACTGGGAGGAAACTAGTAGTTGTCTTTGGGGACCTTAGTTTTATTATTAAATATAAATGAAGTAGGTTTTGATGTAAGAATCTATTAAGATAACTTATTTACCCTTTCTCAAATATTAATTAAGCCCCTTCAGTAGGAAGGTACCTCACTGCCAGAATCTGGGGATACAGTAAGAAGTGCCAGGACAAGCCAAGTTCTCAAGACGCTGAACCTAGGAGGCAGATACAAAAAGCATACAGGACATCAAAAACTGTTACAAGAATGCTCTGGGAGATGCAAGAGACCACACAAATGAGGTTTCTCCCAGATTTCAGTCCCTGGGAGGACCTAACAGAGTAAAGTCTGTTACAACCCTTGACAAATAAACAAGTAAGAATGGAGAGAGGCCGACTGGATCTAGCAAAGTGCATTTACAAAGGCCCAGAGGCCAGGAAGAGGTGTGGTCTCCAGGAAGGCCATCCCGTGTGATTACAGCCTGGGGCGTTAGAGAGGAGTGGGGAAGAATGGGACTGGAGAAGCTATCAGAATCCCCCTATCTGGAGGGACTTTGCATGCCATTTCAAGATATACAGATTTTACCCTTCAAAGCCACTGAAGGTTTGGGAGTGGCACAGCCAGATTTTATCTAAAGAAAGATCATGTCGCTTTCAGTTGGGTAATGGATGTTTAGGGGGTTGAAAGTGAGGGCAGAGCAATCCATTAGGAGATGGGAGATGATGGTACTTGAACTAAGGAAGTGACAGACAGGACAGAGAAAAGCAAAAAAAACTAGAGGATTAGGAAGAAAGATTGACAGAATTTAAGTAATAACTTCATGTGAATGGTGATGAGAGGTCTATGTTTCCGTTTTGGGCAAATGGGTACATGGTGATGGGAACATGGGATCTGGAGCTGATTGAGAAAAGAGATGAGAAGGCAGTGAGTTCAGCATAAGACTTCCAAACTACAGGAATCTATGGACCATCCACATGAAGATGTCAAGGAGGGTACCAGGTCTAGAGTTCAGGAGAAACGATCAGGGATATCAGGAGTCATAGGCCCACACGTGGTAACCGGAGCTACAGGAATGGACAAGACCAGTGCGGTTGTTCATTGAAAGTGTCGCATTTAGATCCCTGGGGAACACCACTTTTTAAGAAACATGCAACAAGAAAGAAGTAAGTCAAAAAGAAGGCAATAAAAAGAAAATTAAGAGAGAGGAATTATGGATCCGACTGAAGACACTGTTGTAGAAAAGTAAAGTGTGGTCCACATGATTAAATGCAACAAAAGATCGCTGTAGATAGGTTGTCAGAGTGCCACCAGATTGAATGACTGGGATTGCTGGTGATCTTGGCAAGGGAACTTTCCATGGAGTCCTGACTGTGTAAACCAGAAGAGGAATGAATGTCAAGAAAGAATGCAAAAGTGGCCAGTGTAGACCATGCTCTCAGAAAGCTTAACTCTAAGTCCTTGAGGGCTGATACTTTAGTAACCTCAGGTCTAACACATGACAAGTGATAAACATCTGTTGAATTGATGCTAAATTAAAGGGAAGAAGATGAGGCAAATCTACTGGGAGGAGAGACTCAAAGAAGAGAATGGGATCCAGGGTAGAAATTGAGACGTTGACTTTAGAAAAGATGGACTCTCTCTTCCATCAAAACAGGATTATGCTATGTGAAATAAGTCAAGCAGAGAAAGACAATTATCATATGGTTTCACTCATATGTGGAACATAAGGAATAGCGTGGAGGACCACATGGAAAGGGAGGGAAAACTGAATGGGAAGAAATCAGAGAGGGACACAAACCATGAGACACTCTGGACTCCAGGAAACAAACTGAGGGTTACAGAAGGGAGGTGTGGGGGGATGGGGTAACCGGGTGATGGGTATTAAGAAGGGCCCATGTTGTGATGAGCATTGGGAGTTATATACAACCAATGAATCGTTGGACATTACATAAAAAACTAATGATGTACTATATGTTGGCTAACTGAACATAATAAAAAAAAACACCAGGATTAGCGGAGGCAAAGAAATTGAAATAATTGTCATCGAGTGGCTTCCCTATTCTTGATGAATTTAGAAGCAAGGTGATCTGCTGAAAATGGCAGTGGAGATGATGAAGTAAGTAGCCTTAGAAAAGTGGAGAAGAGAGCTAGAACTAACGGGAAACAGAGGATCCCTGGGCAGCTGAGGGGCTATCTGAAGGTTGAGAGCTCAACCTGTATGGCAGAGTTAGTGTGAGTGTGTGTCAAAGGATGGGGGTGCACAGTGCCCCAACATAGAGACCGCAGGAGGGCTGATCTGGGATTGGGCATTTTCTAGATGAGTGGAAAAAAGAGAAGAGCATCTAGGGTTAGATGGATTGGTCCAGGTTAGAAGGAACTGAGACCAAAGAGACTCTGGTAGTAAGTAGAATGATCAGTGAGGTGTCAAAGGGCATGGCAGAGTGAGAACTGAAGACTCATTATGAAGGGGAAATTCAATATGGATGTAGGGTAAATACACATGTAACCCAGTTACTTTTCTGTATGGCTCTTAACGGCAGAGCCATAGCCAACTCCTCCAACCTTGTCTCAATGCCCTGCCAAGCTCTCAGAACAGTGCCTTGTTCCTGAATTCACTATGCTTTTTTGTGATGCTGAGCTCTCACAGGAGTGAGAGGCAGTATTTTCTCACTTCCTAAGAGCTTAGTGCCTGCCATTGGAAAGATTCTTGATATCTTTGGTGAATGAATAAAAAAAATAATAATAAATGCCTCCATGCGTTTGCATGACTTCTAATTTGGCAAAATGCAGACTATTTGCTCACTTTCCCTGCAGAGGTCCATATGGGACCTCTTGGTTCAGAGATCTGCATGGCAGATGCCTGGCCCTGGGTCATGAAGTCATCACAGAGCAGGTTAGGAAAGAAGCTGCAGAAGGAACCATGTGGCTGATCAGAAGGGATGCTTCTGTAGCCGGTGACAAGCCAGAGCTCACAGGGCACCTCTGGAGGGGTGTAGAGGGTTTGGTAAATTAAATAAAAGGCTATGTGTGTGAAACTATGAAGAGCTCCTAAAGTCCCAGCTGTGGACATCACAGAGGCGTGTGAAATTCAGGCATGTTGGAAATTCTAACTCATAATTTCTTGACAGTCTCGAGGGAAGATGCTGAAAAACGTAAAATGTCAAAGGTGATGTATGAATTTTTATTCCAAGTCTCAAACTGTCATGAGGGCATTATTTATAGGTACATGGTGGTTTCCGAGGCCCACAAAGTGAATAAATTATGACAAAATAGGTTTTTTTATGGACTAAGTGACCCTTGATTATTAAACTTATCTCAGAGTCAAAGCGATTTAAAAATTTCCCCTGTGATTATAAATTATCAGTCACTAAAATGTAAATCATTCACTGAATTAAACCAAAGATCCAGGAAGGAATTATATAGCCAGCTTGGAGCTGTGCTAAGAACTGCCCTTTGATGTGGCAAAGCAGCTGTACAGAATGTTTTCAAAGCATTTTATTGTGGGAAATGAGTCTGGGGGTTAAAATGCTATTTATAACTACAAATTCGGGGATGCTACTTTTTTAAATGTTAAATAAGGATAAACTTCATTAATTGAGAGAGCGCTAACATGAAACTTTAATTGAAAGAACAGCTGGTTTGTGAGACAATCAAAAGTAAAAACAAGGTTTTAAAGGGACTATGTACAGGGCACCCGGGTGGCTCAGTCGGTTAAGCATCTGCCTTCAGTTCAGGTCATGATCCCAGGGTCCTGGGATCGAGTCCTACATCGGGCTCCCTGTTCAGTGGGGAATCTGCTTCTCCCTCTACCTCTCCCCCCTTGCTTGTGATCTCTCTCTCATGCTCTCACTCTCTCAAATAAATAAATAAAATCTTAAAAATAAAAGTAAAGGGACTACGTACCACCCCAGTGGCAGGGTGCTGAAGGAGGGGAGGTTGGGTTTGAAATCTAATGATGTAGACAGGGCCAAATCAAAGTTTTGTGGGGCCTGAAGCCTATATAATTTGGGGGAACTCATTTTAAGAAAAGGAATATAGGGGTGGATGCTTGCCTGACTCAGTTCGTACAGCATGCAACTCTTCATCTCAGGGTTGTGAGTTTGAATTCCATGTTGCGGGTAGAGATTACTTAAAAAAAAAAAAGGCAATATCAAGTTCCAAATGTAAAATTAAGTATTAAAGCCAATATTTATTTATAATGAAAAAATAATAATCCAAATAATTATAAAAATTAATAGTTTTATAACTAATAATTATTAAAATATAATTAAATATAAAGTGTTATATAAATATAATTAGTAATTAAGATATAGTTATAATTATTCATAAAAATTTTTCAAGAGCTAAGAAATGCCACAAAATTCAGAAAAATATTTTATTAATTAACTACCTGACATACTTCTATAAATATATCTTCTTAGGTTGTTTTTTTTAAAGATTTTATTTATTTATTTATTTATTTGATAGAGAGAGAGAGAGCACAAGCAGGTGGAGGAGCAGGCAGAAGGAGAGGGAGAAAGGAGCCTGACACAGGACTCAATCCCATGACCCTGAGCCTAGGGCAGACGCTAAACCGACTGAGCCACCCAGGGACCTCACCTTCTTAGACTTTTGTTTACACACTCTCTATATGTAAATCATACCTCTTCATAGGACAATAATTTTACCACATCTCTTTGTATAGAGAATACAAATATAATTTGGTCTTTCCGCAACCAAAATTGATTGAAATTTGCTTTTTATTATTAATAGTTTAGAAAACTCTCAAGCCCTTTCACTGTATGTGTGACATTTTTGTGTGCCATTTCTACGGGAATAGCCAGACTTTGTCAGCTCAAGGTGCATTAGGGCTGCTAGAACACAGAGAGAGCTTGCTGTCCCACCAAAGCCACATGTGTCCTCAGACACGCTGCCAGACGTTTGCACTCTTCAGACACAGTGATTCTAATACATTCTATTTCATGTGAAAAAGAAAAAAAAGAGCGTCCCATAGGTTTCCAATTCTATTCAATTCTATTCACTGCATTATCACATATGTTTCTGATAGAAGAGAAGTCTAGTTTTCTCAGAAGCTAATGAGAACTAAATCATTCTTTAAGAAATGTTCACGGCTGATGATGGGCAATACTTTCCAGAGACAAGTTTCAATCATTGTTTCTCCTCCAAACCTCGCTTCCTTCTGATACCAGCAACACAACACAGTCTTTGGCTCTTTACCCGTGTGTCCAGTAGACTATAAGGGCAAGAAAATATATACATGGAAGTGACTCCAAACCACATTATTCCCCTAACTCCAAACTAAATGCATCCCCAAGTCAGCTTCCCCTTAACCAGACCCCAGGAGCACCCATTGCCCCTCCAATACCACTTAAAATAAAGGCAAGTGTGTTGGGAGGGGAAACTGGCTGAGTGGTCTCAGCCAATTGCTGATAAACTCTTTTCCATTTGCACATTTTACCAAGACAGATGTTGAATACATTGCAATGGGCCCCGCAGCAGGGAGACTGGAGCTCAAAGTTCATTAGCTCCACAGTCAACCCACATCTGGGCTTGGGTCAGGTCTCTGCTCTGTCACTGATGAGATGAAAAATCTTAATTTGTCTGGACTTCATTTTCCCTTGGTCAGACGAGGCTACTAATAACAACAGGTGTCTAACAGTTGTTAGGATGTCTACATGAATTCATTCATGAGAAGTGCTCTGGTAATATTTGGTATGCAGTAAGTATCCAGTAAATATTAGCTCTCATTATTAAGTGAAGGGTATTAGACTGCAGAGTACCACGTGATATAATTAACTCTTTAGAAAATTCATTCATATACCAACCATAAAGACATTAAGCAGACACAACCGTCATATATTAATTAAAAATGATTCTCCAAGGATAGCAAGAGCATTATCCTAAATTACCAAGTATATTTGGAAACAATGAAACTACTTGTAAAAATTATATGTTGAGGGGCGCCTGGCTGGCTCAGGGTAGAGCGTGTGATTCTTGATCTCAGGGTTGTGAGTTCAAGCCCCACACTGGGTATAGAGATTACTTAAAAATAAATTTTTTTAAAAAATCATATTTTGAGAGATTTAACTCATATAAACTGAACACTCCTTCTTCCCAACTCACTATGTCTGAACTGGGGGTGGGTGATTTGTTCCACTATTGTATGATAGGGGGAAGAAGGATATATCTTTTCTCGTATTAATTATTCTAAATGGTGTGTTATATTTCCCTAGGAAGCATATAAAGTTCCCATTCCCAGAAATCAAGGTTTCAAAAGATCTCCAGAAGCAAAGTAAACAAAATGAAAAACAAATCTTAACAATGATTTCATTCATAGGAATCTTTTTATTGCTAATAATATCAAGGAATAGTACAAATCTTTTCAGACTACACACATCCTTTGTTGTACCTTAAAAATGTAGATATTTGCTAAAATATACACAGAATTACCGCACACAAAAATATTTAAGTGAGAAGACCTAAGAGATTTTAGAGCCAAATTTGACACAGAGGCCCTTACAAAAATAAATATGTGATCTTTCGAAGTCATAAATTAGTATTCTGGAAGATGTTCCTGACAGCAGGGATCAGAATAAATTGAGAAGGAAGAAATATTTTCTGTCAGTAGCAAGCAGTAAAAATGCCAAAAGCAGGGGAGCGGGGAAGCTTTTAAAAAATAAACAGAGATCATCTTGGAACACTGAAAAAATAAAATTAAATTTAAAAAAATATAGATCATTGTGGAACCGTACATCTGCTTAAAGCAGACTAGATTACAATCATTATTTTATTAGAGATTAGTTTTTGAAACACTTTGAATGTGAACACTTAAACTGGAACGACTAGGATCTTTTCTTAGAGTCCCTGTGAATATGCCCCTCCCTTTGAAAATAAACAAGTCCTTTCTCTCTATTCTGATTTGTGGCTTCTCAGGATCAACTGGCTTCTCAGTTGCACCACATGAAGGCAGAGAAAATGTCATTGACCTAAAGAATCTAGATCATAAGGGGTGAAAAGCAGCATCTGTGAGGGCTCAGGTATGAGACAGAAAAATCCTGGCAGTTATCTTATTTTTCATGAAGAAACCAGAGCTGAGCTTTGCCAGGCAGACAACTATGAGCTCACTGGTCTGAAATAATTACTCATTGAGACTTTTCCCCAGGACAGAACTAATGGGTTTATGCAGGAAACATAACTTGAATATTGGTTTATGGGGTTTTTCTTTTTAAATCAGTAATCAGTACCCTTTGTACTTGGGCCTTACAAAGTTTTCAGTTACACTAATTGACAAAGTAGGAGATTAAAAAGAAAATAAATATTCAACCAAAGCAGATTGTTTTTAATTCACATTCTTTATGTCTGGTGATCTCATTCCTGACTTAGGAGATAAAGAAGTCAAAGCCTCCAACGATTGGAACTGACAGAAGAGTTGTTAAGGGCTTAACATCCCACAGCTGATACTCAGAAATTAAGCATACACTGAAGCAAACCCAAAACAAATTGCTCTGTTTAGCCCAGAGCCAATCGGAGAAATGTTCTTTTTAATCAAGAGGAGATGTACTATGATGTCAACTAAGGGACCAGGGATATCAAAAGCAGACTGTGTTCAAATGATTTCTGTGGGAAGGTGCAGAGCGAGATCTACAACACTGATCTATATTTTTGCAAATTTCTGCTTCATGTCTAAAGAAAGCAAATTAAAGTACAACAAATAATTCACCTAAAACTCAGTGATGTGACGTTAGCAAGTCCTTTCAACACCCCTAACCTATGCTGTAAGAGACGAATGCAGATCTGATGGTGTCTAGCGTTTACTTGCTTCCTAGACTCTTTGGATGGCTGTGTAGAATGTCCTCATTTCTTGCTAGAATTGCATGTTTTATTTAGTTTTATTTTGTTATTTTCAAGTAAAGCACTTTAATTTTGGCCCTCTGAATCCTGTTAGTGGATGGCATTTCCACTGATGACAATAGAGGGGAAAGAAAGTCTTTTGAGAACCTTCCACTGTGAAATCAGGATGCAGGGGATGCTGAAGTAAGGAATTTGCTGACGTTCTAATTTACTGACCTTTGACAACACTCAGAGGCTAGTAGTACAAATAATACTTATTTCCACTAACTAGCGGCACTTCAACTGTGTAGTTAAATTGATCAATAAGAATTACAACAAAAGCATGTTACACTTTTGTTGATGATATTGAAAACTGACCATATTTCCCCCAAGAAGAAGCTCAAAGAAGAACAGAGTGCCATTCAGAAAGCAAAACGGACATCTGTCCAAAATAGACTAGCTAAATTCAGCTTTCTTTGCTCTCTTCCAACAAATGAAATCTTTTCTTAGAAACCTGACTGGCTCCCTTTTTCTCCTCTTTCTTCCCCTCTCTACCATCTTGACAAGGTAACTCCCCATCATTCAGACCTCGGCTCAAATATCACCTTCCCAAAAAGCCCTTCTCCCCACCTTATACATGAAGTCCTCTCCTATCCAAGTCTTCATATATATATACCCTATTACCCTGTTTTACTTTCTCCTTAACACTAAACACATATATACCCTACTACCCTGTTTTACTTTCTCCCTATCTTTTGAAATCATCGTTATTTCTTTATGTACTTGTCTATCATCACTGTCCCCCAGTACAACACAAGATCCACAAGAGCAGGATCTCTATCGGTAGCACCTTCAGCAATGTTGTTCATTGTGTCCTTAGACTGTGTGGGTCAGGAGTTTATGGCATTCTTACTTGGAGTCTCTCAAGAGCTCCTACTTAGATGTCATCTGAAAGCCCGACTGGGCTGGAAGATCCACTTCCTATGTAGATCACTCTCATGGCAGCAAAGTGGTGTGGGCTCTTAGTTCCTCCTCCCATGGGCTTCTCTTTAGTACTCTTTCAGTGTCCTCAAGGCATGCGGCAAGCAATCCATGAGACCGTGGCAGAAATGCCAATGGCTTTTATGATTGGTCCTCGAAAGTCACGCCCACTGCCAACTGTACTTTTGGTCACTTGATTCAGCATGGGAGGAAACTCCCGAAGGGTTGGCCACCCAGAGGCAAAGATCATTTGGGGCCATCATGGAGCTTGGTTACCATCCTGCTGGTTACAGTTTACTATGTAAAAAGCCAGACTTTAGGAGTGCCTGGGTGGCTCAGTCAGTTAAGCATCTGCCTTCAGCTCAGCTCATGATCCCAGGGCCCCTCCTCCCTGCTCGTGCTCATTCTCTCCCTCTCTCTCAAATAAATAAAATCTTAAAAAGAAAAAAAAAAAGCAGGCCTTTAAGATAAGGCAAGAAAATACCCATGGACCTCATATTTTTACATAAGACTTCAATTCTAAAAATATTTTTAAAGACATAATCACAGTTTTCTACTTTTCTATGGAGCCTGAAGAAAGTATGTATTTCTTCTCAGTGACAGAATTAAATGAAAAGAATCATAAAATAACAACTGCTGTCCCTCTCACTTTTCATTTCACAATAGGTTACTGGGTTTTGTTTTACTGTCTACTTGGTTGTGGATAGGCAGCACTCAAGCTCTTTGAAATGTAAAAGCAAGAGGAAGGCCAAGTTCGAATTAAGCTGGGAAGAGTTCAAACAAGTCTTTGGAAGCAGGTCCCCAGACAGGATCTGCAGCCCATGTCTCTTCTGAGACAATGAAATATGTGATTCTTCTACCAAAAATGAGCTCACTTGTTAACAGTTGATTGTTCAGGGGTCTGGAAACCATAGCGTATTATTTTACCACCGTAAAACTAACTACAGACTGTAGCCATGTGTAACCTTGGTCTTTTCGGGGATCAAAGGCCAAGGAAGGCAAACAATTTTTTTAAAAGTTGCTCAAAACAAGAATAACCTGTCTGGATTCTGTACAGTCCTAATCATCTTTTTTACAGGGTGATATGAAGAATAGCTTCTCTTAATTCTTTCAGATAAGATACCGGAGTTTCTAGCACCGCCAACTCTATCCATAAATAAACAAGAGCAATCCATCAATTAACAAAAACCTACCTAGAAAAATGCCTCTTTGAAAAAATAAAAAGGAAAGAATTGGAAAAAAGACAATGGCGTGAAATCCACAATGAGTAAGAGCAGGAGTAAAAGCAGTGAGGTTTAATTAGAATGAGAACTCCAAAAATCTACTACAGAGAAATGGTTTCAGAAGGTGAAACGAAGACTACGGTTTATTTATCTTCTGCTCCTTTGACATCCAAAAGATTAAGTATTCCCCTTAGGGAAACTATTTGCTTTCTAGTTCAAAGCTACAGAATGTCAATGCAATTTATTTTCTAAAAGTTGACAGCTGATAAACAGATTAGGGGAAGCGACACCAAATCTCAGATACCTTATTACACAGACAAGAGGAAAAGCTTCTAAATCCACTTGACTTCAGGGCAGAAATTGTTTGACCCTCTGTCCCTTAAAAATCACATTTACTGTTATAGCAGAAGAAAAGCTCCTTAGGGCATTTTATGCTGCTGGGCCTGAGCCCCAGTGTTACTAAGGTATCCCAGGGGAGACAGAGACTCCAAACAGCGGGTACTAGACTGTAGGCAATGGAGGCAACCAGACGAGTAGCCAAAATCAGAGAGAGCTGAGAGAGGCCGCCGAAGAGCCGTGCTTTCTTAAGCTAATTCTGATCCAGCGGAAGGTGTTGCTTTTTTATCTGCTGGTTACGCTCGATTTTAGAGACGGAACCCCAAGAACATCAACTCAAAGCATCACCACTAGGAATGCTCTTTGGGGAAAAAAAGAATTGTTGCTTTCTTGATTTTATCTTTCTGTAGCATATAAATTCAAAATCAGGAGACAAGGGATTCCGTCTCCCCTGTGTCCACTCCCCTCACTCATTCTGGGGCCCCTACACTCTAGCAGCAGCAGGGAAGGACACGACCCTACCTGGCTTCATGTTACAGGCGGCTTTTAGGGGCACTCATGTTCCTGGCCTCGGAAGGCATCAAGGCAGACCAATCTTCAGCATCTCTACCATATAATGATACCACTGTGCAGTAAAGCCTCTCCCTGGGGAAGGGCTAACACTTCTGTGCAATAATCCAGCAGCCTGGTGAAACTTGGCTTCCAGCTGGCAGCTTCTCCCAACATCCAAGTTGTGCATGCAAGCAGTTTTTTCACATGATAGACAGAGCAAAACACACAGGCTCGTAGGCTGGCCAGAAGCTTCTGCAAAAATAAATACATATTGTTTCCCATCACGATGGAAAATGTTAAACTCCCAGTTTCACGTTTTCCAAAACCAGGGCACCTCCTAGGGCAAACTTTCATTTACTTCTTTTTGCAGGCATGAGAAAAGGCAAATTTAATGAAACATTTGTAGTGTGGGTACTCGTGCTGCAAACACTGCACCCTAAGCGTCCACAGCACTGATTTTCCCCGTGTTCAGGTTAGGAATGATCTCTTCTGATCTAATTTTCTGGGTTCCTTTCCTTCTTATCGCAGCCCTTATTTTGGCTGTTGTTGTTCATAAGGAGATGGCATTTTCCTTCAGATTACAGGTTATATTAGTCAAAGTTCTCATATACATATGAGAGAGATTTTAAGCAATTGACTCACAATTCCTGGCAATGGTGGAGATTGGCAAGTTCAAAATCCGTGTGGTGGGCCAGCAGGCTGGAGATCCAAGGAGGAGCCGATGTTGTAGTTCAAGTCCAAAGTCAGTTTAATAGCAAGCACAATTTCTTCTTGGTCGAGGTGGTCAGTCTTTTGTTCTCTTCAGACCTTCAACTGATTGCACGAGGCCCACCCACATTATGGAAGGTAACTTTTACTCAAAGTTCACTGATTTAAACGTAAATCTCATCAAAAAACAGCCTCTTGGAAACATCCAGAATAATGTCTGACCACCTATCTGGGCACCACGGCCCACCCAAATTGGCATATAAAATTAGCCATCACAAAGGGCAAACATCTTTTTTTTAATTTTATAATTTCATGTAATAACAAACCATTAGTCTGTGCACCAAGGATATGAGACATGGATAAGTCAAAACTACTGAATAAGTAAAATATAAGTACAAATAAAGAAATGAAGCCCCAAATAGCATCCCCAATAATTCGGCAACAGGGGAAGTTATTTCTTTTTACATGGTGTCAGTGGTGTCGGTCAAATACCTAGTACGCTGTGGCTAGAAAAGCTTTTCAAGATCAGGCTATCCAGAACTTATTGTATAGATGAAGAGACTAAGGCAAGGCAAAGAATTCGAGAAAAATCTGAAAATATGGTGGAGCATGGCACAGACGGCACAAAAGAGCAAACAGCTAAGAGGCCAGATACTACTGCCATTGGAATGCCCTGTGTGGAATGTGCCAGAATACCTTCCAACTTATTTTCTGAACCGAGGCACACTATACAATAGCCTGTTGTCTAAACACAGAGACGTGGCTCAAGGGTATGCTGGTGGATTGTACCAAACAGACCTGGTTATCGAAAACTGGCCTCGGTATATCCAAAATACAGATAAGCCCATCATGGATAACTGAGAGTCCAACTACTGCCTTTATTTTGATAAGAAGCACAGGAAAAGTAGGGTTTGGCCTTTTCCATGCCAACATCAGCAAAGACTGGCCATTGTGCCTGGGGCTTCCATGCTTCCCAGAAGCACCCTTCATAATCTGCCTTTCAGTGGGACGGGGAGTCCAGTCAATCTTGGTGAGTTACCGTCCTTTCCTCTCCAGACAAATGCCGGCACTTCTCCTTTGGTTCACCAGGACTGGCACAGGCCTTAGGAAAAGCTATTAAGATTCAGCACCATTATCGAAGGGGACTAATCAAAGCGGAATCTAATCTTCTTTGGGAGACAGAAGGCTGGCCCAGAAGTGGGGCTGTAACCTTCAGACACCTGCTGGTGCTGCTGCCATCTGATGCCTAAGAAATGAGGATCCAGTGTGTCTTTGATGCCCAGACAAGGCTTTGAAGCTGAGTCAGGACCACAGGACAAAGGCGGCACTGTTTATGCAAATCAAGAAACAAAAGAAGCAAAAATCCAAAGCCATTAAAAGTAACATCAGAAATTCAATATCCAGAGATGATTAGAAGCTCTGCACCAGCATGAAACAGAATGCCTAAAAGCAAGGCTGGGCAACACACCAAAACACATACCTTGGGAAGGAATCCTGAGCGGCCGGAGCTTGGCAAGATGTGCTTAGAAGCCTTGATATATGCAGCTCCCTTAGCCAAGGGGCAGCATCTGTGCGCTATGGGCAGGAAACCCTGGGCTGTGGCTGTCCCTGCACCTGGTGCACGCAGTCCTTTCGTGAGAAGCTCCAGTACGCGCCCATGCAAAGCCGGCCCTCTTGTTGCCACCCCTTGGCAGTTCCATCACCCTATAGCACCTGTCTTCTGCAGGAGACCACACTCTCATGAACACTGTTGGGCACACTATACAATAGCCTGAAATACAATGAGCTTCTGGGAAGACTTAGATTTTTTCTTTTTAGGCCACTCCAAAAAGATCCGAGTCTAGGCAGAGGGTCCAATCGTGCAGAATTACCGTTCGTGAATGTTCTCTGGATATGGTCACTCCCAGGAAGGGCATACTACTGTCCTATCGGGAAGGCGCTCCAGAGAACAACTCAGCCAAAGGTTCTCAAGCCTGGCAGCACACTGCCGCCCCTTGGGAAGTTTTTAAAATATGTCACTTGCCCTGATCCTACCCCAGATGTTCAGACTTGAAAGGTCTGGGGGTGGGACCTGGGCATCAGTGTCTTTTCAACCTTCATCAAATGATTCCAATAAGCCGCCATGTTTGAGAAACACAACTCTAGCATGCTCCTCTTTGTTACAGGAGAGGAAACTGAGGCCCAGAGAGAATAAAGGGCTTGTACAAAATGACACAGCGTAAGGAACCCCTCCAGCCCTTTCATGAGACAACACAAATAACGGAATGATGATATTTGCACACTGTGGGGAAAATGGATGAGGCTGCTCTGGGCTAGGGGCAACTGTCCTGGAGACACACGCGGGTACACCAGGCCACACTTTCCTCCCCGGATGACTGTTATTTCTCGGTGGGAGGCATGAAACGATAGAACACAGCTCACATCCTTGAGAAGAAAAAGGACTGAAAAAGAAAATGGACGCATAATTTGAGGACTTTTGCTATGGAATTTTTCATAGACCTGTCACCAAAAGAACACGGTAAAGCCAGGATGCGGAACAGCAGATTTAGCAACTGAGTTGTGATCTATCCCGGAGAAGGCTGCCTGGGGGTTCACTTGCAATAACGCAACTATCCCAAGTTAAAACATAACTTTGGGCGGCAGCAACCAACTCAGAACAATCCTTTGTACGGCAGACTAAAAGAGTGTGAATTCCCAAAAAGTTAAATTTTGATTCCATAAGTAATGAAGACCCCGGGCTTAGGAACTTTATAATATTGGATAATTAAGGCCGATCTGCCAACTACTAGAAGCAGGCTAATTTAGTAGACTGTTTATATTTTTCACAAAGGAGAGGAGGAGGTTTTCATGACGTGCCAAAGAGAAAATCAAAGGTAAGAAAATTAACTACAAGCAACAAAGGAACCAAGCCTCGGGAATATGAGGACTGAAGGGGTTCGAGTGACCACTTTTTATTTAAAAGAAAACACATTGATTTGATTTCCCTCCACTCTATTAAGAGATGTTCATCACTAGATGTTTTTTCTTCTATGAAACTAAATGCTTGATGAGCTCAAGAGATGAGATACACGGAACAAAGAGAAGGGTTTGAAGGAGTGTCATTTTATACTGAGCCCCAGTGCAAGGCACTCCATAGAGTGGGTAGCTTGGGGCATGGCCTTTAAAACACAAAACAAAACATAACTTGTTTAAAAATAGCCACTGTTGGGAGGAGGGAGAACACATGCACTTCACTCAGTAAAAAACACAAAGGATGCATACTTGGCAGAGCCTCTCCCTTGTAATCCTGTACCAACCTTACTACTTCTCTTAATAAGAAAACCCTTTGGCTTTCTCGATTGCTTGAGCAACTGGATCCCGAGTTTCGAAGATTCCACAGTACACCAACTTTCCAAGTTCTGAAAATCCTATGGCCTGTACCTTAAATGGATACACAGCTTTGAGTCCTTCCATGAGGGCCCCCACTCCTCCCATGACCTTCTGGGAGCTCAGCCCTTGTAATGCCCAAACCCACAGGTGCATCCAAATCATTCATATACATGTTTAAGATACAGATCCCAGGCCACTCCCACAGGCCAACTGATTCAATGTGGTTGAAAAGGGGCCCAGAAATCCATGTAACTAATAAAAGTTCTAGGTGTTGTGGCCCCTAAGCTAGTATTTAGGAACCACTAGTTGAAGCCAAGCAGCCTTCAACCAAAAGGTCCGCAGAACAGTGATGAGGTCCATGTCCACTCATGGCCAATGAACTTGACCAATGGGGGTGAGTCACTTTTAGGCCACCTTAAATACTAATTTCAAACATGATCACCTGGATTTATCCACATAGACAATCTGTGATGGCCAAATAAATAAAAGGATGTATGTAATATTTTTTAGTCCATTGCTTTACAAATTCATAGTTTATCTCAATAAGGAAAAATTTCTAGGATGGAAATCAATGTGTTCAATTCATCTTAAAGTCTAGCAAGACTGAGAAAAGGCAGAAAGATTTATAATTTTCTAAGATATTTGAGTATGCTGGCTGTTTCAAGCCTTCCATGCCAACTCCACGGAATCCATCCGAAACCCCAGACACGGTCTGACTGTCTGAATGCTCTCCCACCCCACACCCCAACCCTGTGCTTCCAGCAGAGGGAACGCAGTCATGTGGGGGCTGCATTAAGCTTACTGTTCAATGGTGTGGTGATGACATGAAAAATCCTGATTCCACTTGGCAGTAACGTTCCACTCTCTTGGCGGATCTCAGCCATAATCACTGTGGTGTGTGGAGCTTGAACAGATTATGGGGCTGGCTGGAAACCAAGGAACTAAAAAGCAGTTCAGTGGTCCAGCAAGGGACTCCGTGTTGGGAATGCCACAGCTGCAAAGGTCCACAACCACATTTCTCACAGGTATCCCAGGAATTTAAGTTCCGGTCTTAGTCCCCAGAAAATTTTGCCTTTCCCAAGACCCCAGAAAGCAGCAATTTCTCACTTAACATGACTTTTTAGGGAAAAAATGCCAATTGACATACATTCATTATATCCCCTTTCTTGGAATCCTCTTTAGTCCTAAGAGAATCAGAAGCTTGCCATAGCCCACTCCCCTCCTCACCTCCATAATATATATGATCACTCTTCGAAAGAATGGGGAATGGAAAGAGAGAGTCCTACTTCCCTGTTGTCTAAAATGTGGGCACTTTTAGCTACCTTCATGGTTTTCTTGGACTTGACTGCTATCTTCATCTGTTCTAACAGACTTAGGCTGCCATGAGAACGTACCACAGACTGGGTGGCTTATAAACAGTAGGTTTTTCACAGCTCTGGGAGCTAGAAGTCCAAGATCAGGATGCCAGCATGGTTAGGTTCCTGGTGAAGACCTCTTTCAGGATGTAGTCTTCCCTCTGGGTCCTCACATGGTAGAAGGGGTAAAGAATCTCTCTGGAGCCTCTTGTTCCAAGGGTACTAATCCCATTCGCGAGAGCTCCACGAATAAGATTTAAGCAGCTCCCCAAGGCCCCCACTTCCTAATACCATCATCTTTGGGGGTTAGGATTTCAACACATAAATTTTGAGGCAAGAAGGGGGGATTGGGACACAAACATTGAGACTACGGCAACAGCCAAAGTGGCGAAAGTTGCCACTGACAAGCCTGACAAGTCCTTCAATAGACATTTAAGTATTCCAACCTAGAGGGTAAAGAATGCTTCCAATGCAGCCAATTTGTCATCACTTAACCCAGGTAATCATGAGAATGCTTTAACAGTAGACCCAACCCCACACTCAGCCCTCCGCCATATTCTTAGGGCATATGCAGCTCAGGATCATTACTTCCATTATTATTGATATTTCCAAAATGCACATCTTCTCAGGGGGCTTGAAACATTAATCAGAAATGATGGGGGTGGGTGGAAGGGGTTATTTTTCATTATGTTTGCAGAGGAAGAAATCCCATCGGCTTAACCAACAAGTCAGGGACAGTCCTCAGCTTGGTGAATTTGACAAACAACCAAAATAATGAGAATTGTTGCCTCAATTACATGAGATGTGTTATGAAGTCATAAGTTCAGCCCTGGCAGGATGTCCTGAAGTTATTATTGGAAGTCTAAGTCTGAAAAGATTACTGTATGGTGCTCCTAGAGAGGAAAAGGAATGCCCTCCAGACAGATCTAAGGTTTAATTCATGCAAGAGACTTGGCTAATGCCACCAACCACAAACGCTTAATTTTCATGGATCAGAACGGCAGCATGTTCCAGGGAATTAATTACAGCCACTCTATTTATATTCTGCATGGCTTTTCAATTATTACCTATAATGGGATTCTTTTTTCCTTTTATGAACATTAACACACAGCTTTTCTACCAGAGGAATGGAGAGCTGAGGGAAAAGTAATATGATCTTTTACCACTAGGTCATTCGCTGGCAGCTTGCCAAGCCTGCCCGTTCTAGAAGGGTCAAGTCTTAGGGCTCCTGAGGCATCTGAGCAAGGGTCACCACCCAAATTTCTACAAGGGCCAGGCAAGCCACGTCAAAGAGTGAGACAGCGGGGGGTAATATAACGGCACAGAGTTTGGGCCTGATGGGGATGTGACTGCCTGGGCAAAGGCCGGGGGACAGTGGCTACTCAGCCCCAAAAATCACTGTTGTGTACAAATGCAGGCCTGGCGAGGCCGGTGCTGGTTCCACAGGCTTGTTCAGGTTGTGCAAAGTTATCCAGTTACACATTTAGGATATAAGCACTTTAGGGATGCCTATTATGCTTCATTAAAAAAAAAGTGTTGTTTTATTTTTAAATGGGTGTAGGGCCAGGTTTTCTAGGGGCCAGAGACACAAGGACAAGAGAACAGGATGAGTGTAATGGAGGAAGTGTTCAGAGTAACTACCTAGAACAGGTATTGTGTTAAATTGGCTTTTACTGAGCCATCCAGGGCATGGGTGGAGGTGGGCTGGCAGAGTTTTGAAAAGCTGGGATTAGAGACAGAGATTTTAAAACATCGCACTTAGGCAGAACAGGATATATAAAACAATTATATTTGGGTTGCTGTTAAGAGAATATATGTACATGCACAGAAAGCTTCTAGGAGAATGTACAAGGAGCTGTTAACATTGGTTGTCTCCGGCAGGTGGCATAGAGTAGAAGGGAGATTTACTTTTTATTGTGTTTCTATTCATCCTGTTTGAATCTTTATTATAGGAGGATATGACTATTTCAGTTGAAAAGAGAAAAAAATCAGGAAAGTTCATATAATTAAATTACTATTAAATAAATCTACAAGATCCCTAAGGGATTTCAGAATTTTTTAAATCAGCAATTTTTTATATGTTCACAGTGTAAGTGCAGTTAAATGAACAAGTCGCTCCTTTGAGAATAAAGATGTCAAGACATACACAATAGACACATTTCGTAATTTCCGATGAATAATAGCTATGATTTAAACACATATAGTGAACCATCTTCAGAATATGGTAACTGGGGAATAGGACAAACAACCATATTACAGGCTGATCAATTTTTCTTTAAAGATTAATTATTTATTTGAGAGAGAGAGAGTGAGAGAGTGGGGCGAGGGGCAGAAAGAGAGGGAGAGAGAGAGAGTCTTAAGCAGACTCCACGTTGATCATAGAGCCCCACTCAGGGCTCGATCCCGTGACCCTGAGATTATGACCTGAGCCAAAACCAGGAGTCGGACACTTAACTGACTGCGCCACCCAGGCACCCCTAATCAATTTTTTTCAGACCTTAATTCAACTGTATACTCTACTGTTACATTATTTAAAGAAATGTGCAGAAACAAGCCTTAGAATAGTCCTACTCTTGTCCCTATGTAAGCCTTCTAAGGGTTCTACTATACTGTGCTGAACACTTGAAGACAGTGCCACACAGTGATAAGACCCATGTGTACACTAAGTGTTGGAAAAAGGGCCAGGGCACAACCAGCAGCCTCCCTGGTTACAAAGCTTCCATTGTTCATTCCTATGACCACCAGAGACAGTCAAGGGAGAAGCCTGTTTATGTACCTGGAGCCACAAAGAAGCTCAGTGGTAGAATCACCTAGAGAAAGTCACTGAAGACAAATCTGAGAAAGTCACTGAAGACAAGTCTGTAAAAACCAAACCCTGCTTGAATAACTGGCATATGCCTTTAAACCATGAGTTATATTTGTTATAAAGCAATCAAGGGATGCCTGCGTGGTTCAGTCAGTTAAGTACCTGACTCTTGATTTCAGCTCAGGTCACAATCTCAAGGTCGTAAGGTCAAGCCCCGCGTCAGACTCGATGCTCAGAGGGGAGTCTCCTTGAAATTCTCTCTTTCCTCTCCCTCTGCCACTCTCCCGACTCAAAATAAATAAATAGAAAAATAAATAAATAAAATCTTTAAAAAAAATAATCAACATTAAAACAGCCACACTGGGCTTAAAATCTGGAAATCTGTTATCTCATCTCAAGACTTACTCACTGTATAATATACTAGGGTAAAATCCTTTAATCACCTTACGTTTTGGTTTCACCATCCATGGACATCAATTAATAAAATAGAACCAGGGGAATTTAGGCATCCTTTTATCAGTCATTTCCCAAAGGAAATACATAATCCTGAAGCCCAATCATGTTTTGAAATTGGAGGGTGGGGGGATGATTGATAGTTTTCTCCAGCCATTTGGAAGAAGGTTGAGCTCAAAGGTCAACTAAGTCTAAGACCACTAATTAAAAAGGCTGAAAAACTGAAACTGTTTTACCAGTACGAACCCAAGATGCTGCAGCCACCGTGCCTATGAATAGTGCTACCTTATTCATTGGCCACTAACAACACTTGATAAACTTCTTTCTTTTGTTATGTAGCTGTGATCATAGCAAGTGATCTGCATATTTATGTACAATTCATCTATTTAGTCTCACTCCGTACCTATGAAATTCACCAACATAAAGCCGAGTTCGGTAACTAGAAAGTGGCTAAGATAAGTGATGAAATTATCAAGACAGCGGAAGGGAACCACAGAGTCCACTGTGTCATTCAAGCAGAAGGGGCCATTCTTGTTTGGAAGAAACACTGGCACTCTTATCTTCGTAAGTTGGGTCAACTGACAGAAGCAAACACTAGAACTAATTGGTCCTTTCTTGATCTTAAACAGACCATCTGTACTCAGTCTGGGACATTAGCTGCTTGGGTCACACCCTTGCTCCACCACACACTAGCCTTGTGACCTCGGGCAAGTTATTTAAATTCCCTGGGCCTCAGTTCCCTTCTGTGTAAAGTTAGGAGAGTCATAGCACCTCTCGCCCAGGGTTGTTGCCAGGGTTAAATTAGTTATCTTATCAGAGTGTTCAGTTTTCATTAGTAAATGAACGTTAGTTTTTATTCTGCTAATACTTTGTTTTTTTTGGAAAGAAGATAGAGAGAGCACCTTGTGAATATATATTGTTTTGAAAATCTTCATTTGGAAAGAGAAAGGAGATGGGACCAAAAGGAAAAGATGCATAGGAAATAGCAACTATTGTTTTTTTAGTAGCATTTACGTAAAAGACATAGTCCATGCATTATTACATTTGTTTAAAAACTTGTTAAAAAAAAAAAAACTCTTGGAAGTAGGTGTTATTATTGGTCATTTCCAGACGAAGAAGCTAGGCTTGGTTAGAGGTTTGCTGATGTGCCCACAATCACACAGGAGGTTCAAACCCTAGCATAGCTGACTGTAAGCTTGGATACTCCCTCCTTGATACCACCAGGCTGGGGGAAAAAATAAGAAGAAGAAAAAGAAGGTGGAAAAGTGAGGAAAACAGACTAATGGAGAGAAGGGGACCAAAGTTTCATCTAATTTTTCACTCAGGAGCTGAAACTTCTATCTATAGGCATAACATAAGCATTGAATGTCAAGACTGTAATGATAAAATGTAACATTGTTCTTGCTGGTGCGGAAAACCATCACTAGTAGCAGTCTGAAATATTTTATAAACACACCTGCTTTAGTGTGTCTAGGTAAACATTCCCCAAAATGCTACTGGTTGAGCATCAAGAAGTGGAGAATAATCCAAGGTAATCCCCCAAACGCTGCAGCAACGAAGTCGTGTACAAAATGTGGGGATCAGCACCCCCAGAACAAGCAGAAGCCCACCAATGTTTATGTCGATGTCAACTGAAAACCATCTCTTGATTTAGAAAGCCATACAATGGTTCCCAATGTAGGATGCTACTTTTCAAACCTCTACCAAATGAAATGCCCAAATCGCTCTATAATTACATGGCAGTTACTGTCTTACGACGGCACAGACTCTGAGTCCCCACTGTCTTCCCACAGGCAACAGTAGGCTCCAAGAGACAAACCGAATGGGTCTTTTGGGTCAAATGTTTTTCCTTGTGCCTTGCTCCATTTTTCATTACATGGCAACTTGGCACTCCTCCCCTTAATCACAGATTTGGGAACGGGGGAGGTCAGCCTTCCCTCCGTTGCTAAGGCCACCATTCATGGCTCCACTGAAGTAAAGCGCACCCACCGCAGTGCATAGGCCACATGCCAGTTGGGTCCCTTCACCTCGGCACAGCTGTGATTCCCATCAACTCAGTGCAAGTTCTAATTAGAACACAAGGAACATCTAGTTCCTTGTCATCGTTATGATATTTGAAGGAGAACTATTTGCTCAAGGGGGGTTTTGAGATCAGACTGGTAAATGTGGCAGGTTTTCCCTTTGCCTGATACAAAGTGTCTCTAAAACATAAACTTTCCTTAATTCAATCTAACCCAAATAAACTTAATGCTAACTGAGATAACTGTACTCAGTCTCTGACAGTAAAAGTTTTCGGGGCAATTTACTGGTATTTTTGGCAAATATGGTCCAGAACTTTCAGTGGGAAAAAAATATTATAGCAATGGGAAGTCTGAATGTGCTCAATAAACCACACCTCCCACTCATACAGGAAAGAAGTCTTATCAGATGTTCCTCTAGCCAGCGTCAGAGGTAAGCAGATGAATGAGAAGGTTGAGTGTGCACAGAGCTTCGGAGATAAGAGTAAATGGAAGTTGGCAGCCCGGGCTCTATAAGCCACCAGTTCTGTTGTGTAAAGTTCTGGGTAGCTAACGCCATTTTTGACATAGACCATCTTTGACATTACTGTATGCTGGCTTTGCAGAGTGGATACTAGTCAGTTTGGCATCTCAGAATATTGAGTAGAGCTTGAAACTGAGAGACTAAAAGAAAGTAATTGGCAGAAGCTCCTCAAAGCTGTAGCATCCTAAATTGAGTTACCGCTTCCTCCTGGAGGGTAATATCCCATAACCTTCACAGCCAAATACTTGCCTAGTGCCAGTCTCAAAGTTAGCAGCTATGGTGGTACAATACGATGATTTTGGAGATTTGCACTCAGGAAACCTGCCACCTGCTTTATTGCCCCTGACAGGAAACTCTGGCTAATGTCCCAGTATCTTTTTATTTTCCCCTCACTGTTCCCTCTTTCTGGAACCCTCCTTACTTCCCAGGTTTTAGTGAATTCCTATTTGTCTTGCAAAACTGGGTTCCAACTAAGGGTCAACTCTCCTTAAGAAGGCTTCCACGACCACATAACTGCTCCAATCTGATCTAGAAGGCCTTTGTCACTCCCCTAAACCCTATAAATGCCATTCAGATCACCTTACACTGCCCAGTAAAAAGAGCCATCTTTGTGAGAAGCCACACCTTACTCAACTTTTTTTCAGCTGGAACGTGGCATAGTGCCCTGATCTCACAAAAGCTTCTAGTGTGTGTTTGCACAACCTCTCTGTGCCTCAGTTTTCTCATCTGTAAAAGGGTATAATCATAGTACATACCTGAGAGTGAATGTAAAGTGCTTAGAATAAATGTGAGCTCTTATTATTTGTGAAATTAATAAATATGTGTAATCTTGTCAGTTACTTTAGATACAATGCCTTCTTCTATAACATGCAGATAAGTTTATTTCTTTACAGAGTGGTAGTAAGGATCAAATGAGATGACACAGTTAATGAAAGTACTTTGAGAGCTGCAGAGGACTATATTTAAATGGCCCCTTTGGTTATTATTACCTGATAAATGATATAAGGTTTCTAAACCAGAACTCAAAGAAGAGTTTTCAGTGGCTAATGCAGTGGTTGCCCAAGGCCTATTCAAACTTTGGGTTTTTCCTTAACTTTGCAACACTGGCCATAAGGGACAAGGTACAGTTATATGGACTATTAACAAGGCAAAGGGAAAATAGATCCCAAAAGTCAATGAAGAATTGGAATACTAGCCATCTGAAAAGAACATCAACATCCACAAAATATGAAACATCCACAGGACTTAGGATGCAGAATCATTGGCGCTTGATTCTGATCATATCACAAAATCCATAGAATTCAAGAGCTGGAAAGAATTTTGGAAATCATTTCTTCCAAGTCCTTCATTCTACTGATGAGGAAACTGATGTCTATGGGCCCCAAGCAACTGACCCAAAGCCACATATCAAGCGAGTGACGAACAGCTTGCCTCCTGATTTGTAGCCTATAGGTTTATATAAATTTTGTTTGTATCATGTTGCCACCATTATTTTTGTAGGAGGGACTTCAGAGACAAACCTGGGTTCCCATTCCAGTTTTACCATTTATTAATCCTGTGACTTTAAGGGAATTCTTGAACTGATGGAAGTCACAGTTGCTTCATTTGTAAAATGGGGATCCTAGTATCTCTTTTAAAACTTCACCCTATGATAGAAGAGAGGAATGTCTGTACATCAGGTAGCAAAACCTATGCCTCGACGTGCTGCAGCCTTCGCCAACTTCCTAGAGTAACTTAAAACCAAACAATGTTCTTTAAAACCAAACAATGCATAAAGACCAAGACCATATTGTAAAACATCTCTCCTGAAGAAAGCATCTAAGAACGGACACTTGTGAAATTTTCTTTGGTATTGAAGTGGTTAAAAAACAAAATCCTTCTTCCTTCTGGTTTAAAACCTGGCTGCACCCCCGTTCTCCCTTTCTCCCTTTCCACATACCGTGCCCTTCTCCTTCTCCGTGGCAGCAGTCACGTATAACAGGGTCATAGTAAAGTAGTGTATAGCACAGAGCGGCACTATATCTCGTGTTTGCTTTCTCACCTCCGCACCTCTCCCACCAGGTACGGTCAGGCTGCCAATTCCAGCTACTGCTCTATCCTCCCTTCTCTCTTGCCGCCCAACCGCAGCTCTAAGGATGTGTCTTGTCTGAGGACGGCTGCCTTTATCAACGCCAGATAGAAACTGCTCCGGAGTGAGCTGGGCTCTGTCTTCCTCGGAGGACTAGAGCCTCTGGTCCACGTTCCCGCCTGCCTATCTCCCCCGGCCAGCGTCCGCCTCCTCCTCCAAAGGCCTTTCAGCGGGGCTCCCCTGACTACCAACGTCTCGCCCTCTGATAACCCGCGTTACTAAAAGGCGCGAGACGAGACCGAGTTCTAGAAGTTGGTGCGGGCAGTCGCTCGCACCGATGTCCTAGCCCTCCCCGCAACAAACACAGTACCAGGCGCGGGGCCCTATCCCGGGGCAACAAAACTTGGCGGTCTGCCTTCTCGAAGGCAGCTCCATCCCCAGGACACAGTTCCCCCAGGGCACCCCGCGTGGTTTGCATCTGCGGCGAGGAATGAGCCCCAGGAGGATGCACAGACGCGAACAGCCTGGAGCAGGCGGAGGCGACAGGGCCCGGCGTGATGGCGCGGTTGGGAAGACACCGTGAGTCCCACCTAACCTCAAACTCTGAGTGCATACCCCCTCTCCACCCCGATCCCCCCCACCCTTCCCGGGAGAACCAGGAGCCACTATTCCAGCCTCTGAGGTGGGAGAGCAGGAGCCGGACCCCGGGAAGCCAGGGTGGCTCACACGGGTCGCCACCTAGCCACTCCGGAGCCCCCTTGCCAGCCACAGCGAGGCTTCCCGCCGCGTCTGGACGACTAGGCGGCGATGGGCACCCTATTCCCTCACTCCTGGGCTAGGGTATGAGGCGGGAAAAAGGAAACCTCGCGAGTTGGAAGGGGACGCCGCTGGCCCTCCTGCGGGGTCCCCACAAGCCGTTGCCGGGGAAAGGGACGAGGCCACCCCGACACACACACACACACACACACACACACACACACACACACACACACACACGAGTTCGGGGCGGGCTGGCCATCCCCACTGGCACCCCAGGCGCACCCAGCCCCGCGCGTCCTTCCCGAACGCGACCTCCGGCTCCCATCCCCCCGGGAGCGGCGCGAGGTGTCGGGAGGTGTGCGCACCGCGCTCCCCGCGTGCCCCACGGTGCCGGGCCGGGCGGCCGCAGCCTCGCGCGCTCACCAGATGGCCATCCTGCTCTTGGGGTAGTCCAGCCGCTCCAGGCAGCCGAGGAAGTGAGGCAGCGCGTGCGCAGCGTTGCGGGCGAGGATGGCCACTAGCACCGTGGGTTTCTGCACCGGCGACTCGGGGAAAACCTCCGGCTCCTCTACGTCGTGCTCCGAGTGGGGCTCCGCGGCGAAGCGCGCCCGGCAGCCGCGGCGGAGCAGGGCGGCAGACAGGAGCAGCAGCGAGCAGGCGAGGGTGGCGGCGCGGCGCGCAGCCATGTTCGGGGCTGCGGCGGGCGGCGGGAGACTGGCGGCCCGAGGGCGCAGAGGCCGGCTGCGAGGGCCGGACGGGGGACGCGGCCGCCGGTCCGGCTGGCGCGCGCACGCTGGCACCGGGCCCTGCAGCCGCCGTGCAGCCCAGGCCCTGACGCGGGGGCGCACCGAAGACCTGCCGCCACCGCGCACGCCTGGGGCTCCCGCTCGCCGACAGCCGCCTGTGAGGGGCTGTCCGTCCCGAGTCCCGCGGAAAGTTCCTCTAGTCCAGGCTCAGCTCGTACAGCTGAGGTCTGTGGCTTCCCCCCGGAGCCGTGAGGTGTGGCCGTCGCTGCCAATGGGCGTGTGAGTGTGAGTGTGTGTGTGTGTGTGTGTGTGTGTGTACATAACGGTGCAACTCCGGGAAAATTTATTCTGCTTTTGCAAACCGCAGTCTAAAGTCCTTCACAGTGATGCAATGTATCCAGTTTTGCATAATGCACCTATTGACTAGACGGGTAGAGTTCTAAAATGGAAAGTCACCCAGCTATCCATTACTACGGGAAACATTTTTTTTTTTAACTTCCACAAAGGCAGAGTGTTTGCATTTCCCTATACACTCAATTTCTCTTGAAGTTCATCCTTGACTGAGTAGAACCCCATTACACCAAGCTTGGAGACTTGGAGAATTTGAGAGCCAGACTGAACTCTTTGCAATTAAAGGGAAGCGCCCGAAGGCACCGTTTGTTCAGAAGCCCTACTTCTCTCCCTTTCTCCCCTAGGGTCCTGAGCTTCCCCACAGGATGGCATAAAAGACAAGTTTCACCTAAATGGTTTTATTTTTCCGTAATGACCCAAACTAACAAATAGTAACAAATACAGGGAAAATTCATACCTGTTGGAGTGGGAGAGAGAGAGAGATAAGGAAGGAGAGAAAGGGTGAAGGAAGAACACAATTAGCACATAAAATGTAATTGCTAGGATTCACTGCCACAGGATATTTACTCTTGAACATAACATAGGAAAGCAAGGAATGAAATCTAGAGTTCCTTCTTTGTGGAACTGTGTAGCCTTAGATCTATCTATGTGAAGAATGGGTTGCTACCACCGCACATGCATGACCTCCAACCCCAATTCGCCCTCAGCCCTGTCCCACAGATTTTTACTTCTTTTGTGTCCCTCCTTCTCTTCAACTATTAGAAGTCTTCGTCACTCTCCTCCCACCCCCTCACCTCCTCAGAAGAATATCAGATCCTTTGCTGAACTCCCTCAACAGCCTATCTCTAAAATCCTTACCAGGGCCCTTCTTACTTGCAGGAGATAGAATAGAATAGAATAGAATAGAATAGAATAGAATAGAATACTCCTATTCCTAACAGAGCTTTGACCCCATCCTCTCCGTTCTCATCCATGACTTTGCTTTGCTCCATCATTTATCTTTAGTCTCTAGCAAATCTGCAAGTGGTCCCTCTCTACCAGCTCCTCCCCCTCAAGATAAAAACTTAGTCCTCTCCTCTCCTTGAAAAAAAAAAAAAGTTCTTTTAATTCTGTGTCTCCTAGCAATCCTCTTTGTCTTGGCCAAGCTCCTTCAAAGAGGGGTCTACCCTTGCTTTATCCACTTCTTCATCTCCCACCTCTCGTACTTCTTTACAGAGGCTGTTCTGGCAAAGCCACAGATGATCTCAGCATTGGAAGATTCAGTGACCTCTCTTCAGTTCTCACCTTCCTGGACCTGTTTCTACTTATGTTTGTGCCCCTTCACTGGGTGCCCCTTCACAATGTGCTACTCTTCTAGCACCATATGGTCTCCCAGCATAATCACATCCTACAAATCTATGTCTCCTGCTCTAACCTCTTCTCTGACATTTAAACTTTTATATCAAGTGGCCTACGCACATTTCCTTCTCCTCCATCCTCTTTTGGAAACTGTCATTGCTATCCTGCATATAGGCCACAGGGACTGTTAGACAGTGTGCCCTTTCCCTGGGATAAGATGGGATTGATGGACACTTGCTGGCGTTCCTGGAGCCTAGTATTGAAGATTGTAGGGTGTATTCAGTTTTCTGAATGTTCTCCTTGCTGATGACAAAAAAAAACCTGTTAATCAGTTATGGCCTGGCAAAGAAAATGAGATTTTCCCTGATTGTGGCAGATTTGTAAAATACACATTCACAGAAATTCACAGAATTTCACATTCTGTGAATGTGTATTTTATTAATCATAAGAACAGGTGTAAAATATGGAAACAGTAGTTTATATGTGTGAAATGTAGTGTATATTTAATTAGTCTGCAGACAAAACTTGGTACAGAAGTAGATTCCACAACAGATTATACAAACTTTGCAAAACTCTATTACCCATTGGGCTAACTAATAAGTTCAGTAAAATTACAAGATACAAAATCAATATGCAAAAATAAGTTGACTTTATATACACTAACAACAAACTATCTGAAAAAAATAAAATAATCCAATTTTCAGTGCCATCAAAAACAATAAAATATTTAGGAATAAATATAATGAAGGAAGTGAAAGATCCATACATTGAAAATTATTGATGAAAGAAATTGAAGATGACAAAAATAAATGGAAATATATTCCATGTTCATGGATTGGAAAACTTTAATATTGTTAAAATGTCCATACTAATCAAAGCCATCTATAGACTCCATGCTATTCCTATCAAGATTCCAGTGGCAATTTTAAAGAAAAAGAAAAAAAATCCTAAAATTCATATGGAACAAAAGACTCTGATAACCAAAATAATCTTGAGAAAGAACAAAGATGGAGGCATCATACTTCCTAATTTCAAACTATCTTACAAAGCAATAGTAGTTAAAACAGTAAGGTACTGGCATAAAAGCAGACACACAGACAAATAGAACAGAATTGAGAGCCCAGAAATAAATCCATGTATATATGCTCAACTAGTATTTGACAAGAGAGCCATGAATGCTCAATGAAAAAAGATCACCTCTTCAATAAATGGTATTGGGAAAACTAGATATTTGCACACAAAAGAATGAAACTGGACTTTTATGCCACTTGAAAAATTAACTTGAAACAGGTTAAAGACTTAAACATAAGATCCAGAACTGTATAATTCCTACAGGAATATACAGGAGAAAGCTCCTTAACATTAGTCTTGGTAATGATTTTTTTTCTTTCTTTTTTTTTATATTTTATTTGTTTATTTGACACAGAGAGAGATCACAAGTAGGCAGAGACACAGGCAGAGAGAGAGGGGGAAGCAGGCTCCCTGCTGAGCAGAGAACCTGATGTGGGGCTCGATCCCAGGACCCTGAGATCATGACCTGAGACGAAGGCAGAGGCTTTAACCCACTGAGCCACCCGGGCGCCCTGATTTTTTGTTTTTTCAATATGATACCAAAGGCACAAGCAACAAAAGGAAAAATAAACAAGTAGGACTACCTTAAACTAAAATGCCTCTATCAACAAGATGAAAAGACAATCTATGGAATGGAGAAAATGTTTCCAAACCATATATCTGATAAGGGGATTAATACCCAAAATATACAAGGAACTCATGCAACTCAATAGCACACAAATAATCTTATTTTTAAATGGGGAAAGATGTGAATAGATATTTTCCCAAAGAAGATATACAAATGGTTGACAGATACATGAAAAGGTGCTCAGCATCATCAGGGAAATCATAAGGGAAATGCAAATCAAAACCACAATGACATATCACCTCACGCGTATTAGAAGGACTGTGATCGAAAAGACAATAGATAGTAAATACTGTCAAGGATGTGGAGTAAAGGAAACACTTTGTACACTGTTGGTGGGAATGTAACTTGAGATAGCCATTATGGAAAACAGTATGGAGCAAAAAATTAAAAATAGATCATATGATCCAGTGATTCCACTTCTAGTTTTAGATGTGAAAGAAATGAAATGATAGTCTCAAAAACATATCTGCACCCACTTGTTCATTGCAGCATTATCTATAGTAGCCAAGACATGAAAAAATAAGTGTCTGTTGGTGGGAGAATGGATAAAGAAAATGTGGCATATATATGTATGTATATATGTGCATGAAATATATATATATAAAGAGAAAGAAATCCCTTCATTTGTGACAACATGGGTGAACTTTGAGGCCATTATGCTAAGGGACATAAATCAGAGAACTCTATTATATGGTTATATATGGAATCTAAAAAAGGCAAATTCACAGAGACAGAGAGTAGAATGATGGTTGTCAGGACTGGGGGATGGGGGAATGGGTGAAGGTGGTCAAAGGGTACAACCTTCTGTTTATAAAATGAATCAGTTCTGGGGATGTAAAGTACAACACGATGACTATAGTTAAGAATACCGTATTATACACTTGAAAGTTGCCAATAGAATAGATCTTAACACAAGGTCGGTTTGACATTTTAAAAATCACTCAAAAGAATTTTACAAAATCCAATATGCAGTCTCAGCTATGTAGGAATAAAAGGGAGCTCACTTAACCTGATAAAGGCCATACACAAAAACCCTACACCTAATATTATATTTAATGGTGAAAGAATGAAAGTTTTCCTCCTAAGATCAAGAACAAGACAAGAATGTCCTAACTCAGCATTTACATTAAATATTGTAGTGGATGTTTTAGATAGGGCAATAAAGAAGGAAGGAAGGGAAGGAGGGAGGGAAGGAAGGAAAAGTGAAGGGAGAGAAAAGTGGCAAGAATAGAGGGAGGGATGGAAGGAGATAGGAAGGGACATTTAAAACAAGCTAAGTATGTTGGAAGGCATATTTTAACATGAATGTGTAGGATGGATTCAGTCCTTCTATGCCAATGGTTCCAAATTCAATGATTTATTGAAATCCATTTTACTAACAAGATAAAAAATATATTGAAAGTGGAAAAAGAAAAAAAAAAGAAAAGAAAAACTATCACAAATCCACTACCCCACCACAACCACTGTTAAACGTTTTGGGATAATTTTAATATGGCATTTTTAATTTGGGTGTTTTAATTGTGGGTTTGTTCTTATTCCTGCTAGTGAAATTCAACACTCATGTTGACAACAAATGTGAATACATATCTAGAGACAGGGATGTGATTTTTTTTCAACTGGGAATTGCTTTTGGTGCCTTTCCACATTTACAAAGCCAAGTATTACTTAAGACTGCATATCTGCAGCTGTTTACATATTTTATATAGAGGAATTACCAATTTATTATCCCTTTTAATCTAATTCTTCGACAAAGCCTAAAATAAAATATTTAATAAACATGGAATATATACATTATCTTTTTAATATATTTAAATACTAGCAATAAAATCAAAGTCCATATACCCAGCAGCCATCTTGAGAAACAGAACATGAACCATCAATTTTGACACCCTCTGGGTGTCCCTTCTTGTCACAAAATTCTTCCCTACTCCCCAGAGACAAGCACTAGCCTTTGTATTAATGAGTTTCTTAATTTTATTTAGAACTTTACCTCCAGTGATGGCAAACTTTATGGGTCACTTTGGCAAGGCTAAGGTACCCAGTGCTAGGTCAAACCAATCTAGATGTTTCTGTGAGGTTTTTCTTTGATGCAACTAATAATTAAATCAGTAGACTTTGAGTAAAACAGATTACCTTTCACAGTGTGGTGGCCCTCATTCAATCAGTTGAAGGCCTTAAGAGAAAAGACTGAGGTCCCCTAAGAAGGAAAGAACTCAGCCTCCAGGCTGCCTTTGAGCTCAAGCCTGCAGCATCAACTATTTCTTGGGTATCAAGCCTGCCAACCTGTCCTACGAATTCTGGATTTGCCAGCCCCCACAACTGTATGAGCCAGCTCCGTAATATCAAACTCCCTCTCTCTTTCTCTCTCTCTGAGTGTGTGTGTGTGTGTGTGTGTGTGTGTGTGTACGTGCACACACACAGCCTACTGATTCTGTTCCTCTGGATAACCCTGGCTAATACGCCTCCTAAATATGTATTAGTGTTGCCTATCTTTGAATTTTTTTTCCAATTACTATACGATTTGGCTACTTAAAGTATGCAACCCAATGACTTTTAGTGTATTTACAGAGTTATGCAACATCACCATAATCAATTTTAGAACATTTGCCTCACTCCAAAAAGAAATCTCATATTTATTAGCAGTCAATCCCCATTTCCTAGCCCTAGGAACAGCTAACCCTGGCCCTCAGGAACAGCTAATCTACTCTGTCCCTATAGATTTGCCTATTCTAGACATTTCATATAAATGGAATTATACAACATGCAGCCCTTTGTGACTGTCTCCTATCCCTTAGCATAATGTTTTCAAGGTCCAACCATGTTGTAACACACATATCAGTACTTCACTCCTTCTTGTTGCCGAATGATATTCCATTGTATGGACAAACTACATTTTGTTTATACATTCATCAAATAATGGACCTTTGGGTTGTTTCTACTTTGGGGTTGTCATGAATAATGCTGGTGTGACCATCCATGTACAAGTTGTATTTGAATTTTATATAAATCAAATCATATTTTATATATTATTCTATGACTGATATTTTTGACCGTACGTTAGGGGTTTTGAGATTCATCCAAGTTGTTGATTGAAGTTAGGGTGCATTATTTTCATATAATAGTAGTAGTATGTTTCAACATAGTAGTATGTTATATGATTATACAATAATAGATGTATCTATTCGACTGTTGATAGATATTTGGGTTGTCTTAGTTGTTTCTATTCCAACCAATACTTCCATAAATATTCTTATACATGTCTCCTGGTCCACAGAAGATAATTTTTTTTACCATAACCTTCGAGGAGAAATCCACTTGATATCATGGTATAGTACAAATATAACTGAGACAAAGTGTTCCTAAAGCAATACTTAGTAACAGTTATTCTAACCACATGCTATGCACACTGATATTTTCTCTTCTATTTTAAATAATCCATTTTTTAAAACTGGGCCCAAGTCACTCAATTTATTTCACAATCTCTGAGGATCCTAGCCCTCCATTTGAAAAATACTACTCTAGGTTATGTATGAGGGCACAGAATCACCAAACCATAGGATTTGTGCATCTTTCCTTTGCTCTACTTTTCGGCCAGCTCGGTTTTTGTTACCAATATCATGGCTATTTTATGGTATCCTCTTGTCTCAATTTACATTTTCTCCTTCTACCAATGTGGCTGAGTACCAATTCATGTTTGCTAGCCATTTATGTCCTTTTTAAAATTTATTCCCATTTTTTTTCTATAGAGTGTTTTGTTGCATTTCTTAATCGATTTTTAGGAGTTCTTTATATATTCTGGATGTGAATCTTTTCTTTCAATTATGTATCACAGATGCCTTCTCCAAGTCGATGGCTTTTTTTCTCCACACTATCTTTGTGTCAGAAATTCTTAATTGAAATATAGTCAAATGTAGCACACTTTTTTCATATAGTTGGTATTTTTTGTGTTTTACTTAGGAAATCCTTTTCTATCTTGAGGGTCATAAAAATTCTTTTATATTTACTCCTAAATCTTTACTTCTTTGTTTTTCACTTTGAGCCTTTAAGATACCTGGAATTGATTTTGTTTATAGTGCAATTAGGAATACAATTATATATATTATACATATATTTATGTTATATATAAATATGTTTATATATAATGTTATATATAAATTATACATAATTTATATATATATTATGTATATAATATATATAATTGTTTCAACTCTTCTAAGCATCTACAACATCATCTCTGTTCATATTTGTATGACTCTGTATTTGGTTCCATTGGTTTGTTTATCGATCACATATCGGTACCAATATCACATACTCTTAATTATAGGCCTTTGTAATAAGTTCCTTCTGCTTGTTCATCAGAAGGGTCTTTGTTATTACCGGCCCTTTTATGCCCACATTTCAGAATCAGCTTATCAGATATTAGGGAAATCCCTGCTGGGATTGTGATTAGGGTTGCTAAAATTTATAGATCAATTTGGGGGGACTTACCACCTTTACGATACTGAATCTTTCTCTCCAGAAGCACAGTATGTCTGTCCATTTATTTAGGTCTTCTCTAATGATCTTCAATAACATTTATAATCTATGAAGTATTGCTCTTCTTTATCCTTGGTACCTTATTTTTGTTGTTGTTTTGGTTCCAAATGGAAGCAATATTTTAAAAATAAATATATTATATCCTGATTTTGTAAGTGAGGGGTTTAGATTTTACTCTTAAATTTATGAGAAATTGGAGATAATATTTTTGATCATTCTAAATTCTTTTCTATATAGTAGAGGTCTCTCATATATGCTCATACACATGCATAGTAAAATATCATAATATTCTAAATATTTTACTAAAGGTATAAACATCTCACATATTCTCCTCAAAATACAGAGAACGGGAAATTGTATGCTTATGTGCAAAAGAAGGAACAAAATATATATGACCATTCTTACCAAAATGTATTAAAAGCTGATGTAGAATGCTAGCCTATATTTTTCAGCTCGAGATCATTGTCTTATATGATGCTTTGTAAAAAGCTTTTTCTTTTTAAAACACTAAAAATTCACATCACAATTCAAAGTTCATTTTCTCCCTTGAGACTCTAGTTGAATTAAAATGTCTCTGCCTAGACCTTACAGGTTTTTTAAATAGGAATAAAATGGTCTGGCTCAGATATCAAAATGGGAAATCAGTAGAGCAAGTGCCAGATTACATTGAATTTGACTACATCCAGTATACTCAAGGAGAATTTTATTTGTTTTTACTTACCTAGCTTTCTTCCTAACCACTTTATTTCTCTAAAATAGTGAACTATTGAAGCATTTATAAAAGGAGAAATTCTTTAGTCCGTGAGAAGCTGAAACTCTAACCAGTTCTCTGGTGGATTTCACTCTAGATGGCCACAATACTCATTTTGAGTCTATACTTTAAACACTAAGTTTAAGTTTTCCCAAATCCTTTGTTCTCTGTCTCAGGCATTCCCAATCTCCAAGAATTATTTATGGTTTCATTGTTTAAAATGGAAGCCAAGATACTGTCCACTTTCAGTCTTCAACTCTTTGTACCAGACAAGGACATTAAAAGTCAGAATCGTTCTAAAATATATCACACTTTTTCTAAGGTATAGAACTTCATTTATTTGCCGAAGGGTAGCATTAGCCTGTTGCTTTTTTAGTCTATGGTTCTTTCTACATCCTTCTGGATTCCTTAACTCCCTTTTTTCTTTAAACTTAAGCTGAAAATGTTCTCCCGAAGATGTTTGAGCCTTCCTTGTTCACATAGTACCTAATTTCACTGGATCTCCTTACTGATTTATAAAATGTCCCCTCTACTCATATTAAGAACAAAATGTTGTTAATGCTTCTTAAACACCATTATTGGAACTGATTGGGATATTTAGGAGTCAGAGAGATTTACTTACTTCTAATTACTTGAATTAGTGTCGCTGTTCAGTGCTTCAGGGAGCCTACTAATTTCAGTGTCATTTGCTTCTTTGGGGGTTAGCAACTGCTTGTGGAAATAAAGTTTAATGGCTTCATTCAAATGAAATACATTCTGGGGCAATTTACGAATCTTCATGTGTGGTTTTCCCTCACATCAGGAATAGATGCACTTCTTTTCCCTGTATGGAAGGCACTGCTTTCTTTTTTTTTCTTTTCTTTTTTCTTTCTTTCTCCCTCCCTTCGGGCTTCCTCCCTCTCTCTCTCTCTGATGCATTCAAACTTTTCATGTGGCTTTTAACAAGTTGACCTCAGTGTGGACTTCACCATGTCTCTTTTGCTTGTTATTCATGTAGCATTTTGTATCTGCAAATTTCTCTTTCATCAGATTTGGGGCAATTTTTTATTTCTTCGATTTTTTTTTTCTGCCCCGTTGTCTTTCTTTTCTCCTTTTGGTATCCCATTTACACGTATGTTGGATTGTTTTGATGTCATGCAGCAGGTCTCTGTGGTTCTGTCCATTTTTTAAAATGATTTTTCTGTTTGTTGTTTATCTTGGATGATTTCTTGGATGATTACTCTACCTTCAAGTTCACTTAATTTTTCCTCTGTAATTTCCATTAGGCTGTTAAATTTATCCAGTGAAGTTTTTTTTTTTAATTTCTGAAATTTTAATTTTTCAGAATTTCCACTTGCTCTTTTTTCTTTTTCTCTTATGAGATTTTTGTCTCCTGAGATTTTCATTTACTGAAAACATGTTTTGTTTTACTTTATTGAGGAGAGTTATAATAGTTTAAAATCCTTATTTGTCAGTTTCAACGTGTATTCATCTCAGGGTCAGACTAAAAAAATGTACCTCATTTTCTTGACATTTTGAATCATATCTTGGATTTTATGAGTAAGTTGCAGAGGTTCTGGATTCTATTGTAAATGCTTCAAATGCCCTCCTCTGCCTCTCTGAAACTCCCCATCCCTGGTCTCCAGGTCACATGCTCACGAGGGTTTGCATCTTACTTTCCTGACTGCTCATTCAACAAGTCCTGTTTACTCTTGCTCCTCTACTCCTGAAATCAGGACCCTGAGATCATGACCTGAGCTGAAGGCAGAGGCTTAACCCACTGAGCCACCCAGGCGCCCCTAAAAACATGGTTCTTAGCAGTCTGGTCTTTCTTCTTTCCACTTTCTTCTACTGAGATCTCATCGACTTCCACACTTTAAAACTCACCTGACAGGGAACGGATCGACGCTTTCCCTGTTCCCAGGAGTTGGAGACCTGGAGCCAAGGCTGAAGGCCCAGAGGCCTTCAGTATTTCCCACTTTCTCAACGGGGCTGCAAATAACACCTATGGCAGGAGAATTCACGGTTTCTGGGCTAGGGGTACTCTTAAACTTTCTTCCCCCTGGTATCTGCCCACATGTGAATAAATGCCTAGCGCAACCGGAGCCCTAGCTCTTAGGTTCCAGCTACTTCTGCCAGAGGGAGGAGCTCATCTCACTTCCCTCCGTGTGTGTGCGGCGCTCCGCACGCAGGCGGCGCGCGCCGGGGAAACGGAACCCGGACGTGCGCGTCCCTGCTTCTGGCCGGGCGCGGGGTGCGGTGCACCACCGGCTCGCCGCCCTGCCAGGCATGGCGGAGCGCGACGATTCCGAGCCCATCCCAGGCTGCAGCGGTCTGGGCCCGGGCGGCGGCGGCGGCGGCGGCGGCGCCCAGCCATGGGCCCCGGAGGACGCCTGGATGGGCACCCACCCAAAGGTTAGAAGGCGCGAGAGGAGCCGGGCGCCGATCCGGGCCCCTTCCCGAGGTGGAAGGCCGCCAACGTCCCCCCCCGGTCCTCGCCTCCCTGCGGGGCCAAGTCGCAGAGTTTGCGCGCGAACCTCACAGAAGGGGACCCGCGTGCACACTGCCGGTGGCGGGTAGTCTTGGTTTTGTTTGCTTAACTGAGTTTAACTATTGTTCTGACACCCTCCTCCGCCCCAGCCCCGGACACACACCCACCCAAGCCTTTCCAGAGCAAGACATTAAACCCAGCGCCTCTCCAGGCAGAACCCAATAAGAACCACTCCACCGATTTCAGAGTTTTGCCGTGTAGGGCCCCTTCTGGGGATGGTCTCATCCTCGCAGTAACCAAGTAACCCCAGTACCCACAGCTAAAAAACAGCTTGCGGGCTTCAGTTGGATAAAAAGATCAAGGTTTAGGCACAGCCGCGTTTGCACTTAGCCTTGAGCCCAGAGTGTGCGTTGTGATTTAGCTAAGTGCGATTTCCTGATTTTTCTAATTTCTTGTAAAGATTGAATAGATTCTTCCTCAAAGCAGAACTACTCAATATTTGGGTGTTTTTGTTTGTTTGTTTGTTTTTTTGTAAAGCAGCAAAGGATATATAGTTCCTTGCTTGCTTCTGCTCGGCAAATTGCTGCCTTAGACCAGTCATGTCCCCAAGCAATGAATGGACAGTGAATGGAGATGTGGGTTTTGTAGGAATCTCAGAGACTGGTCTGTTATTTTAATACAATTGCAGTCTTCTGCTGGGAGGCAGTATTTCATAGCTCATTATCTAAAAACAGTCAAGAAAAGAAAAATTTTGGAGATGTAAGTCTGAAGAGTTAATCCCTTTTTCATCTTCCCTTTCTTGATTTTATTCTCCGTCTCTATTCCCTTACTCCCCTTCAAGGTGAGAAAAACAAGCATGGACATGTTATTCGGTGCCATGAAAAGAACTGTAACACCATTAACTAGCATGAACCCAATAGTTATGCCTGAGACTTTGAATAGACTGCTTGAGTTTGAAAACCCTGTTAGGTCACCAGCTTATTGTTTTTTTTGGTTTTGGGGTGTGTGTGTGTGTGTGTGTGTGTGTGTGTGTGTGTGTGTTTAAGTTTTAAAATCTCATTGTTCCTCAGTTTCCTCATCTGTAAAATAGGGATAATAATTTACCTTAGAGGGTTGTTATAGGATTAAATCAGTTAATATTTGTAAAGCACTTGACGTATAGTAAGCACTATATAATATATGTAAAATATATAGTATGCAACATTAATTTCATTATATTATTCTCATGGTTAGAAATCTTCAGTGTTTCTTTATGGGTAAAATTCAGACTTTTAGCTTGACTATCAAAAGGCCTTGTAACCTGGTTTCCAATTACCAATTTCAGTGTCATTTTCAAATACATTTGAGGTGGGAGGAGGACAACTAATAATACCCCTGGTCTCCTGCACCTGTCCCATACTTATGATGAAGCTAGTGGGAGAATATGACCGCAGGTCTGTACCCATGCCGGTCTGCTGATGCCTCATCTCTGCATTAGGCCTGCTTACCCACTGAGTCATTGGGATAGCTGGAAAACCTCAGGCTTCCCTTACAGGGTTAGTTCACTGAAGAATGTTCTTCAGTGCCGACCAGCAAGTCTGAAAGAAGATGGGAGTGGTATTTTAGTGGACTTTCTTCATAGGCAAACAGAGACCATGGAAATAGTGACTCTCACTAATGTGCTGCAGCAGAAGTCCTATTAAAAGATGTCTCTACTCCTGGCAGATAGATTTCTTTATAGGCCCTTGAATATGTGTGGCCTATTCCCACCTATGTGTGATTACTCACACTGTTACCTTGCCTTCTCTATTTACTCAAATCATATCTGCCCTTCAGGGCCCAATCCATATCCACCTCTGCCATGAAACATTCACCAACCAAGCCATCTGTGTAAAGCTCCTCTGACTTGTCTCTTGTTTTTTTATTTCACACACTGGTATTTAATCACTGTCATGGGTTGTTATTTGCCTAACAATTGCAAGTGCGCATTTGTTTACCTTAACAATTCCAAGTTTTTTAGAGATGGGGATCAGGTATTAATTGCTTTCTAACTCTCACTGTAGCTAGAAGAGAGTCTTCTACTTTTTATATATATTTAATGAGTAGTTGTTGATTGGGTAAATGAAAATATTAATTCTTCCTTCTCTGACAATTACATTTTGATTTCCAGTATTTAGAAATGATGGAATTAGATATAGGAGATGCCAGCCAAGTTTATATAGCATTCTTGGTTTACCTGGACCTCATGGAAAGTAAGTTATTTGTTTTATTGTTTTGTCATTGGGGCTATGCGGGGGGATGGGGAGTTGGGTTGGGATATGGCATTTAAGTATTTTCTGTTAATTTTGTCAGTTTTGTAATTTCTTCATTTACATCGGGAATTACTGCGTAACAGAAAATACTAGAAAAGTAAAGAGAAGATAACATTATGGGTGATGTTTGCTCAGTGGAGTATTAGGTAGAAATCTAGAATTTTATCTTTTGATAAATTATTGTCCATTCAATGATGCACTTTCAGGTAAAAGTTGGCATGAAGTAAATTGTGTTGGATTACCAGATCTCCAGCTCATCTGCCTTGTCGGTACTGAGATAGAAGGAGAAGGATTACAGACTGTGGTGCCTACACCCATCAGTGCTTCCCTCAGCCATAACAGGTGGGCAGGTGATTTTGGTCTTTAACCTTTCCCCTAGGAATCATTAAATTCGAGGTAGTAATATATTTTTAAAGGAAAAGAGGTTACTGGGGTCATAGCTTTACTCTTGGTTATTTGAGGAATAAGTTAATTATGAGCATTTAACAAGTATTTAACACTTACTGTATTGTCAGTACTTTTTCAGAGAAGGAATATATAAGATAGAAATACTATCCTAAAGGGAACAGAAAATGTTTTCATTCTTATAAGGAGGCAAGACCATTATACTTGAAACAGGTATTTTAAGAGGTACTGTGATAATTGATACAAATTGTATTTGCTATAGATGTTGGTGAAGAGTGTGCTTAACAAGCAAGTTGAAATGAAAGGAAATGTCATGTAGTTCATGGGATCTTTTAAAAAAATCTTAGCTACACAGAATTGGCATGACACGTTCTCCAAATCAACCTCACAAAACAAAACTAGATTCTTGGCAGTAACTTATATCTAACTTTATGGGTCCCCTCCTTCTCTGCTTCCACTGTGCTGAGGTAACTCATCCTGAATCTCATATCCATTGGGAATTTTTTATTTTAGATCTTTTTTACTTTATAAAGAGCATATAATCTTTTGACACTGACTTTATATACTCAATATTATATAGCTGAGATTTATCCATTGTTGTGTATTTGGTATTGGCTGCCATATCATATTCCATTGTGTGATTATACTCTAGTTTTCACATCTACTTATCTGTTGATGGAGGGTTGCTAATGTTCGACTTTCGGGGATAATTTCAAATTATTTTCCAAAGTGGTTGCCTCACTTTACTTTCCACCTGCACTGTAAGCAAGATCTCTTGGAGTTGTATTGTTTCTGACATTTTGTATTGTCAGACTTTAAAGTTTTTGTCAGTTGAATGGGTTATCTCACGGTGGTCTTAATTTGTATTTTTCTGTTCTCTGATATAGTGAACATTTTATATATTTATCGTTTCCTCTCTTGGGAAATTCCTGTTCATATCCTTTGCCTATTGGATTGTGTGCAGTTTTCTCACTGACTTGTAAGAGTTCTTTATATATTCTTGACAATAGTCTTTTGGTTGTGTTTCCTAGTTCTTAAATCTGTTTTCAGGTATTTTTTGATGAATAACAGTTCTTAATTTGACTATAATCATATTCAAACATTTTTTACGATCAATGTCTTTGTGTCTAGGTTAAGAAATATTTCCTATCTAAAGGTCTAAGAAAAACTCACCTATATTTTCACTAAGAGTTTTAAAGTTTTTTTTTTTTTTTTTAACGGTGTGAGAGGAAGGTTAGGGACCTTGTTTTCATGTGGATAATCACTTTTTTCTACTTCCATTTGCTGAATAGTCTCCTCTTTTCTCATTGTCTGACATATCACCTCTGTCATTTTCCAAAGCTCTATCTATGCATTGACTTGTTTCTGGGCTCTCTTCATATTCCATTAGTCAGTATATCTATCCTTGTGCCACTAGCACATTTTCTTAATTCCTGCTTCAGAAGAAGTCCTGATATCCCTGGTATCTAGCTGTCAAGTCTCCCTTTCTGCTTTTCTTCTTTAGAAGCTGTAGCAGGCAACCTTTAAGATGGCTTCTTGGACTCCGGCCTCCTGGGCATCCCACCCTTGTGTAATTCCCCTTTCTTGAGTGTGGTCTCTACTTGCTGACTTGCTTTTAACAAATAAAATTAGGCAAAAATGATGGGATGTTCCTTCTAAGATGACATTACAAAAGACTATGGCTTCTGTCTCGGGCACTCTCTCTCACTTGCTTGTTCTGAGGGAAGCCAGCTGCCCTGTGAACTGTCACTTAGAAAGGCCGAAAATAGAGGAGTATAAGTAACTATTGATGGAGCAAGATTCTTGAGAGATGGGGAGGGATCGATTCCAGAAAATAGTTGAAAAGATTAATATTGAGCTAAAGGAGGAGGATCTCAATTTCTGAAACTGTGAGACAGGAAGAAAGGACAGATGAAAACATGGCTATATTTGGATGGATATATGCATATAGAAGAGGACAGAGTACCTTAAATTCCTACATGGCTTTGATGAATACCTTTGTTTTTCTCATTCACTGTGATTGAAGTAAAAGAGCCCTGGACTGAAGCCTTAAGACCTGGGTTCTGATCTTGGCACTGACACTTAGCATTTGTTTGATGATTAATGACACACCTAATTTCTCTGGGTTTTAGTTTCTTTGTCCTTCAGTGAGGGATTTAGATTGTCAGTGGATAATATGTAAGGTCCTTTCCAAATCAAAGCTACCATAATTGGCTATTTTCACTAGTGTATGCCATCAAACTATATTAAACTAATTTTTAGATTTCTATTAATATTTTTGGCACAATTTTGTATAATTCATTATAATTTTTTTTTCAATACATCAGGCTATTCATACTCTTCTGTGAAAGGCTCTTTACCGTGAGATTTTTCTGTATGTTTCAGAATCATAAATAGTTGATGGAATTGACATCAAATTTGATCATTGATACTTTCTGTTTTTTACTAGCATGATTTCCAAGCCTCTCTATGTCTAAAAGACTTAATAATTCATTCCTTAAAACTTCCCCTTTGTGTCTTTTACTTATTGCAACAAATATCATACTGGACAGGGAACTACCATTTGGAATTAACCTGAATTTAATCCTAAAAATTAAAATCAGTAGTCTATTTGAATCAAAATGATTTCATAAGTCTAGAGGTACAATTTGAGTCCTATTACTTTCTAGTTTTTTCCAACTAGTGATTATTGGTTTTCCAGCTTTATTATATAAAGCTTGTTTTCCTCTTTAAATACAATTAGTTGAGAGGATAACTTAGCCATTTTTACCCTTTTTGGATTTAATAACTCAAATAGCTTAAGTCTTTGTATCTTGGTTTTTATACAAATATTCATAATTACATTATGCAGTAGAATAATAATATAGAAAATAGCACAAATGAGGCCGAATACTCACTAGATTTATTATGCCTTTTATGGCATAAAATTTTTTCAACTTAAAGTATGCAGATAACTTTTTAACAAAGAAAGACTGTGTGTGCGTGTGTGTGTGTGTATGTATGTGTCTATGGATGAGAGAGTGTTTGATTTCATTCCTCAGTCTTTAATAGAAGTGATATTTTTAGGTAGTAGGCATACTTTTATCTATTTTTACCTCCATGCATATTTTGTATATAAAATGTTATATATCTAACAGTAATGCTGTGATTTCAGACATTTGTTAATGTATGAATTTTCTTTCATTAGTAACACAGAGAAGAAAATGGTTGACTTTGAATCTTTGGCAAACTTGCATAGGGAAAAAATTCATGTCCTAAAAGTATTTGGGTAGGACCTTGTAAGGGTAGCTCACTACGTATATATATCTCTATAAAGATATATATGTAGATATAAATAAAATATTTTATATAAGAAAGCTAACAGCTTACTTTATTCAGTAATAAATCATCTATAAAAATAAATCACTGTGTTCACTTTTAAACAGCATTTTTTTCAGGTAATATTGTTGAGGCTTTTTAGTTTTTACTTACCAAATATTTATTGAGTGACTATTATGTGTCAGGCAGTGATCTAAGTGCTGGGGATACCATGTTGATCAAGACAGTTCCCTTTTTTGGTATAAATGACTTATGACATTATATTAGGTTTCAGGTGTACAATATAATGATTTGGTATTTGTATATATTGTGAAATGATCATCACAAGAAGCCTAGTTAAGATCCGTCACCATACATAGTTATAGAATTTGTTTTATTGTGATGAGAACTTTTAAGATCTATTTTCTTAGTCACTTTCAGATATGCAATACAGTGTTATTAACTGTAGTTGCCATGCTGTACATTATATCTCCATAATTTATTTCTTTTATTACTGGAAGTTTTTGCCTTTTGACTCCTTTAATACATTTTACTCACTCCTCACCCCCTGCCTCTGTATTTATGAATCTGTTCTCTGTATTTATGAAAATTTTTTTTAAGATTCCAGATATAAATGAGATCGTATGGTGTTTTAGACAGCCTCTTGAAAATAGTGTTCTAGCACTGAATGTTGGCTTGGAAAGTAAGTTTTATTTCATTTTTTGGTAATCGTTGGATAGGATCTAATAACAACAGAATTCTCCTTTGTTCTGAGACTTAATTAAGTGTGTAATTTGGGACTGCCTCCACTTATTTTATTGTTAGGAAATTGAATAACAGGGATAATGGAGTACTGATAAGTACTTTATAGAAGGTCGTAGCAGGACCCAGAGGAAGGACAGGAAAAACCTCCTGTAGGTGGAAAGAGACCATGTTTTAGCAGGACAACTGCAAGCAGTTAAGCATGATTGCCTACTTGTAAGCATGGTGTCTAGTTCAGGGCACTTTATAGTGTTGCCTTATAATGCTGGATAAGGCAGGTAATGAATAAATGAGTACATAGAACTCATGAGAAAATAGGGAAGGATGGGAAATGAGGTGGGAAAGGTTACCTAGATCATGAAGGCCATCACTGATTTCAGTGCTTTGCTATTAAAAATTATACTGTAATGAATAGCCTTGTAAGTGTATGTTTTCATGCATGACAGTTTCTCTAAGGTTGAAGTCTAGAGGTAGAATGGCTGGGACTTCAAGCATTTCCACCTTCCTCTATGCTGGTTATTACAAAATTGCTCTCCAAAGGTTGTCGGTTTATAGTCTTACAATATGTAAGTTTTCATAGAGTAGGAGAAGAGATTTACTGACATATAACTGACAAAGATTAATTCGTAGTATTGAAATAACTTCTGTGACTCAAGGAAAAACAGCCCAACAAAAAACGTGGACAGAAACAGGCAGTTCACAGAAAAGGAACTCAAATGGCTCAAATCCGTTTATAGTCAGGGCAATAGAAATATAAAATGTGCTCATTCGTGGTTTGTCTTAACTATGCAGAAGCTTTTCAGACGGGTTACGTTGTTACTGTGTGAGAAAAAGAAGGTATTAGCTTATGGGGAAATCTTTGAATAGAGCTACAGGTAGCTCAGAGAGTACCTTTGAGTGAATTGGAAGGAGACATACAAAAAAAGTCTCTTCACCAGAGTTGAGGGCATGGTAAACAGCATAAGCCATATTTCAGACCCACTTGTAACAGGCAGTTTTGTGCAAGGCACAATCTGTGCAGTATATACAATTCCCTGCCCCAAAGCGTGTCTGTTGAGTCCTGGCTTTCCACAAAGAACACTAAAAATTGCTGCTACATGGATGGTGTCAGTAAAAGGGTTCAGGCAGGGGAGTGATAACTGTAGATGATTCCATGTGGTTGTAAGAGTATTTTGCCTTAAAAAAAAAAAAAAAAAAAAAAAAGAGTATTTTGCCTTTGTAGACAATGTTACAATATTTCAAAGTACATTCCTAAGTGTACTCTCATTTCATCAGCACTGAAATTCTGAATGGTTTATAGGGTACTTTTATGTAATTTCACATGTAAAAAGCTAAGGTTAAAAATTTATCTTTCTTTATACTCTACTGTTTCCAAAAGATGATGTAGGTTTAAATGAGTTGCATCAAAGTCTCATAGTAGATAACAAAGTCTCATAGCTATTAGAGTTCTATTTCTTTCTTTCTATTTCTATTGGTGTTTTTAAAATCTTTTTTAATTGAAGTATAGTTAACATACAGTATTATTTAAGTTTCAGGGGTACAACATAGTGATTCGAGAGTTATATACATTATAAAATGTTCACCACAATAAGTGTAGTTATCAGGTATCACCATACAAAGTAATTATAATATCATTGACTATATTCTCTATGTTGTACTTTTCATCCCCCATGATTTATTTATTTTATTATTGGAAGTTTGTACCTCTTAATCTCCTTCACCTATTTTGCCTATCCCCCCTACACCCCTCTCCCTGGCAACCACCAGTTTGTTCTCGATTTATAAATTTATTTCTGGGTTTATGTTTATTTGTTGTTTTGTTTTTTAGATTCCACATTTAAGTGAAATCATGATATTTATCTTTTTCTGGCTTATTTCACTTACCTTAATATCTTCTAGGTTCACCCATAGTGTTATGAATACCAAGATTTTATTCTTTTTTATGGCTGAGTAATGTTCCATCATATATATTATATATATACATATATATATGTATTATACACACACACACACACACACACACACACACCCCACACACATTTTTATCCATTCATCTATTGGTAGACACTTGGGTTGCCTCCATATCTTGAGTATTATAAATAATGCTGCATTAAACATAGGGGTGCATATGTCTTTTTGAATTAGTATTTTTGTTTTCTTTCAGTAAATACCCAGTAGTGGAATTGAATCATATGGTATTTCTATTTTTAGTTTTTTGAGGAACCTCCATACTGTCTTCCATACTAACTGCACCAATTTACATTCCTACCAACAGTGCACAAGGGTTCCCTTTTCTCCACATCCTTGCCAACATGTTGTTTCTTGTCTTAAATCTTTTATTGTAAAATAAAACCAGATACAGAAAACCACACAATAAAAGTGTATAGGTTGAGTTATATGGTAAACATCTTGAATCCTAGTAACCACCATCAAGTCAAGAAATAGAACTTTTCCAGTCATCTCCAAACCCCTGTCATGTGCTTTATTCCAAACATAAACCTCTCTTTCCCACAAAAGTAGCTGTTAGTCATACTTTTATAGTAATAATTTCCTTGTGTTTCTCTGTAGTTCAATTGTCTTTTTTTTTAAGATTTTATTTATTTGAGGGGTGCCTGGGTGGCTCAGTTAGTTGAGTGTCTGCCTTCCGCTCAGATCTTGATCCCAGGGTCCTGGGGTCGAGTCCTGCATTGGGCTTCTTGCTTGGCATGGCAGGAAGCCTGCTTCTCCCTCTACCCTCTACCCCTCCCCCCTGCTCATGTACTCTGTCTCTCTCTGATGTTCTCTCTCAAATAAATAAATTAAATCTTAAAAAAAAATCTTATTTATTTGAGAGAGAGAGAAAAAGAGAGCATGAGCACGGGGGAGGGGAAGAGAAAGAGAGAGAAGCAGACGCCCTGCTGAGCAGGGAGCCTGACATTGGACTCCATCCCAGGACCCCAAGATCATGACCTGAGCTGAAGGCAGACACTTAACCGACTAAGCGACCCAGGCATCTCAGTTGTGCCTTTTTTTGTTAAGTCAGGCTTATCAAGGTAAAATTTATATATAGTAAAAATCACTTATTTTAGGGATACAGACGTGAGTTTTTAATAAATGTATATAGTCATGTAACCAATACACAGTTCCCCCAAAACTTGCCTCATGCTCCTCTGTCATCAATTTCTATAGTTTTGTCTTTTCCAGAGTGTCATAGCAATAGAATCATAGCCTTTGTGTTGTGCTTCTATCCCTTAGCATGGTGCTTTGGAGAGTCTTCCGTGTTGTTGCATATATCAGTGGTGTGCCCCTCTTTATTGCTGAGTAGTATTCCATTGTGTGGATTTGCCACAATTTGTTTAACCAGTCATTACTTGTTGGACATTTGGATCGTTTCTGGTTTTTGGCTTTTATGGATGAAAGCTATAAACATTCTCTTTAGGTCTTTATGTAGACCCATGCCTTCAGTTCTCCTGAGTGAATATTTAGGCACTGAATTACTAACTAGTTCATATGATAAATGTATTTTTAACTTTATAAGAAACTGCCACACTCTTTTCCAAAGCTACTTTGCTATTTTCTGTACCCACCAGCAAAGTATAGAAGTTCTAATTGCTCCACAACTCAGCAACATTTTAGATGATCAATTTATTTAATTTCAGTCATTTAATTAAGTATGTAGGGATATCTCACTCTGGCTTTAAATTTGTATTTTCCTAATGACTAATGATGTTGAACAACTTTTCATGTATCTGTTTGCCACCTGTACCTCTTCTTTGGTCCAGTATCAGTTCAAATCTATTGCTTATATTTTAAAGATTATGTTGTGTTCTTAATAAATTGTAAGAGTTCTTTATGTGTTCTAGATACAATTCCTTTATCAAATATTCTTTTGAAAATATTTTTCAGTCTGTGATTTGTCTTAATTTCTTTGGAAGAACAGAAGGTTTTAATTTTGGTTGATGTTCACTTTATCATTTTTTCTTTTATAGTTAGTAGTTTTTGTGTTCTGTGTAAGAAATATGTGCTTAACCCACAGTCACAAAATTTACTCTTACATTTTCTTTTCAAAGTTTTGGAGTTCTAGTTTTTACTTTATGTCTGTGATTAATTTGAGTTGAATTTTGTATATGGTGTGATGAGCTAAGAGGGTCAAGGTTCTTTTTCCTTTTTCTTTTTTGCAAATGCATGTCCAGTTGTTCCAGCGTAATTTAATTGCTGCGACATCTCTGCAGAAAATCACTTGACCATTTGTGTACGTCTATTTCTGGACTCTCTAGTCTATACTCTTGATCTGTGTGTCTGTCCTTTTGTCAGTGTCATACTGTCTTGATTACTATAACTTCATAGGAGACTTGAAATCAGGTAGTGTAAGTCTTCCAACTTTGTTCTTTTTCAGAGTTTTTTTTGGGGAGGCTATACTAGGTCCTAATATTTTCCATATAAAATTTAAAATCAGCTATCTCCTTTATTTAAGTCCTGAATTTTGGAGTCTGTTGTTTGTAAAACTGGACTAAACTCTATCCTTTACATAGGTAACTACCACTTAGCTATAAAATATTTCCCCAGTGATGACAATAAATAATCTCCCTGTATCTCTTAAAGTCACTTCAGTAGCTATCTTGCTGTTTGACTACTGAGTGGCTGAGTAGCATATATATTCACATGGCTTATTTTATCCATTATTTATTTTATGGTGTATATATATTTGCTGACTCCTTCTAGTCAGCATGTAATGATTTATCTGTGTGAATTTCTGAGAATGCCTAAACAGTTTTTGTATCCGTTTTCTACATGTTTTTCCAGGCTTTGGACCTGATTTAATTTACATAGTTTCTGGTAAGAGTGCAGGGTGAATGTGTATTTGAATGGAAGTGAGTGAATGCATTACTTTGAGCAAAAGGATGCTTTGTGACCAGTGATATCTGTAAAGCAGTTATACATAATATATGTTCATAGTTAAAACACTTTGACATATATATCAAGTCTCAGAAGATCTTGTGTATAATAGTCCCTTGTGAAACTATTGATTTAATACTAATTGCTGATCTCCAGTGGGAGAATAGAATTGGTAAAGAGCCCATATATGACTATCCAGTAGGAAAATTATGCTGATGGAGTAGGAGGTTGTTTGTGTTTCTTGAAGGGAAGGACACATCTCCTTTTTCTCTCATCTAAAAATACTCCTCAAAGCTAATGTAAAATGATTTTTAGCTTACATTTTAAAATACTATATTAAGTTATATATTTGGATGGTATATGCATATGGAAAGTACTCTAGTTATTTCTTACTAAAGTGAATCTAGGAATCCATGTAGCAAGTTTGGTAAATGACTGTAAATCCTATGAGTATAGTTTCCTCAGACACAGCATTGGTATAAAATCATATTAATAAATTCATTGAGGTCAAAGGTATCTGATGAATTTAAAGATGAGACAACCAGAGGAATCCTAATGAAAGCCAGAGGACTTTTTCAGTGCTAGGGTAGCAAATGAAGTCAAATTTATGTTCAGATAGTTTTATTAGCTTCTTTTTGGCCGTTGTTATTTGTTGAATGTCCCTAAGTGGGAGAAGTATATTATAACAAAATTAGGATAATAGTATTACAGGTTTCTGTAGTAGTATTATAGGTAGTTGTAAATAGGAAAATATCTTAAGTAACTCACACAAGGACAAATAGCAAATTCTGAGGAAAAATTTTTTCTGTGGTTTTTTTTTTTTTTTTAAAGTAACCTCTGTGGCCAATATGGGGCTTGAACTCACAACCCTGACATCAGGAGTCACATGCACTATTGACTGAGCCAACCCTGCACCTCTGTTTTGCTGTTTTTTAACTATTAGGGGTTTTTTTCTGATAGAGCCTATGTCATCTCTTAGTTTCATTGTCAATTTAATTTCTTCAGTAGTATATGAAAGATGTGCTGAAAACTAAAACCACAGTTGCTGTATTTTAAGCTTATCTGTGTTTATAGATGTTATAAGTTTCAAAAAAAAAGCTGAGCGAAGTGTTTTGTGCAATTATGAAATCCATGGACAGTTAAGATACTGTTTTTTGAAACGATGTATAAATCTATGTTACAAAGGATCATAATCTCTTGCTTAGTAATAGGAATGAATCATTCATCCTTTTGAGACCTGACTAAATTATAAACAGTCCTCTCCTCTTGGTGCTAGAGGATAGTAGATAGCTTGTGTGAGGATGGAACCTCTCCAGCAGCCGTTTTATCCTCTCACTCCCACAAATTAGCATTTATTTTGATTTATGGCGATTGATAACCTCTCAGCCTTTTTATCTGAGAGAAAATTTTTCTGAATGTTCTCTTTCTTAGCATCTTCCAATCTGAATATTACTCTAGAAACTTAGAAAAAGCCTTCAATATTCTGTATACCAAGTTGGTCACCTGATAATTCGGCAGCCATAAGGCCAACAGTGTAAGAACTTCAGGCATTTGGTTTCATGATCCTACAGTTAAGGCTAATTTATGTGGTAAGAGAAGTGAAAACAGTTCATTACACATAGAAATGAGTGTCAGAGCCAAAGTTAGGATTCCTAGTCTGTGATTTTTTTTTTTAATTTAAATTTTTTAGTGGACATACAGTATAATATTGGTTTCAGGAGTAGAATTCAATGATTCATCACTTACATGCAACACTCAGTGCTCAGCACAAGTGCCCTCTTTAATACCCATCACCCATCTAGCCCATCCCCCAGCCACCTCCCTCCAGCAACCCTGTCTGTTTTCTGTTGTTAATAGTCACTTATGGCAGGTTGCTTGGGTGGCTCAGTCGGTTAAGTATCTGCCTTCAGCACTGGTCATGATACCGGGGTCCTGGGATCGAGTCCTACATTGGGCTCCTTGCTCAGCAGGGAGCCTGCTTCTCCTTCTGCCTGCTGCTCCCCCTGCTTGTGCTCTCACTCTCTAACAAATAAATAAAATCCTAAAAAAAAAGAAAATAGTCACTTATGGCTTGTTTCCCTCTCTCCTCTTTTTCTTTTCCTCCTTCCCATATGTTTATCTGTTTTCTTTCTCAAATTCCACATGAGTCTAATTTTTAAAATCTGATGCTCAGCTTATTAAGCCATATCAACCTGTCTCCCATACCATTGTTTTCAAAAGAATATACTCGCCCTTCTTCCTACATTGAATCAAAAAACCAGCAGTTCTTTTTTTCTTTGTCAGAATTAATGTAGCCTTTAAATATTCTGTTTAAAAACTATTAATAGTAATTTTCCCATTTTAAAGAACATGATTACTTTTAAAATATTAGCCGTTCATGTGTTATCACAGCAGTAGCCCAGATAATAAAAATGGACTAATTGTTTATCTTTAAATATGTCATATCAGTGTTCTTATAGGGAGAAGAAAAAGAACCCATATTTTAAAACACTGAAGTGCGTAGGGAAAATTAAAATTTTGTTTATTGTTCTTACACCAAAATAATATGCCTTTCGGTAAAAATGTTTAAAATGTATATAATTATACTTTTTATTTAAGCATTGAATATAATGAATATAAATATAATTATAGACTATCTAGAGGCAAAGTAGAAGCATGTTTTAGTTTTAGAGGTAAATAAAAAGGCAAATTGCAGATTACTCCAGTATTTTCTAGGTTTCCTATTCATTTATTGGGTGCCTGTTGTGTACTAGACCTAAGGAGTACAAAACATCACAGTTCTTGCCCCTGTGATGCTCACAGTCTAGAGCTGAGACAGACAGGCATTTATGTCCAGTGTGGTAAATGGAAGGAGAGGTAGGTACAGGGCGCTGAGGAAGATTGCAGAGGGTAACACTGTAACTATATATGCATCTGCAGATAGAGAACACTCACAGGTCTGAAGAGGCACTCCACCAAGGCTATGAATAGCCTCCTTACCTTTTAGTTAAATTCTTTTTCATCTATATCCTCCCCATCTCTCCCTCCAACCACCTTTCAGTCCGTTTCCTTAGTGTCTTGGGGAAAGGACTTCCATTAATGGTGGAGTAAAGGGTTACCAGAATTAATTGAGTTACCTTTTGAGGACATTTTTAAAGATGTTCTTAGTTATAAGATTTAATCCTGAAGTGCTGCATATTTTTTTGAAGGATACTCCATTATTTCCCTGTAATCGAAATATGTTTCTTCTCTCCGAAGGTATATTCTTTATTACAAATGCATTTAATGACCATTATTTTACTGGAGGCCTGAAGTCTAATAACTGGTAAAATAATTTCTGTCATTTGGTCTCCCTGCATATCAAAGTGTATGTCCTCATACTACCTCTAATGGAAGTCTGTTCCTGGTGAAACCCCCAATTCTAGCAGTGTCTTGCAACTGACACAGCATTTTTTCTCTTATCCTAAAAAAAAAAAAAAAAAAAAAAAAAAAGGCTTACAGTTTATTTTAGCAGAATGGCTTCCCACTGGGGTGAATGGCCACACAGGCACTTAATTATTCACTAATCCACTCCTGGAACTTTAGTTGCTTTGATTTTTTTTTTTTTTAACTAGGAAGGCATTGGCATGATTCCCAAGGAAGTGGTCTATTATCCTTGAAATTTTCTTTAGGATTGAACCTATGGATGAAAAAGGCTTCTTTGATACCTTGGGCACCAATTTCATTTTGCATTGTGTTCAGAGTTGCATTGCATTTTGATGTGCTGTTCCAGTATCTTATAATGAGGCAGATTAAGAAGTGTTTCATTGCTAAATCTACAGTATGTACCAGTTTGGCCACACTGAAGAGGACAGAAGGAGATACTGCTTTCTGTGGGTTGAAATTAGTAATAATTTTAACGCATGGTGCATTTTATTTTAACATTTAAGTTTAAAATAATGTTTTCAACTTGCTTGTCCTTTGTACAAATCTTCAGAGATAACTTAGTCTCTTTTACAGGATCATCACAAAAAAATACTAAGATTTATGGAAGGCATTTATATAGCTCGGAGGGAGGCCAGTAGCCAGATAATGTTACCTATGTGTTTGCTTCAGGCTTTTACTTTTCTTTCTTTTTTTTAAAAAAAAGATTTTATTTATTTATTTGAGAGAGAGAGAGAGCACAAGCGGGGGTGAGGGGGGAGAGAAGAGGGAGAAGCAGGCTCCCTGACAAGCAAGGAGCCCAATGTGGGACTCGATCCCAGGACCCTGGGATCATGACCTGAACCGAAGGCAGACACTTCACCGACTGAGCCACTGAGGCTCCCCTGCCTCAGGCTTTTTCGAGTGAGCTTTATTAAACTTCAGAATTATCTGTGTTCAGTATGTTGAGCTCCTCTCTGAACAGTTATGAGAGTTATAAACATTATAACTGTTATAAACATATAACATTTTATAACATGTTATATAATGTTATAAACATTAACTTCTGTTACTGCTGATTAACAACTATGATTACTACTGATTTCTTTCTTTAGTTTTTCCTTTGAAATATAATAAACTCGAGAACCTGAACTTCTTATTATGAATACATAGGTCATATTTTCATATATGGATTTCTATCAATTATGAACTATCAGTAATTTTATTATCTAAGTTATTTTAGATTTGTGTGATGAAGTATCTCTACAAAATATTTCCAAAAAACTGAACTTTGAAAAATTTTTACATGAGGTTTCTGAATTAAGACTTCAAGCTGTAAGCTTATTAGAAGGTAAGTGAGATTATAGTATTTTAGTGGTGCTTCATTGTTCCCACCATCTTTACAATTGTGTAGATTTTTAAAAAGTAGAGCTTTGGAACCTTTTGTTGTGTTCTTGCTGTTAGATTGAGAAAGCACAGTCTGTTGACTTAAAGGCAAAGTAAACATTTTTAGAAGTTTATCAGTGTCCCAGAAAGGAAACAAACAAGAAAGTCTTGAATAGGGAAAGATGATGGCATTACTTTAAACATATGTTAAAAATAGACCAGAAGAGATCCTGAACAAGAATCTTTGTAAGCCTTCCTTAGTGTGCTTTCAGTAACAGAAGCAGATAAACTATTTTATTCTGTAATTACAGAGAAAATTCACTGGTAGTTTTCCCCCACACGCAACCAAATAGGATAAACAGAGCTCTGAGATGGGAACTTCCATTTCATTTTTGACAGTGATTTCCCTCAACTCTGAAGACAAAACCCCTTTTACAATTCTGAGCTAATATTTAAATATTAGTTTCCCACATGGGTGTTTTAAGTAAATTTGAAAGTGTTTTGCTGTTTATATTAAAGAACTCTGGAAGCAAATATGAATGAGATGGAAATTTCTATCCTAAAGTTTAGTATATGGGCTAGAATTCTCAGTTTACCTTAGGAAAAAACCACACACATGTGCATGCACACACATGTATGTTTCTGATTTAAACAATATCAGATCTTAAGATATGGAAACTATGTAAAAGTTGCCTTAATAGGTTTTTTTCCTTCCATCTGTGTCCTATCCTTATACTCTGCCAGCTAGGGATATATAAAGAAAATTATTTTTTTTTAAGTTTTTTATTTTAATTTCAGTTATATAACATACAGTGTTATATTAGTTTCAGATGTGTGATATACTGATTCAACACTTCCATACAACACCCAGTGCTCATCACAGCAAGTGCATGCCTTAATCTCCATCACCTATTTAGCCCACCTCCCCTCCCCTCCCCTCCGGTAACCACAGTTCTTTATTATTAAGAGTCTCTTTCTTGGTTTGTCTCTTTGTCTCTCTTGCTCTCTTTTTTTTCCCTTTGCTTGTTTTGTTTCTTAAATTCCACATATGAGTGAAATCATACGGTATTTATCTTTCTCTGACTTGTTTTTTTAATAAAGATTTTATTCATTTCAAAGAGAGAGAAACAGAAAGAGCACAATCAGGGAGAGTGGCAGAGGGAGAAGCAGAGTCCCTTCTCAGTTGGGGACCGATCCCAGGACTTGGAGATCATGACCTGAGCCGAAGACAGACGCTTAACCATCTGAACCACCCAGGCGCCCCTTTCTGACTGACTTATTTCACTTAGCATTATATGCTCTAGCTCCATCCGTGTTGTTGCAGATGGCAAGATTTCATTCTTTTTTATGGCTGAATAATATTCCATCACACACACACACACACACACACACACACACACACACACACACCCGCACATCTTTATCTATTCATCAGTCAGTGGATGCGTCCGCTGCTTCTATATCTTGGCTATTGTAATAATGTTGCAATAAACATATGGGTGCATGTATCCTTTTGAGTTAATGTCCCTGTATTCTTTGAGTAAATGACCATACTGGATCATAAGGTAGTTCTATTTTTAACTTTTTGAGGAACCTCCACACTATTTTCCACAGTGGCTGCACCAGTTTGCATTCCTAACAACAGTGCATAAGTGTTCCTTTTTCTCCGCATCTTTGCCAACACCTGTTGTTTCTTGTGTTAACCATTCTGACAGGTGTGATGTGATATCTCATTATAATTTTGGCTTATATTTCCTTGATGGTAAATGATGATGACCATCTTTTCATGTGTCTGTTGGCCATCTGTATGTCATCTTTGGAGAAATGTCTGGTCATGTTTTCTGCTCATTTTTTAATTGGATAATTGGTTTCTTGGCTGTTGAGTTGTCAAAGTTCTTTATATATTTCGGATACTAACCCTCTATCAGATAGGTCATTGTGAATGTCTTCTCCCATTCTTTAGGTTGCCTTTTAGTTTTGTTGATTGTTTCCTTCACTGGGCAGAAGCTTTTTATTTTGAAGTAGTCCCAGTATTTTATTTTTGCTTTCGTTTCCCTTGCCTCAAGAGACATATCTAGAAAGAAGTTGCTAGTCGATGTCAAAGAAGTTACTACCTGTTCTCTTCCAGGATTTTTATGGTTTCAAGTCTCACATTTAGGTCTTTAATCCATTTCGAATTTATTTTTGTGTGTGGTATATGAAAGTGGTCCAGTTTCATTCAGAAGAATGTTGCTGTGCAGTTTTCCCAACATCATTTGTTGAAGAGACCATCTATTTTCCATTGGATATTCCTTCCTGCTTTGTTGAAGATTAATTGACCATACAATTGTGGGTTTATTTCTGGACTTTCTATTCTGCTCTGTTGAACTATGTGTCTATTTTTTTTGCCAGTACCATACTGTTTTGATTATTACAGCTTTGTAATATAACTTGAAGTCAGCAATGATGATGTCTTCAGCTTTGCTTTTCTTTTTCAAGATTGCTTTGGCTGTTCGGCATCTTTTGTGCTCCCATACAAATTTTAGGAGTATTTGTTCTAGTTTTGTGAAAAATGCTGTTGATATTTTGATAGGGATTGCATTAAGTGTGTAGGTTGCTTTGGGTTTTATAGACCTTTTAACAATATTTGTTCTCCCAGTCCATAATCATGGAATGTCTTTCCATTACTTTGTGTCATCTTCAATTTCTTTCATCAGTGTTTTATAGTTTTCAGAGTACAGGTCTTTCATCTTTTTGGTTAGGCTTATTCCTAGGTATCTTATTTTTGGTACAATTATAAATGGGATTGTTTTCTTAATTCCTCTTTCTGCTGCTTCATTATTGGTGTATAGAAATGCAACAGATTTTTGTACATTGATTTTGTATTCTGTGACTTTACTGAACTTGCTTATCAGTTCTAGGAGTTTTTTGGTGGTGTCTTTTGGGTTTTCTATATATAGTATCATGTCATTGGCAAGTAGTGAAAGTTTTACTACTTCGTTACCCATTTGGATGCCTTTTATTTCTTTTTCTTGTCTGATTACTGTGGCTAGGACTTCCAGCACTATGTTGAATAAAAGTGGTGAGAGTGGACATCCTTGTCTTCTTCCTGACCTTAGGGAAAAAGGTCTCAGTTTTTCCTCATTAAGGATGATGTTAGCTGTGGGTATTTCATAGATGGTCTTTATTATGTTGCGATATGTTCCCTCTAAACCTACTTTGTTGAGTGTTTTTATTATGAATAAATGTACTTTGTGAGTTGCTTTTTCTGTGTCTGTTGAAATAATCATATGGTTCTTATCTTTTCTCTTATCGATGTCATGTATCACACTGATTGATTTGCGAATATTGAACCACACTTGCAACCCAGGAATAAATCCCACTTGACTGTGGTGAATGATTTGTTTAATATATTGTTGACTTCAGTTTGCTAGTGTCTTATTGAGAATTTTTGCATCTGTATTCATCAGGGATATTAGCCCATAGTCCTCTCTTTTTTTATTTTTTTTTATTATGTTCAGTTAGCCATTGTATAGTACATAATTAGTTTTTGATGTAGTGTTCAATGATTCATTAAATATAACACCCAGTGCTCATCACAACATGTGCCTTCCTCAATATCCATCACCCTGTCACTCCCTCCCCCTACCCTCCTCCCCTTAGAAACCCTCAGATTGTTTCTCAGGGACAATAGTCTCTCATGGTTCATCTCCCTCTCTGATTTCTCCCATTTTGGATTTCTCTCCCTTCCTCCATGGACTTCCTTCCAGGAGAGGGGCAAGATGGTGGAGGAGTGCAGAACCCCATTTCAACTGGTCCCCTGAATTTAGCTGGATATCTACCAAGTCATTCTGAACACCTACAAAATCAGCCTGAGATGTAGGATTATATGGCTGGATCTCTATGGGGGCAGAAGATCATCAGTTGGGAAATACAAAGGACAGAGTTGTGATTGCATGGACAGATATAGTTCTCTTTCTTAGTGGGGTCTTTACCCGGTTTTGTTATCAAGATCATGCTAGCCTCAGAATGAATTTGGAAATTTTCCTTCCTTTTCTATCTTTCGGAACAGTTTGAGAAGAATAGGTATTAACTCTTCTTGAAGTGTTGTAGAATTCACCTGTAAAGCCATCTGGTCCTGGACTTTTGTTTGTTGGGAGTTTTTTGATTATTGACTCAGTTTCTTTGCTGGTTATCAATCTGTTCAAGTTTTCTGTTTCTTCCTGTTTCAGTTTTGGTAGTTCATGTGTTTCTAGGAATGTTTCCATTTCTTCTAGGTTTCCAACTTGTTGGCCTATAGTTTTTCATAATATTCTCTTTTGCTTGTTTGTATTTCTGTGGTGTTGGTTGTTATTTCTCCTTTTTCATTCGTGGTTTTATTTGAGTCCTTTCTCTTCTTTCCTTGATAAGTCTGGCTAGAGGTTTGTCAAAGTTATTGATTTATTTCAAAGGACCAGCTCCTGTTTTCATAGATCTGTTCTATTGTGGGTTTTTTTTTTCAGTTTCTGTATCATTTATTTCTGCTCTCTCTTTATTATTCCCTTCCCTCTGCTAGCTTTAAGTTTTGTTGTTCTTTTTCTAGCTCCTTTAGGTGCAAAGTTAGGTTGTTTGAGATTTCTCTTGCTTCTTGAGGTAGGCTGTATTGCTATAACCTTCCCTTCTTAGAACAACTTTTGCTGTATCCCAGAGGTTTTGGACTGTTGTGTTTTCATTTTCATTTGTTTTCATGTACTTTCTTATTTCTTCCTTTATTTCCTGGTCGACCATTCATTGTTCAGTAGCATGTTATTTGACCTCCCTGTATTTGTGGTCTTTCCAGATTATTTTAAAGAAACTTATTTTTAAGTTGTGTGTATTACAGTGGCTTTAGAGTGTCAGTTCCCATCAACGCCGTGCAGTGAGGATTCTGATTAATATCTATGGTTGCTCTATCTAAATATTTCTTTCTAAAGTAAATCTCTCATGAATAGGAATCTAGCTAATTGTCATGTGATTCAACACAGGTGGAAATTATTTTTTAAGGAGAGGGCAGTAGATACAGACATGTCCCAATTTACAAGGTGGCAAAGCTGGTATAAGTACTATGTAATAGTATTTGTATCCAGTGACTACTTGACAGTTTTCAAAGACTTTTCATGTATGCCACCCCCATTGATGCTTACAATAATCCTATTTGTAATTATAGCACCATTTGTTGAAAAGACTTTCTCCTTTGAATTGCCCATGTACCTTTGTTTAAAATCACCTGACCAGGCTTATAGCATATTAAGAAGTAATATATATTATAACATTAACACAAAGGATGAGGGAGGAAATGGAGCTATATAGAAACAAAGGCAGCTATCATATGGTTTCACTCATATGTGGAATATAAGGAATAGCACAGAGAACCATAGGGGAAGGGAGGGAAACCTGCATGGAAAGAAATGAGAGAGGGAGACAAACCATTAGAGACTCTGGACTCTGGGAAACAAATTGAGGATTGCAGAAGAGAGGGCAATGGGGGTATGGGGTAACTGGGTAGTGAGCATTAAGGAGGACATGTGATCCCATGAGTACAGGGTGTTATACGCAACTAATGAATCATTGAACACTACATCAAAACTAAGGATGTACTATATGTTGGCTAATTTTAATAAATTTTAAATTTATCAAATTTAATAAATTTTAACTTAATAAAAAATATTTTAAAAATAAAAAAAGAAAGGAAATGATATCAGAGAGTAACTTGAAGAAATGAAGAGTACCAGAAATATTAAATATATAGGTTAATATGTTTTTTTATCCTTTTTCCTCTTAACTTTTTTAAAAGACATAGTGTTTAAAGCAATAATTGTAACACTGTGTCATTGAATTTGTAATTTAGAGACATGATATATATGATAATAATAGCACAAAGGAGAGAGAAAGGAATGAAACTATTGGAGTCTTTTATATATTTTGTTAGAATTAAGTATTAATCTGAGGTTAATTATGATAAATTAAGATGCATATAATGATCTCTGGAACTACTACTTAGAAACTCAAAAAAGTATGGTTAAAGAAAATGTAAGGAAATTAAAATAATGCACTAGAAAATGTCTACTTAATAAAAAGGAAAGTGGTAAAGGATGAACCTAGAAACAAGAAAGACATGTTATATAGAGAGAACAAATAGCAAACTAGCAGATATAAATCAACAATATCAATATTAATTTTAAATATGAATGATGAAGTACTTTTTTTTAAAAAAGATTTTATTTATTTATTTGTTAGAGAGAGAAAGCGCAAGCACAGGCAAGGGAAGAGGCAGGCAGAGGGAGAAGCAGGCTCCCTGCTGAGCAAGGACCCCCCGACGCGGGACTCGATCCCAGGACCCTGGGATCATGACCCGAGCCAAAGGCAGTCACTTAACTGACTGAGCTACCCAGGCGTCCCTGAAGTACTTTAATCAAAGGGCAGAAATTGTAAGATTAGATATGAAAACAAGATCCAACCATACGCTCTTTTTAAGAGACACACTTTACATTCAGTGACACCAATTTTGGAAAGGTTTCAGTGATTCCTTCTACACTGCTGGAGTCTAAATATGTTCCCCCAAATTTCATACATTGAAATCCTAACCCCCAAAGATGGTGATATTAAGAGGTGGGACCTTTGGGAGGTCAAGTCATGAGAGTAGAGCCCTCGTAAATGGAATTAGTACCTTGTAAAGGAACCCATGAAGATCCCTTGCCCCTTTCACCATGTGAGGACATAGTGAGAAGATGATGGCTTTGAAACAAGAAGAGGACATCCACCAGAACAAGAACAAGGTCAAGGTGCCTTGATCTTGGACTTTTTAGCCTTCAGAACTGTGAGAAATAAGTTTCTGTTATATATAAGCTACCTAGTGTGTGATATTTTGTTATAGCATCCTGAATGGATTAAGACCTATACCATTCTCTTTCCTTCCTTCTGTAATTCCACTTATACATATGTTAAACTGATATTGTACCAAAGGCCTCTGATGTATTTTTTTAAATTCTTGTTTCTCTTTTTTCTTCAGTTAAATTTTTTGTGACCAGTTTTCAAGTTCACTAAATCCTTTCTTTAGTCTATATCTAGTCTATCATTAAGCCTAGTCAATACTTTGAGGATATATATTTTTTAATTTTAGAATAACAGTTTTCTTTAGAATTTTCATTTTTCTACTTAATTTCTTTTATCTTGTTACTCCTTTGTCTGTGTTTTTTTCCTCAATACTATAACATATTCATAATGCTTATTTTAAGCCTTTAGCTGTTAATTCCAACCAATATCTGAGTTTTTCAACAACCTTAGTTTTTCTGAAGGTCTTCTTATATTGACTTTTTGCTCTTGATTATTAGATACCTTTTCTTGCCTCTTCACATAGCTTAGAATTGTTCACTGTGTAGAAATAAAAGACTGATGTTGATGCTACTCCATGCCCCCACGGAGATCATCCTTTCCTCTCTCTGGCAAGTAGGGTCAGGGCCTGATTTCATCAATCTAATCAGAAGTCAAGATGAGTCATGGCTGAGTTGCAACTTTAGTTATCCCAGTTTTCTTCTGGTTTCAGATGTCTTAAGAATGGGATCAGAACTCTCTCTTCATCAGGGCTTTGTTATTAAAGATTGCTTGCTATTTTCCAGTCCCTTCCCTAGCTTCTCATGCTGTCATGTCACTTAAATGCAGAATAAGTCCCGGGGCGCCTGGGTGGCTCAGTGGGTTAAAGCCTCTGCCTTCAGCTCAGGTCATGGTCTCAGGGTCTTGGGATGGGGCCCCACATCGGGCTCTCTGCTCGGCGGGGGGCCTGCTTCCCCCTCTCTCTCTGCCCGCCTCTCTGCCTACTTGCGATCTCTCTCCTCTCCGTCAGATAGATAAATAAAATCTTAAAAAAAAAAAAAAAAATGCAGAATAAGTCCCATAAAGGAGAATTGGTGAACTGGAGGCACTGGTGTCACTCCAGATTCCAGTCCACCATGTTAGTTCATGTGTAGCTATTACCAGTATTGATGGTTTGCCTTTGTCACAGTGAAGTTGCTTGCCCATGACTGGCTCATTCTTCTAGCCACTGGGCCTACACTTAGCAGTTGCCCTCAGAGATAGAAGTGGTTTATCTCTTGGTCTATACTTACCTGGGAAGGGCTCATTTCTCATAATTTATTTCCTTTACCCTTGTTTGTGTTTACATTTCTTTTATGTCTTTAAAGAAAAATGTCATATTTTTAAGCAAATCAGGTATTTTTTCTTTGTTGTGGTAGGAATAGTGGTCTTTAATTTCTTCTACATTCTAATTAGAAGTAGAAACTCCTCCTGCTCTGACTTTTGAATAAATAATATTGAAAAAAAAAAGGACACTGCCCTGATGATCATTTCTTACAATTCTTGTTTTGAACCTTTTTCACAGTATAGAATAAGGGTCAGCAAACCTTTTCTGAAAGGGCCAAGTAGGAAATATTTAGACTTTGTGGACAAAATGGCAAAAATCAAAGCTATTATGTAGGTACTTGTACGACCATTTCAAATGTACCATTTAAAGATCTAGAGACCATTCTTTGCTCAAGGGCCATGAAAAAACTGATTACTATGGTTTATCAAGTTCTGGTATAAGACAAGTGATAAAATAATTAAAATGTTTTGATGAACAAAAAGCAAGCAATATCAGATACTTTCAAGAAATTGAATTCTAGGGAGTTCTTTGGTATACCATCTACCATTATATCTACAGTAGTAAGTACCAAAAATAATAATAATCCTGATCTGTCAAGACAAGTTGAACTTTTATTTGGTGTAATAGAATTGCATAATAAACTTTAGAAAAGTATTTGTCAGAAATATATTTAGCCATATGAAATCTTCATTCAGAAAGCCTCATTCACTCTGCCCAGGTATTCTACTACAATATTGGGCATATTGGGCAATTTTTTTTTTTTAGCTTTGACACTCAAGATGGGTACAATCCAGTGGAAAACAGACACTTAGAAGTATGAATGCAAGGTACTGCATACTATAATGTACGTACGCACAAGCTTCCTCCATAGGGTAAAATACATAACTTTGCCTAGAGGTTGATGTAAGGTGACCTGGAAGAATTCGGAGAGATGATGATGCTTTTTTAACTCTTGGAAGGGAATTAAGATTTTGCCAAGTGGACAGATTTTATACATCCAGTAAATGTTGCCTGACAGTTAAGCTTAACAACTGAAGTATTAACCATATTGTTGACTTGACTCACTCAAGGTCATTTTAGAAATGCTTTGACTGTGAGGAAGAAACTTAGAAATGCATTCTTTCCTTATATCATTACGTGCCCATGTAAACTTAAATAAGTAGTAAGTAAACAGCCTTTTGCAACTGTTTTAACAAACCAGTTATCACTGTGTGACATATTATAAAGTAATTAAGTGATAATTTAGCAAGAATAATTTAATTTCAGCTTGTCTGGAAGTTTATTGCTGCTTTTAAATCATTGAAATCTCCAGTCTCTACTACAGATTTTATTTTAAAAAAGCATTATAATTATTGTAGTAAGAATACTTTAAAGGAGAGACTTTTCTTTTTAGATTCTTTATAAATTTAATAGCTAATAGGATGGGTGAAGAGTGACCATAAGAATTTTTACTTAGTGATGGAAAGTAGAACTTAAGGGGATAAAGTACACATTTGCTAAAGAAAAGAAGAGTATTGAGTTATTTATGTATTCAGTTATAACATGTTAATATGCCAGTAAATCTTTTTCCAATTTCTGGAGAATTGGTTAGCTTAATGAAAAAAAACAACTGATCATTTTTTATTTGCCTTTTTAAGAAAGCTCCTCTAGCGGTTACACTTTACTGAATTATTGAACACAGGCTTCCTGGAGTAGGTAATAAGGGTTTTTAGTTTGTGGTAAACAAAAGCTAATAGCACTTAGAAGTATCTAGGAGATACTAGATTATTTTCCATAGCAAGCAAACTGAAATCCTTTATAACATTGGTGCTTGATATGCAACTTTACAAGAAAAAAGTTTTCTCTCTACATTTTTCTCTTAGCTTTTATTAAGTATAGATACATATCGAGAACCATAAAAATATCTATATTCATATCTATTAATTCTGACCTTTGAAAGACCGAACAGAAACAATTACCTACAGAAGGATCATCATCACATCTTTATTAGTACCTTCTCCCCCACAAAAAGCCTGAAAGAACTTTTTAGGGATAGGGCAATGATTGGGTAAATTTTGAGTCACTAGATAACATATAGCCATTTAAAGGTGGTAATGATGAACACCATAGAGAAACATAGAAATGTTTATCTGGTTTTTTTTTAAAAGCAAACCTGAATATCACATTGTTCTACCATATGATACAAAGTTGGAAAATGAATGTCCAGGATCCATGGGCCGTAGGTACACTGAATACTGTTAGTGCCCCTATAGGTTCCTGAATACGGTCTGCTTCTTTCATGTGTGATGATCAGGAGAGATGGGTAAATCCAAAAGAGGACTGAAAGTCAGTAGATGGCTCTTATTTGCAGGATTTTCTACATGAGACAACAACTTTAGAGGTTTATCTTTGAGCCTTCAGACATTTCCTTAGTCAGTATTATGGATATAATGTTATTGTCTACCTCTTCCCTAGGATTTTACAGTGTTTGATCTTATTATTAATTGAGTGACTGTGAATCCTAAATGTACTGTTGCTTTATTTTCAGGATAAGGGAGATCTTGAAGGCATCTCGAAAATTGCAAGGTGATCCAGATTTGCCAATGTCTTTTACTTTGGCCATAGTGGAGTCCGATTCCACAATAGTCTATTATAAACTTACTGATGGATTTATGCTGCCAGATCCTCAGGTCAGTTTTGAGGCAACTATCAGTAAACAGTGAAAAAAAGAGAAAAATAATGACATGTGAATGTCATTAAGTGTGAATCAAGCCATTTAGCTTCCTTTGCAATATGAAGATTCAAGAAAATAATGACCTGATTTTCACACCTCAGTAACTTGGCTGTTTTGTTTAAAGTAATATGTTCTTAGTTTCCACAAAAATAATTAGACTTTTAGTCTCCCAGAGTACTTCATAAAGTCATGATATTATTTGATAATTAACTGAGGTGGAATGTAAAGGCTTTTAATAGCTTTAGCCAAAAGAACACTTCTTTAGAAAATGTTAAATTGGTTGACATTTTGACAGGAACCTTTTAATAAAATAAATGTGTTATGTATGATTTCCTTATATACTTTGTTGGTGTATTTGGGATAATTGCATTAAATATCTTTCTGATTTTGCTTTTAAAATACCTTATTTATTGAGGGAAAAGTCCATCCTGATCTTATTTATTTATTTATTTATTTTTATGTTGCAGAATATTTCCCTTAGAAGATGACACCTATACTTCCTGATGCTTACTGTGGGATTGGATTTGAGACCCATCAGCCTGGTTCATCTTTTATCTCAGAGATAGAGTTGACTTAGCTGGTCCCATTCCATAAGTTTTTCTTTTTAAAGAAGAAAGCTTTCCCAGATAAAATTTTTTTGTTCATAAGTATAGGACAGTTGTTCTAGAACTTTCTTACCTGGAGACAGTTTAATTACAGTTACATGCAAGTTGATTCTCAAGATGTGTTCAGAGGGGTGGAACACATGTATTTCTTCTCTCATCCCCTGCTCATAGCTCCCTCATTGTTCCTTGCTGTCTCTGCTAACACATTGTGAGACTGTTACCTTTCTCTAATTCGACCCTCTCAGTGCCTTTTGGCCACTACAGCTAGCCTGCAATGGCATTTCATGGACACAAGGACACCTGGAGAGTTTGCTCAGTCTGCTTTTAAATCCCCAATAGAAAGTAACAGTTTTCTTTCCATTGGTTTTTATGTGGCATTTATTGTTGACTTTAAATCAAAAGTAAAGATATGCTCATCCAGAGTATAAAGTTACATACATGTCTAGATTAATAGGGACCAGAGAAGTGCTACGGATTAGTCACTTCCTACCTAAGTAAAGGAAGTACTGGGCCTTCCTTTCCATTCTTATTACCACCACCCTTATTATATCATAGTTAGAATATTATAAAAGAGATAGTAAGGGACGGTGTCAGCCTTAAAGACATCTTTATTAAGTAGACTCAGTTATTCCAGTTTTGTTAATACCTCCCAATTATGTTGCCTAAAGTATAAAAAATTATATACACAGAGATATTCCAAGTGGCATTAGTTATAATGGCCAAAATAATAGATCACTTAAAAGTTTTAGGAAGGGGTCAGCAAACTTTCTGCAAAGAGCAGAAAAGAAAGATTTTAGTCTCTCTTAAAACTTCTCAAATGTGCTGTTTGTAGTACAAACATAACCATAGACAATATGTAAGTAAATGGACATGGCTGTGTTCTAATAAAATTTTATTTACAAATGGACGGCCATAGTTTACCATCCCCTGGTATAAGGAAATGGTTAAACAGATACAGATAGCCAATGAATGGTATATTATGTACTCATTAAAAATTAATAATGAATAAATGAAAAAGTGAGAAAATATTTAATTTAAAAAGCAAGATATAAAAGCATATGAGTGGGTAGGATCATGGCTGTCAATAACACACCAAGCATATAATAAAAGGGTGACAAAATAAATCACTAACTATTCCTATAATAGGGTGGCAGAGCAATAAATGGGTGACTTTGTCTTTCTTTAGTATTTCAGTTTTTTCTTTATTTGTATTAGTTTTATAATAATGTTTTAAAATAAAATCTTGAGATCTATATTAGTTACCTGTCATTGCATAATATTACCACAAACTTAGTAACATACAACACCCATTTAATATCTCAAAGTTGGGTCCTTTGTAAGGCTGTAGTCAAGCCAGTCTCCTCTGAGGCTTGTCTGGGCAAGGGTCAGCTTCCTCCCTCATGTGGTTGTTTGCAGCTTTCAATTCCCCGTGGGCTGTTGGGCTGATGGTCTCAGTTTCTGGGGGGCTGTTGGCAAGAGGCTACCCTCAACTCTTTGCCATATGGGCCTTCCAGCACAGCTGGTTGCTTCCTCAAAGCCAGCAAGATGGATCTTATAATCTTATGCAATGTAGTCACGTACATCCTGTCACTTTTGCCATGCTCTCTTGGTTAGAAGCAAGTCACGGCTAACTACTCTAGAAGGCAACAGGAACAAGAATGGAAAAATGGCAAAAAGTAGAAACATTATAAAATGGTGTAAAGCATCATTGTTGGTCTGTAGTAGTTCCTGACTCCTTTCCTTCAATGATATTTGAATTTCACTTTTATTCTTGATGGAACATATTGGCAATTCCTTCGGACTCCCTCTGCTTTCCCAGAAGGTCTGAAGATGCACCCATTCAGAACTATGTATATTTCTGTGACTCTCGTTGGCACTTTGCAGATCTAAGGATCTTAAAACAGTTTATGATCAGTTCTTGGGGTCTCTGCCATTTGATTCCTTTTGAGGCTTTTTATCACAGTATGAGAAAAACAGTCTGCATTTTCAGAAAGAAATGTAAGGCTTAATGAACGTTAGATTTGTATATCCGATCTGGTGACCAGTAAGCCCTTAGGCAACTACAAGACCAGAAGTATCTTCTGGAGTTGACTTGAGAAGAGCATTCCCACAGAAATCCTTAAAATTAGGCCTCAATCTCATTGTATGTCCTGGGATGTCTCCTCTGTTTCAGAATATTCCCTGTGTATCTCACCAAAGCTGTTCGGCCCAAACCCAGCCAGATACCTGCTAATATGAATAATGGTCTGGAACAGTTTGGAAAGGGAGACAACCCAGCTGTGACTGTCTCATTTTACTAGGTGAAGTGATTTCTCTTGTGTGATCAAGTCACTGTGTAATTGCAGTTAATTTTGTCTCTGGTTAGGCTATGGGCTGCTTAAGAACACAGTAAGGAACCAAGTCTTGTTCTTACATCTGTGTATCCCACCACATACCACAAACCCACACACTAGGCTCACAGTAAATATTTAGTGGATGAATGAATGCAGATTGCAGACTTGTTAATTACATAATAGCTTTTCCTCTTAGCCTCAGGGCAAACTAAAGTGATCCATTTGGACACCAGAGGGCAGTGCTAAATAAGCACCAAATTTTCAGACTCTAGGAGTGGGTTAACTTGAGAAGTGGTACTCTTGAAAATTTATCTTTGATCTGTGGGAAATAGGCATAAATAAAAATATAAATAAGTTTTATGTGCTCACAAACCACCCCTTTTCCTTTCTAGCATGCCTCTAAAATTACACTCTAGTGACATTAAATATGCAGCTTGATTCATGCTTTGCTCAAAATGTAGATCTCTATTTAAAAATAAAAGCTTGTTTGGGACAAGGGTTGGTGGGATGGATGTTTTTTCTAGACTATGGTTTTATTCATAATCATATAAAATGATGCATTCCATTTTTTTTTCCTTGCAAAAGCCTAACTTATTAAATAAACTTCAGGATCCTATCCCACAGCAAGAGACCCCAGCTCTGAAACACTGAACTGGCTACATACCGGTGGTGAAAGTCATAGATTGCTGCCATCATAAACACAGACTTCTCCCATAAGAGGAGCCCTCTCTGAGTGGGAGCAGGAAGAGGGGAAGGACATTGCTGATTTTTCTCTAGCGCAGTCTTTGCCTTTGCTTTTTGGAGGCCTTGTCAGTGCCCCTCTGTGCTGGGAGGGCTCAGTGGAACATTGAATGACCTAGGTCGGAGGGATCCAGACTAACCTATTTTGCTTCCCAGGCCTCCGGGCCTTTCTAGATGAATGTGTTCCTAAATGGTATTGATCTCTTGTGAAGAACACGAGGGCAGAGGTACTTTGGAATTCTAAGCTCTACTGAGAATAGCTGTCTCTGACAAAGTTCATGTAATCTGCATTATTTTTTAACTAAAACTTTTATATGCCCGGAACCAGATGACTTCACCAAAACTTCATGGTGTGTCATCTTTTTCTGAGCCTTTCCGTTCTGAATTCCTCTCTGTGGTCGCATTTTCCACCACAGCCCTAGCAGGAGGCCTTTTACTGGTGTAGCCCAGTGTTCCTGCCAGAGCCTAAAGTTCTCTATAGAAGCTCTTTATTCAGCCACTGTATTTATGTTTAATGTGCAGAATGCCATTATATCCGAACAATTAGTACCATTTTCCTTTCTTTCAGACCAATAGCTGTTCTGGTCCTTACCACTCTCACTCCTGCAGACTAATCCTTTTAATGATCTTTGAATAAGAACCGCTTGTGCTCAGGAAGGAAAGAGGAGAGAAAAATCATGTGACTTACTGGGGAGGTGTACTCATTAAAATGCTTGGATGATTCTGCAAAATTAAAAACCAACTTAACCAAAATCAAACAAAGATTGGCTTTTTAGGTTTCAGGGTGACTGAATGGAGGTAATATTAGGAAGTATTTAAGTAAAGTTCACTTCATGCATTTATTAATTATCTGCAGACTTTGCTGGGCTCCTTCTCTGTGCTTGCATGACTAAGGTAAATGTGGAATACGAAGGTTAATGAGCTATGACCTGTGCCCTCAAGGAACTCAGATAAGCAATTACAGCTCTCCTTAACGGGAACCCTAAAAGGATGTCAGGATGACAGGTGAGTGAGGAACACCTGTCCTACAGTGTATGTTTGTGGAGTTCATAAATTTTACTTAGTGGTGAAGGGGTTCAACAACTTTCGGTAAATTAAACTGTTTTCAGACAATCATGGTATGTATATTATTTGTCCCAAAGGACTGAACATTGGATAGCATACAAAGAGATATTACACAACGCACCTCTCGGGACTTATTATCTGGCTAGAGAGGAGAAAATCTATGTGTACGAGATAATTCGAGAGCATTTCAAGGCAGTGTTAAATATGAATGCTGAGCTACTTGTGTAGCCCTCTATTTATGACCAAGTGCTTCAGTATTCTTTATTTTGATTTGCACAATAGAGCCGATATCATGGACTTGTTATTATTAACTTATTCTCATTTAGTAGATGGAGAAATTAGTGCACCAAGTCGTTAAGCAATGGCTTTGTGTGGTAGCAGGTGAATGGGTAATGAGGGCTAGAACCAGCTCTCCCAAAACCTTGCTCACTTCTTTTCAGGGTATCGTACCATGTACGGTGTGGAGAAATATATTAAGGTTAAAGAGCCCTCGAGAAGAAAAAAATAGCTCCAGTTAGTCCTAGAGAGAGTTGGGAAGTGATTTAGGGATCAGTTAGACTAACTTCTTGTACTCTTGAACAAATGTGTCAAAATGTCAAGCTTTTTGTGGATAATTTGGAAAACCATATTCATAGTCAATATATTTACAAAGTTTTATTCCAAAGACCAAATACTTTCATGTCCATGCTTTTATGTCAGCAAACCTAAAATTAGATTTAATATTAAGTGAGAAAGAGAAAGAGCTCAGGAAGTTCTCTGCTTGTTAGAGCTAAATTTTGTGCCCGCACAGAGAGTAGACTCCAGGAACTTTTTTTTTTTAATTTATTATTTTTTTAAGGTTTTATTTATTTGTTTGACAGAGAGAGATACAGCAAGAGAAGGAACACAAGCAGGGGGAGTGGGAGAGGGAGAAGCAGGCTTCCTACTGAGCAGGGAGCGTGACGTGGGGCTCGATCCCAGGACCCTAGGATCATGACCTGAGCCGTAGGCAGACGCTTAACGACTGAGCCACCCAGGTGCCCCTCTAGGAACTTTTGAATGATGGTTTCACACTCAACGAGAAAGGGTCTTGCACCCTAAATATCCCCTAGTTCTGCTTTCTGTAGCTTGAACTCCTACCATAGTTCTACTTCTTAATCATGAATCTTTGATCCAATTTAGTTTGACAGTTTTGTAGTACCCCATAGGATAAGGCACAATACTAAGATTTGAAGAGACCATAAGCTCAAATATTTTATTATTAGACTCAATAGATATAATTAATCTGATAAATTGTTACAAGAATTTCTAAATGTTTATTCTCAATTTCTGTACTTACCTCATTGCAGACCAGCAATTTGTGGTTTGATACCCTATGCAGACCACACTTTGAGTAGCATATGTTAGGGCTCAGGTGAGAAGCGATGAGAACCTTGACCCCACCAGTAGCCCAGGTGTATTAGTCAGGATGCACTAGATTATGATGCTGTTGGTTCACAACCCAAGAATTTCCTTGGGTGAGATCTGAAACTGGCCCCATACATAGAGGGCAGGGAGAAAACAAAAGAGGCAGACCACTCCAGATTGGCAGTTTTAATAAGCAAGGGAAGGGAAATACAAGGCTTATCTTGGGTGGCCACAAGATGAGTAGGTCTTCCCATCCACCTTGCCAAAATCTTAGAAGTTTATATAGAGGCCTTAACTAGATTCAGTCACATCTGCTGTTCAGATGATTTCAACAACACGTTGCTCTCTCAAGGTTGCGTCCTTGAAAATGGCTCCCATTGTGGGAATGGTGGGCAGAGTGTACATGCCAAGGATAGAGGAAAAGGTGAGGAGCCTCTGATTACCTGGTCCAGCTCTTGAGTCAACTGGTGGTCATGTCCTCTTGATGACATGCAGGAATAACCAGTGAATTAGTTTAACAAATGTTTATTTCTTCCTCACATTACAAATCCATCGTACATAGACTTGGAGTCCTTACTCTGGGAATCAAGTCAACAGAGCCTCTGTCATCTGGAATGTGGTCAAGTCCAGTGGCAGGAAGAAAAAAAGTGTGG